>BCLF01000002.1:2315586-2346291 GCA_001602275.1 Zoysia japonica | reverse complement strand
CCTCAATTCGAAGTTCTTCATCCAGAACCACCAAAGTTTCCAAGATATATGGAGGATAGCTTTTTTTTCGTTGAAACAGATTTCGAGGAACTCCTCATTTCAGCTCTAAAAGGGAATATTCCAATAAAATATGTGCCAGATAGTATGTAGGCAAAAAAAAAATACTACTGTTATACCTTTTGATGTATATATGCATACTACTTAATGATGAAATGAACTCTTCTATATATATACACTAAATGATTCCCTAGCGCGTTGCTTCGGGAATTTATAATGGTAATGATGATTTATTATGGTATAATGAAGAAACGCTTAAAGGAAATAATCAAAATGGATGAAAAAAATTAAAATATATGAGAACTATTTAATAAAATTCATTTTAACTCATAGAATATGATGATTAATCATATTTGCTTGAACTTTCAAAGTTTTTCTAGCTGCGTTTATTAATGAAATTTAAATGGAACATCCAATTACGTGGATTAAATGGAGGAGGGAGATGAAGGGGAGGGACAAAAGAAGTTAAATAGAGAGGTGTAAAATGAACGGCCAGCATCAATTGGAGCCTCATGATCGAATGGTGCAAACAAAAAAAAGATGTTGCTCGATGAGGATTCAGCTTTGATAGTTAGTGGGTTGTACAAATATAGATATTATAGATATATACTTTAATTCCATTGGAGTCTACAGTATGACCTCTTAACCATTGTTGGCTTCCAGCTTTACATTCCACTGATGGGTTGCAATAGCTTCTTGAGCATTGCAGAATTGAAATGACATTTTGGATGCATAGAAAAAGGTACATTCCATACCAATATGCATTGTTGCTAAACATTTATATGTACCTTTTCTATTAAACAAACAATTACTAATGAATTTGCATTATGTTATGGAATACTTATTGTCGACGACCAAAATACGAGTTCGAGAGATCGGCAGATATTGTGAATAGGATCGAATGTGTGAGTATTGTGAAGCTAATCACGAAGAGGACTGACACGAGTGGTTTAGACTGGTTCGGGCCTCCCAGAAAATAACAACCCTATGTCCAATGAGTGTGTGTGTTCTCTTGCTCTGAAAACAGATGTCTTGCCCTGTCGGATAGGTTACATATGTTACATATTTATAGGAGGGACGCGCCTTCTGTGGTAATGATAATTACTACATCATAACACTGATAACGTCTATTTCTATTTACAACGAGCGCGGCTATTAAGTGTAATGGCTCTTTAATTGACGTTAACTCCCTGGCAATCAATCGTGCTTTAAATGATGCGTTGTGCGTCGTGAGGTCATGAGTAACTGTTTCACAGATAACCGTTCGTATTTGGGCCAAGGCTCACGAACGTTTTCGATAAATCTTGGTTTCGACCCACGCCTGTTCGGGAGGTGAAAATTGAGGCATCGACATAAGCCCCTGAACACGTCTTCAAATGGTTGCCTGCCTTTGGTCTTCAGTAATTTGATCGATAAGATCGAACCGTACATCCTCTCTATCATTGCTCTTGCAAACTTGGGGAGGCGTTTAAACGACAAGACTCGACGATTGGCTTCAATTTTTGTCTTTACTTCTGTCGCCTCGATTCCTGCTTCTATCCGGTCCCAGCGTTGTGCTTTTCCCTGTCAGAGAGCAAAGACTAGGCGTCCTTTGAGATCTTGAAGGATCGTTTCTCGCTTATAAATAGGGAGGACAGGATAAAGTTCTTGTTCAAAACACTTCCTTTCTCCACTCCTTTCAAATCCTTGCGCAATAACCGTCCAGACGTAACCATGGGCAAGAAGCGCTCTACCAAAAGGATTCGATCTTTGTCGACGAGTGTCAGAGAGGATTCTTTTTTCGGATGGGTGTAGGAGTCTCCAACTCTTGTTGTGTCAAGGGATCTGATGGATCGTATTTCTTCTCTCAGGTTACCTACCATTGAGGAGATTTATGGGGTCTCTCCTGGTGGGTTTCATGAATTGATGAAGACGACCCGAATGTTGTGGATCTAGAGACTGATCTCGACACTTTTGAAGATGCTGAATTTGCTCAGCGTCTTCATGTCGAATTGAATAAAAGCCACTGGAGGGTGCCAGGCCCTGATGAGGTGGTAGTCTTGAGTGACTCTGAAGGAGAGTATGACGATGGAGAGGACGAGGGCGCTGAAGCTCCTTCGTCGATTCTTCCTCACTCAGGACATCATTCCTAGATGTCTTCCTCAGGGAGAGAAGAAGAAGAAGAAGTTGCTGGCCAGGAGAACCTTGGTCCTTTGAAATCATCTTCCCCTGTTGTTGCTCAGAAGAAGTCTCCGTCCAAGAATGAAAGGGATGATAGCTCTGTTTATGTTTAGGACTTTTTTCCCTTTAACTGAAGTTCTTGGATCAATAATGTAACTGTAGTAGTGAAAAGTCTTGTATCATCTTCTACAAAGCTTCTTTCATTCTAAAAATGTGTAATGCTGAAAGATTTGGATATATCGTATGAAACATTTTTTAAGAATTTTGAATATGTACTTGTTTAGACTTACTTTCTTTAGCGCATTGTTGAAACTATAGTTAGCCGAACCGTTCATACTCAGAATTAGTCTCTTCGGGCGTTCAAATATTGATATTTGAATTCTTCGAGCGCGTTTAGGCACAAACGACCGAACCCATTTAGCGCGTTTGAGCACATCGAATATTTGCGGCATGTTGTACCCGAGCCCCTTGCGAGCGTTGAGCTCCTCAGGCATGGAAAAGAGGATGCCGTGGGTCCCTTTTGCAGTGCGTTGAGCACTTTGGGTGTTCGGGCATTGAGTCCCTTGTGTGCGTTAAACACAACGGGTATTTGCCGCTTTCTCTCGGACTGATAACAGTTCGGGCATTGAATCCCTTGCGTGCGTTAAGCGTCCTCCCAGCGGTGTGGTCCTCGGTTTTGGAAATGACATATTGATTGGGCATTTTGCCACTTCTCCTCAGACCGATAGCTATTCAGACATTGAGCTCCTTTCGTGCGTTAAGCACATCGGGCATTTTGTCGCTTCTCCTCGGACCGATAGTTGTTCGGGCATTTGGGGTTTCTTACTAGAGAAGTTTTGTTGATTCGAATTTCAATAACCGCCACTGCTGTGTATTTATTAGGCCTGGCACTGAGAAAAAGTTTTTCCACTATCTCAGCGCCGCTCCCCATTTCTTCTTTGCAATCCAAGTATCGCCACTTGAGCGACACTCTCCGCCACCCCCAAATCATCTTCTAGGTTATGTCCTCGCCCAGGCATTTAGAATCTGGTAGTTCTTCCATGTCTTCTCCTCCGGCTCGCAGTGCCATAACCTCTGGAAATGAAGAGGACAAGGCGAAGTACTGAAAGACCACCAACATGACTCAAAATAGTTTGAAGAGCCTGTATAACTGAGGTATTATCTCTGAATTCATAATATCTGAGATTTCAGATGTTAAGAATTATGCTGGGCTTTCTGATGGATAATTGGCGGTTTTTAAATTACACATTCTTTGTGGATTTTGTGCTTCTGCTTCGAAATTCGTCATATATATCTGCCAAGCTTATAAGATAGAGTTGGTACACCTTAAACCTAGTGATGTGGCTTTTTAAGCATATTTGTAATGCTCTGTGAGTGCTGGCTGGGAATCAAACCAGACCTTGCCCTTTGAAAAACTTTGTACACAGCCTCTTACTATGCAAACAAGTGATGGTCTTTTTGGTTGGCTTCACTCTAAGAAGTGAGAAACAATATATTGATCCATGCCTCAAAAAGAGCTGAAAAGGAAGTGATCATAGGTGGTTCCTCATAGAGATTCTAAACAAAACAGAAGTAAAGGGGAAGTACATAATGCCATACATTGCTCCAAGTACAAATGTTTCTCCAAATTAGTCCAACAGAATTAGGGCACTCTTTGCAGAAATTCTAGAGCTCAAACGCAAGGGTCTGAATAGAAAAATCATTGTTGATGAATTTGTGTGAAGATTGTTGAATCTACTTGCGATAAAGCATCTATTAGCCTTTGGTTATACTGGTTTTCGGGATATAGCAAGATCTTATCCCAAAAGTAATCTTTAGTAACTTGAATAGTTGGTATATACTTTTAGTTACTTGGCACTCTGGTGTATTAAACCATTGCAGAGATTTTAGAAGACGAAGTGGTGGCTCATCTTAAAGACATCTTGAGTGATCACAAAGTCACCAGGCCAGAGGGCCTTTCTTCACCCTTTTCTGCTGCAAATCCTCCTCCAGAGGTACTAATTATTCTCAACTTGACTGTATTACCTGTTTTTTACTTGTTCTGACCATTGATCTTTGATCACATAGGAGGTTTGCTATTAAATCAGATGATGTTGATGTTGTCCTCGATGATGATAATGATGATGAGAACAATAAAGAGACTATCGAGATAACATTTCCAAACAAGGTCAGGCTGAGACTTTGCCTGAACTATCTGGGAAGGTAGTGAAACTTTTATCATATGAAAAATTACCAGGTGCTAAACCTATGACAGGGGTCCCAGAGCAACAAGTTTTAACTCTCGAAGAGGATATAGCAATGAGAGCCTTAGAGATGCAGGCTGCAAGTACCTCTATAAGCCACTGTTCTGCTGCTCTCAAAAGAGTTGCTCCAGCTGGCTCTAATACTCATCAAGCAACAACTCTAAGATCTAGTGGTTCAGCCCCTGCACATACCATGGCTCAATCCTCTTCTCATCCAGTGTAGTATGGTACCATCAAACGTTCTTGTGAATCAGAGGCAAAAAATTCTTATCTTCAGGGGCATTTGGTTCTACTCAAACAAGTTTTCACTTCTATTTATAAAGTATTTTACCCTTTTTATTAGGAAGAAGAGCATCAACAGGGCCCAAAAAAGACTATCAAACGATTGAAAGTGAAGAAAACTGTTCACACGAGGTATGATATAAATCAAACTTCCTCTTTATTGACTTTGAACTAACAAATTGTTAGCCTATTCAAAATTTCTAGGATTGTTTCTGCCATTGCTTCCCCGAGGACAAATGAGACAAAAAGAAACTCCAAATGATCATCAAAAAGTCTTCTCATCTGTTCAAGAAGCTGTTATGAATTTATCAGATATCCTGCAGAAACAAACTGATGCCTTGCGGACACAAGTTGTTGACTTTTACACTGCTGCTGCATCTTCAATTAATGCTGAAAAAAAGCAAGACTTCAGACAGCAGATTATGCTAAATTGCAAGAGAAGTTTTCTAGCTTAAAAGAAGTGACAAATAGTATATGCCTATGTTTGAGCAACATAACTTGTTTTGTTCTTTGAACTATATTTTATCTGATTTATATATGCAGAATTGGCAAATAAAGCTGATGAAAATGACAAACAGATCTAAAACATATCAAAAAAACTGGAAAATGCTAGGTCAGAGATTGACCACTGAACTAGAGACTGTCAAGTCTAAGTTAGAAGCTGTTGAAGCTGAAAATAATAAATTGCAGAAGTCATCATCTTCTGAAGATATGGTCACTGTAGCATCATATATGCTTGCTTGCACTAAAAGTCATTATCCTGATCTAGATGTTTCTTAGGTTTGTTTTGGATTTTAATGTTCCTCATCTAAACAATGTCACAAGCTTGTAAAAGATGTGGTTGATGCTGCTAAGTCGTTTATAGATGATCTTAGCAGTACTGACCACTCTTCAGATGAAAACTAATGTGATGCATATAGTATATATTGATTGCAAATTACACAATCATTTATAAATTATTTATGAGTATGATATATGTAGCCCCTTGCTTTCTGTACGCAATGTATATATGCGTGTAGAAAGAAACTTAGAGTAAATTATACGCACTTGATAAGTATTTTAGGACTTCAGCCTTGTGAAAAGACATCAGTGTCTAAAATTACCATATCAAGAGATACATAGGTTGTGCCTATTGTGGGTTGGTGTGATTAAGCTCGTAGCTATATAAGATAGCTGTTTCAAAAAAAATCATTTCTGTAGGTGGCTGCAAGTGCCTATCAGAGTTGTATCTTGTGTAACCGTTCGGCGACCAAGATAGAGTGCTCGAATAATGATCTGAAAAGACCATTGATGATAAGTGCCCACAAGTGCCTATCAGGGCCATATCTTGTGTTACCGTCTGACGACCAAGATAAAGAGCCCGAATGGTGATTTGAAAAGATCATTGATAATAAGTGGCTGTAAGTGTCTATCAGAGTCATATCTTGTGTTACTGTCTGACGGCCAAGATAGAGAGCCCGAATGAAAAAAAAGAAAAGAAGCACTTTATTGAACCATACGGGATGGCTAAAGCTTTCTTATATGATAAAAATAATTTATTGAGAATGAGCAATTATTTTTTATTCAAAATTTTACCAAATACACATTACACATAAAACTTTCATAACTAGTCAGCATTCCATGTGTTCGATAACAAACTGCCATTGATATGAGCCAGTACGTAAGCCTCATGAGACACTTGATCGATTATGATGTAAGGCTCTTCCCAAGGAGAAGAAAATTTGTGCTTATCTGTGGTGTTGATATCTTTCTTGAGGACAAAATTCCCGACCTTCAGAATACGATGCACAACTTTCTTGTTATAGTGCTTGCGCAGCAGGGCTTGATATTTCTCTACTTTTATCACTACATGTCTTCTGGACTCTTCTAACAAGGAAAGATCCAGATCTCTTACTTTGGCTTGACTTTCTTCTGTAAGATGCAACACTCGATGAGAACCCAAATGCACTTTTGGGGGCAATACTGCATCAGCCCCATATACCAGATTAAACGGTGTATCTCTGGTTGCTCGACTCAGGTTTATGCGCAAGGACCACAATATTATAGGCAGTTCTTAGACCCAATTTCTTCCTCTAGCTTCTAGCTTTTCTCGCATTCGCTTCTTCATCCCTTGAATGATCAAACTGTTGGCTCTTTCAACTTGGCCATTGGTTTGTGGGTGAGCTACCGAAGAGACTGAGTGCTGTATCTTGAAGTTAACACAGCTCCGCTGAAACTTATTTCCTTTAAATTGGGTCTCATTATCTGTGATGATCCGCTTTGGAACTCGAAAGCGCACAACAATTTTCTTCAAAAACTTGGCTGCAGCTTCTTGAGTAATGTTTACCAGTGCCTCAGCTTCTATCCACTTGGTAAAGTTATCAATAGTCACAATAATGTGCTTATATTTTTTCTATCCATTGAGCAAAGTACCGATGATATCGATTCCCCATATGACAAATGGCCATGACAGAGAGATGGTATGCAGGGAACTAGCATGTTTAGTTGTTTGATGCTTGAAAAATTGACAATGACTATATTTGCGTACTAGATCAATGGCATCTTGATTTGCTGTCGGTCAGTAAAGCCTATGGCGGAATGCTTCTCCAACCAAAGTTCTAGCAAAATTATGAGAGCCGCAAACTACTTCATGTATATCATTGAGCAGTTGCGTACCTTTATCTTGATAGATACACCTCATCAGCATCCCATTTCTTTCTTTTTTTTATAATACTTCATCAATAATGGTGTAATTCTTGGCAATTCGAGCAATGCGCTCAGTTGTCGGATCATCGTCTATAATTAGATCGCCTTCAGTAAATACTTTGATCGGGTGTCTCCAATCTTCGGACTCTTCAAGATCAAACAAAGATATTTCATGGCCTCAGTAGGCACCTTAAGCAATATAGATGGCTGTAAGATTTCTTCAATAATAACATCATCGGGCACTGCAGATCGAGAAGAGGCCAACCAGGCGAGATGATCTGCATCTTGGTTATCCAATCGGATTTCAAATCTGTCAAAAAAACTTTCCATTGTCCGAACAGCTTCTAAATACGCAGCCATCTTCTCGTCCTTGCATTAATACTCTTTATGGACTTGCCGAGCCACCAATTGAGAATCGCCTCGAATAAGCAATCTCTTGATGCCTATGGACTTAGCAATGCGCAGGCCATTAATCAAGCCTTTATATTCTGTAATATTATTAATGGCTTTAAATTTCAACTAAAGGGCATATTTCAAGGGCTCCCCTTCGAGAGGTTTCAACACAACACCAGCCACAGCCCTTTTTAGGGTAAAGGAAACATCAAAATACATCACCCAATGATCGGGCAATGCATCTTCATCTTAAGAACCAGATGGGGTCCATTCAACAATAAAATCCGCTAAAACTTGACTCTTGATGGCTCTCCGAGGTATGAACTCTATATGAAATTGTCTCAACTCTACTGCCCAATGAGATATCTGTAGCATCTCAACTGTATAAAATACAAGTGGGCGATCAGATACTACCTTGATCGGATGTGCCAAGAAATAATGCTTTAGCTTTCGAGATGTCATCTGCACGGCATATAACAACTTCTGAGCCTGTGGGTATCTTGTTTGAGCATCCTTCAAGATTTCGCTAACAAAATACATTGGTGACTGAACTGAATTTTCATGATTATTGACCCGATCTATTGTCAGAACAGTACTAACCATCGAATCTGAAGCTGCCTCACAAAACAAGAACTCTTCTTCAGGCTTTGGTGGAACTAGGGTAGGCACATTTTTGAGATATTGCTTCAGCTCTAAAAAAGCTGCTTTCGCTTGACTATCCCATTGAAATCTATCTTGTTTGCGTAAAAGCTTATAAAATGGCATACCTCTTTCTCCCGATCGTGTTATGAATCTACTAAGGACTGCCATCATGCCAGCTAGCTTTTGAATTTTCTTTCGAGTTCGGGGTGGTTGCAGTTGTTCAATAGCTTTCACCTTCTTCGGGTTTGCATCGTTTCCTCTTTCAAAGACCATGTATCCCAGCAGCTTGCCAGAAGATACTTTGAAGACACACTTCTTCGGGTTTAACTTCATCCGAAACTTTCGAAGGTTATCGAAAGTCTCGGTGAGGTCCGTAAGCAGATCCCCCCGTTGTTTGAACTTCACTACGATGTTATCGATATATGCTTCGACATTCCTTCCGATTTGGTGTTCAAAAATGATATGGACACATTTTTTATACGTAGCCAAGGCATTTTTGAGACCGAACGGCATTTTCACATAACAATAAACTCTAAAAGGAGTGATGAATGCAGTTTTTTCTTTATTTTCAACTTGCATGTTGATTTGATGATAGCCGGAGTAAGCATAAAAAAACTCAATAATTTACTGGTGGACGTTGAGTCCACAATCTGATCAATTCGAGGCAGAGGATACTCATCTTTAGAACATGCTTTATTTAAAGACGTAAAGTCAATACACATCTGCCATGAAACATCGGGCTTTTTCACTAATACAGAATTTGCTAGCTATGTAGGATAATCTATCGTTCTAATGAATCCGGCTTGTAAAAGCCTAATGATTTCCTCGCAAATGACGTTGCGCCTGTCTGGAGTATACCTCCGTTCTTTTTGCTTGACCGGCTTGAGAACCGGGTCAATCCTCAACTTGCGCTCAATCACCTCTCTGGGGATCCCGAGCATGTCCGAAGGTGTCCATGCAAAGACATCGGCGTTTGCCCGAAGGAAAGTGATGAGCACAAGTTTCTATTTCGGAGATAAAGAACCCCAAATGACAACTTGCTTCACTGTCTCATTAGGGTCCAGCGGAATATTCTTGTTTGGTGCTGGTGGCAGCACAATTTTTTCTGCAGAAGCCGAGACTTCAGGAACCGGCAGTTCTGGAACTTTGATAGTGGGTTTTGGTACAACAAGTATCGCACCATCATCTGTTCGGGCTTACTTGGAAGAACTGGGTTCTAAGACTCTTTGCTTGAAGTGACCTGCATGGGTCAAAGAATTGATGTCGACCGCCTCTTTAAGATCAGAGATGATCGTGATGACCCCTAGGGGTTCTGTCATCTTCATTGTGGCGTATGCTGAATGAACAGCAGCCATGAACTTCAGTAGGAATGGCCTCCCAAAGATACAGTTATACGCCGAATCAAAATTCGCCACCTCGAAGGTGAGGACTTCTCGATGCTTGTTGTCTCCGTGACTTAAAGCAACGGTCAGATCAATCTTTCTCAAGGGCTTTGATGAAACCCATGTAATGACTTCATAGAATCTTTCATCCACAGGCTGCAATGCTGCTAATGGCAAACCTATTTCCTCATAAGTACGCTTCATGAGGAGGTTCAAGGCCGCACCTGTATCGACGAGAGTCTTGGCAACATTGCTGCGATGGATTGGTATCTGGACGACGAACGGCAAGTTCCTAGTTGATAGCTCTGTCTTCGGGTGATCTTCAGGGCCGAACGTGATCAAGACTTCATGCCACCGCATCTTCTTACTAACGGGAACGGCATTGAGCACCTCCCACTCATACTTTTTATATTGGGTTTTAGATGGAACCGTAGTATTTCCACCAAAGATCATGTTAACTTCGGAGAATTCTTCTTCATCTTTCTCCTCAACCCTCCGACGGCCTTGGGCCGGAGCCTCAGGTCGAGGTGCTGCCAGAGGTTCTGGAACATCTTTTTTCTTGTGATCAATATAATAAGTGCAATTAGTGAAGTTATGCAACTTGGACCGATGAACCGGACACCACTCCTGTGCATCTTCGGGTCTGTCGAAAGGTCGCTTCTTCTTTTCATGACGTTCGCTACCTTTTTTTAGCGACATTGAGCTCTCGATCATCAGATTTTTTGCGAGAGCTATTAGTCTTGGCTTCTCCCGTAATCCAGGCTCAAGCTTCTGATGCCTTGATGTAGGTTTCAGCAATTGACAAAAGGTGGCTCACTGTTCATGGTTCCTCGATGGCTAGCCGTTTTGCGGTGTACACATCAGATACTCCTTCTTTGAAGGCTATAATGACCTCCAGATCTTCAATATGAGAAATAGAATTCTCGTTTGACTGAATCTCTTCACATAATCTCGAAGCCTCATCGGTCTTTTGTTTGATGGTCTGAAGGGTTTTCGCTGTCGAGGGCCTTTGAAAGGTCCACTGCAAATTCTCGATGAAGGTCGCATAGAGCTGATCCCAAGTCCGACATGTGGACTCAGAAAAATTCACCAGCCACGATCGGGCTGGTCCTGACAGAGCAGTAGGCAAGTAATTAGCCTTTACTCTATCATCTCTCCCAGCAGCTTCTATAACCTTGAGTAAATCTGAAGGAATTCTTCAAGATTTGATGATCCGTCATACTTCTCGATCGAGTCTGGCTTGAATTTCTTAGGCCACCGAACTTGACGAAGACTTAGAGCAAGAACCTTAAATGAGCTCCGGCTCGATCGAGGGGCAACTTTAGCTGCGTCTCTATGACGCCTGTTGGCCTCAATGTCACTGCGCGCATCATGTCTGCGCGGGTGTCCACCAGATTGACCCCTTTGACTTCGTTGCCTGTCGAGGCTGTGCCGTAAATCTCCGACAGAGAGACGGCGTCCCTGCCGGGGAGATGTAGCCGAAGCAAAGGGTGCTTTTCATGAGGATATACCTCTATGAGAATTGCTACGGCGTGATGCCTTAGGCTGATTTTGATATAACGGCGTAGCATAGCCTATGCGACCCGCAATCTTCAATATTTGATGGACCAATGGCGCTAAGGGCAAACCATCAGCTGTCAAATACTGCATGCACTTTAGGATTGTTTGGAGACGAGTAGCTTCAAAATCAGTTTGTAGATTTCTTACTGGGGACCCGGCAAGCTAGTCCTGTGTGCACTAGACCAATGGTAGGAAGATTACTCGATGACCTAGCAGAAGGTGTTAGATTATTCCTCCCAGCCACATTGATCTGTCGCATCACAATGTTGCGATTCTACTCCGGATACCCCATTCTTGAGGGATAATCCTCATCGGAGCCGAACTCATCGTCGGTGCAGTCGTTGTCGCTATCACTACTGGAGTTGCTGCATTCCAGCCCCAACCTAGAGAACTTTCCATTGACAAGGTTAAGAATCACCTTAGATTGGGTTGGTAGCTGCTCCAATTGATCTTTGAAAGACCAACAGATGGTCGGGACCTGAGTGGAATACTCGAAATCTTAATCGTAGTAGGCATCTCAAACGAAATCTGAGAAAAAGCTTCTAGGAACTCCGAACGATGGGCCAAAGATCCTTATTCATCGGCGATAAAAAACTAATGTTCCGAAACAGAACGTAGTTCCAGCCAAGAACACGAGGTTGCTCGTAGAAGCCTTGTATGAAAGTTAGACTAACTTCACCTCACACTCCTCTTTCTGACGCGCCTCTGTCGACGACCAAAATACGAGTTCGAAAGATCAGCAGATATTGTGAATAGAGTTGAATGTGTGAGTATTGTGAAGCTAATCACAAAGAGGAATGACACGAGTGGTTTAGACTGGTTGGGGCCTCCCAGAGAATAACAAACTTACGTCCAGTAAGTGTGTATTCTCTTGCTCTAGAAACAGATGTCTTGCCTTATTGAGCATGTTAAATATTTATAGAAGAGACGCGCTTCCTGTGGTAATGAAAATTACTACGTCATAACACTGATAACATCTATTTCTAATTACAACTTGCGCAGCTATTAAGCGTAACGGTCTTTTAATTGACGTTAACTCCCTGGCAATCAATCGTACTTTAAATGCCGCATCATACGTTTGTAGAGTCATGGATAGCTGTTCTATAGATGACCGTTCGTATTTGGCTAAAGCCTCACAAACGTGTTGGGTAAATATTAGTTTCGACCCACGTCTGTTCGAGAGACTGAAATTGAGGCATCGACACTTATAATTGAAAACTTTAGTGACGTTAAGCAGGTTATAAGGCGTGACAAGATGTCATAACCTATAAATACTTATATTTTGAAACAGAAAAAGTAGCATATAAAACCCCATGCCCGGGCCAGGTCATTAACGATCAATAGGAATTTCTTCGCGGGACCAGCTTCAGTGAAGTGCAGCAACCTGTCCTCCATCTTGCCGTATCGAGTGGACCACGTACTCTACTGCCCGTCAACTGCGGCTTGAATGCTGAACGTCGACGCTGGGATCGCCCCGCAGCTACCGGATCAGGCGAGGCCATTCTGGGAGAGACTTGTGTCGATGTGGACAGCCGCTACACACCTGGAGGATCCGAGAAAAAGAACACAATTCTCGGCTCTAGATTAGTACTCCGTAACTGATGGAGGGTGTCATCGACGTTTTACTGTTGAGACGGCAGTGAGTCCCGTACTTCTTTGCGTGGAGAACGCAAAAGATCGCAAGTGGTGGTGAAACGCAGGCCCAAAATCAGAAGCTTTGATGCTACAACTCCTGCCGCGCGCACGTTCTGCGTACAGTTCTGAGTGTGCCGCGCCACCGCCAAGCCCTCTGCAGGCTGAAGGCTGCAGGCTTCATGCGCCGCTGACGACGGTCTACGTCTTCGTGGTTTGCCTGTCACCGTCAATGCGAATAGTAATACAATGCCTCTCTTATCTGGAAAACTCACTGACATCTCCCCTGCCGCCTCTTTTGGGCCACGAATCATCGCCTGCTCCTGCAATGCAAGCCCCTCCTCGGGTTCGTTGTACTCTAGTTGCCGTGATCGGTGAATCGCACAGAACAGTGACCGAAACGAACCGATTTTGTTCGCCATGCAGAACACACGCGTTTCGGCACCGGACTTCACCCCTCGCGATCCGTTTGATCGCGGACGCACGCCCACTTTTCTTCGTTCCCGTTTCTTTGCAGGCCCGCGATGGGGAACGCGATCCACGTCGGGGACCCCTTGGCGGCGCGCGGCTATGCATCAGGAAATTAAGGAAGGCGCCATCGATAGCCGCTCGCTCGGTGCCTGGTGCGGTGGTGCCCGTGCCAACTGCCAACGCCGCGCGATTTGGCTGTACATGGCAACCGCCGTCGCGGTCGCGCGCTACGGTGGGCGCGCCGTGGTATAGCGCACGGACAGCGACGTGGGTACGGTCGGCGGTGATGGTGATCTCAGCGGGCTACGCCCGGCGCCCCGCTCTGTGCAGCAGAACGATCGATACGTGCGCCCACCCGCGCGGATCCCGGCCGCCCAGCGTCGTGTTGACGCCGTGACGGGCAGGAACCTGTCGTCCAAGAAGGAGGAAGTTGTATGTCGACCAAAGCAGTCGATCGACGACGGCACGGCCGTGTTGCAACTTTCAATCGTCGGCGGCCAAGTGCGTTGCCTGCTTCCATCTGCAATGACGTTTTGTTCTGTGCTCCGACCTCCCCGCGCGATCGTTGCCGTGCCGACTGTGAGTGCGTGCTCGGGACCTGTAACAGTCCGATCGCTGCATTTTAGCCAATGATCATTGGCTAAAATGCAGCGGATCATTGGTTACCTGATTAGGCGAGTTGTTACCTTTCAGGTTCCGTTTTCGGCGAGTTATTATATATGGAGGCGAATCAAGCAGGATAGTAACACGGGACCATGGAGGGAGGACCTCCTCCCTCAGCGCTTAATAGAGGCACGCTGCCGCCCATGCTTACGACGTACGCACAAATTAACGACGCTGCAGCGCACGGACGGGGACGTTTGGGCGCACGTCGCGCGCTGGTCCCGCAGCAGGCCATGGACGGAACCGGGCGACCTATTGCGATCTCGCAGGGGCGAGCACTGTCCCGGACCTCCCGGTTGCATTGCGCTGCAGTTGCAGGGGCGGCGAAAGCCGCCACGCACCGACGGCCACCCCGGCCCGGCATGCGTACGTCCGGTCCGGCGCAAACGCCGCTGCCGGGGAAACTGCGTGCCGGCGAAGCAGGGGGGCCGTCGACGGTGCGGCCGGGTTCCCTTCGCTCTTCGGCTCTGCGTGCCGGCGCAAACGGCGTTCGTTCGTTCGTGCGCACGTCCGGTCCAGCTCCAGTGCCGCTTTGTATTCATTCTACTGCTCTCGCGGTTGCGTGATGCGTTGCTGCTGCCCCAATGCGCGCTGCCTGCCTGGATACCGGAGCTCTCTCCGAGACCCTGACCGTGAGCCGGCCAAGCTTTCACCGTACACCGGAGCGGGTATCTCTCCACGTCTCAATTGAATTCGTGCCCGGCAAACAATGCAGATCGTGACGCGAAATCCTCGTTCATCGGTCGGTGGCGACGGGCCCGGTCCGGCGTACCAGGTAATATAATTGCACGTTCGTTTTGTGTTGCGAGAGCTGTTTCCAGCCGTGACGTAATGGTGGTGTGATTATTATAGTACTGCTAGTAAGGCCGAGGTCGAATCATCATTCCTGGACCGGCCATCATCTCGTTTTCGAAGGAGTTCCGGTTTGAACTTCTGTAAGTTCGAATCACTGTTTTTTCTGGGGTGAGCACTTCCGTTGATAGAGGAGCTTATGTGCCGGTACGATCCTCCACGGCGAAGTACGATTTTCTAGTAGCGTTCTACTAGCTACTAGAAGAGCTTATGTCCAGGGACCTCATGGGCTGGTTTGGTTGGGCAATACTATATCCAACGGGACAACGTCGTCTGGCATCATCATCGGAAACTCGAAGCATTAGCTTTGCAATTTGAAGCAAGTGACGTTGCCAACGTACTCCTCTGTATCCTCGCTCGACATGGCGATGATCAACCATTCGAGCCGTCTTAAATTTCGAAATGGTTTCCAGCAACATAACGTTTGGCAATTGGCATTTTGGTCTCACAAATTGCACTATCAGTGAATAAGAAAAGCTCAAAGTTCACAAGTCGGCGTGTGGCATGCATGATTGCCCAGCCCGTTAACCTTTGTTGTGCCCACTGCCGAGGCATAGAATTGGATATATTGCCGCTAGCTTAGCCGAATATGAAGAAAAAAGAATGAGTTGATCAATTTACGAACATGTGCCCGAAGCCCAAAACTCGATGAGAATAGTAAGATGAGAAGGGGACTAAAAAAAAAGAAGGTTTGGAGATGCGGGGTATCGATCCCCGTACCTCTCGCATGCTAAGCGAGCGCTCTACCATCTGAGCTACATCTGAACATATTTATTCAAAGATATCTAACCGAAAGCCCAGAGCACCATAGGAAGAAAAAGGAATGCACTTTTTTTTTTCCGTTGCTTTCCTGCTACTGCCCGCTCGTTCGGATCCGAGTCATCCAACAGCCCACTCGCTCAGATGGGCTCGCCCAACGGCGGTAGCGACGACGGACGTCTGCCTGTTCGAGGGCGTGCGCTTCGGTCGTGGCGTGTCTGCCTGCCGGATGTGCTTTGCTTGTGCGAGCAAACAAGAAATGCGAGGCAGCATAGCTTTGGCTAGTAATTTTTGTAGACTGACTCACAGCCTCACAGGATCGGACGTACATTACAGCACCGAGGGACATACATGATCTTAACATCAAGGAAAAAGAATGTCCGTTAGATATTTGATTTCTTTGAAGATGACCGCACAAGATATGACTGAAATCTAAATTGGATTCACAAGATATAACTGAAACATAAATTGGATTCAATCCATTTTTATCCTCCCGCGTCCCACTCATATATTAACCACACCAGATAACCCCACCGAGAGAGTTATATGATGTCGTTGGACATTACGTGATCATGGTTCGTATGCACATAGGGATGCAAGTTTTATGTTTTCTGGGTTAGTCGATTGCCTAAAACTTTTTAAAATGACTAACTCTTCTCCACTTTGTATTGTTAGAAGGATAAAATTAATTCTAAAATGAACTAGAAATTTGACACACAAATACCTATTGATTACCCATTTACATCCCTAATACACCATTATCATGTCTATTCATCATATTTTTTATTCGTGCAGCACCACGTGGAAATGAGTTAACACCAAACTACGCAAAATCTACGTAGCATAAGTTTCATCCAGAAACTAGAAGAATAAACACCAACAATATACACGGAAATACTACTAGCCAAGGCCGAGAGCAACCAAAGGCCCAATCAGCCCAGATAAAATGCCGGGCTGGCCTAAAAGTTATTTCCGGTCTTGGGCCACGGCCTTTGACATTGAGACGATAATACCGGAGCAGTCAGCAACGGAGCATGAACTCAGAGAAAGGGGGGAAAAAGGTCTGCAAATGCCGCAGTACGGTACCGAGACGTCCGTGCCCTGCAATCCGCGGAGCCGTGAGATGGTGTGTGTCATGCGATCTCATGATTACCATTCATTCACTCACTGTCCCCTTGCTTTCAACGCATTTCCATCCTCATCCGGGGCCATGCCATCATGACACCACACGAGCTCAGACGCACGCCGCTCTCCCGATCCGGCAATGCTCCTCAGTATCCTCCCCCATCCAAGCCAAACCCCCTCCCCGGATCAAGCCCGGCAAAACGGCTTGGCCTGGAAGCAATCGTAAAAGAGCGCGGCGCATGGAGTACTAGCAATCTAGCGCTAGCAGTGGAACAAACGTACGTTCGCGCCATGCTCCATGAATCAAAAGCAGGCAGGTTGTTGGTTTGGCCCCGAAGCGGCATTTTGGCACGAAGCTTTCGAGCCCCGCGACCAGCTCTAGCTGCCCATCTCGTCTACGATCAGATATGAGATGATCGTCATGGTCCTTCGGCGCGGCCGCACTCCACGTCGGGCTCTGCTTTTCGGAGGCCGTGTGTCCGGCAAAGCCGGCGCAGCCATCACTCTCTCCCGGGCCGCTGGCTCTCGCCCCGTCTCTATAGCCACGTGACCCGAGCGGCGTCATTGGATGCAACGCGATCCTTTCTTCCCACTTCCACTCCACACTGCGTCTCGTATCCCCTCGCGATCCCGGTATTAAAACAGGCGCAGGAAAGAAGGCAGTGATGACAATTTCGTCCAGCACTGTTCTGGCCCAGACGAAAGTAGGCAGGCAGGCAGGCGATCTCGCGCTGCAAAATGAGTGCATGTCATGATTTCGCTCGCCGCCGTTGCAGAGAAGGGCCGGGTCTGGAACGGGATCGCATCGCCGAGACGTCGTTTTCATTCGTCTCGGGTGGCCCGTTCCAATTTCCTTATCCATTACTCACTCCTGTTTGCCTACTCCCGAATGCAACTGCTAGTACTGGTGTTTCTCTGCCGCACAAGTTGTGTGCCTAAGCACAACGCTCATCTTCACCCGTGTCGATCGCACTGTTGTCACTTGCAAAGAAAATTATTACACAGAACATCTCTCATCTCGCCACAGAAGGAGCATCATCCATCAGCACGGCAAGTACAGGCTGAGCAGAACAAGTCCCTTGCTTTCGTTGGTGGGAAAAGAGCGGCGCAGGCCTGGGCGAAGGCCGTCGCCATGTGCTCGCCGCACGTGCCGCCCAGCTCGATCCTCCTCTACAAAACCCAAACCGCCCTGATCGTCAGAATCCGATGCGGGCGCGCGCAGGTCAGTGACAGTGACCAACGCCACTACTCCCTCTTTGTTCATATTATTGATCTTGACTTTAAACATAACCTTTGACTATTTGTGTTGTTTAAAAAAGTTTGATAAATATTATATATTTTGTTATAGTTTATTTATTATCAAAATAGTTAAAACTATAAATTATAATTTTACACAATTAAATTATTTTTTTTAATAAAATAAATAGTTAAGGTGATGTCAATAATTTGAAAATGGAGGGTACTTCAGATCAGGCACGTGTGACGATCGCTCCGCTCAGCCTGCCCTAATCCGCCGCTTTCTTAGCTAGAAAAACCGGTTCGATTAGGAACAAAGGGCGCGTGCGTGCGTGCCTGGAAGAGAATTTCGCCAGCAGAGAAGATGCTCGAGCAATTCTGCGCGGATCATTACTGGCTTGTCCAGATTTGACGCGACAGCGTACGGCGATCATTGTTTTCTCTCGCGTGCGAGTCTGCGAGATCGGTGAGCGTTCGTAACGAAACGTTGGTTACGCGTCAATATCTCTATTTAACATCCTTATCTACTCCTCCCTGTTCGTACACTCGAGATGTTAATTACTGGAGTCCAAGATTGCGTCCAGCACAAGGTTGTACTACAACGAGATGCTAATCAGAACTGTCATCTGCGCTGAACTCTCAGATCCAACGTGCGTTCTCCTCGAACCCAAAAAAGAAACACGACGACCAGCATTTTCCTACCCCCCCCCCCCCTCCCCACCCCCACTCCTCGCTGGATTGGATCCGTGAGCGACGAAGACAGACGTGCAGAAAAGAAGGGCAAACGTAGGGGGAACAAAGCGTTGGCGGAGTCATATGCTCTTCGTGCATGATCAGGCAACGTCTGGTGGAGCCAAGGCACCATCGTTCGGATCTGATGCTGCTCACATGAGTTCCATCAAGGCCACCACCGCAGCCAACGCTACTGCCATAACATGACACTGCCGGATCGAAAGAAAACACCTCACGGTTGCGTCCGTGCTTGCATCAATGCGAGCTAGTAGCTCCATCGATCCACAGATACCCTTACTTTGTTGCCCAAATGTGACAACTTGTGTAATGATCCAGATAACAGTCCAACGATCACTATCGGTCACTTTAATCTAAGCAAAGATTAGATCGAGGGGCAGTAGTATGCACAAAATTGGCTCTGAAAACCTCGCACCTTTGCGTTCAATTTCAGGGCGCCTTTGTTCCCGTCACACGTGAAGCCTCACGGAGTCCTGATCCTTTTACATCGGGGGACACGTATGGATCTGAAAATTAACGCCGCTGTTCACCTCTTTTCCTCCGTTCCAAGCCAACGGACGGCGTGGTCCTTGCTTGCTCCGCGCGATTTGTGTGCATTCTTTGTGCAGTTACGGCCGGGTCACCACGGATCTGAGTCCTCTGAATTCAGAGGACTCAATTCATACGTGAGAGGGTAAACAGTCATACGCATTAGCATTGTAGCAAAAAAGATTTTAAATAGAAAAGTAGCAAAAAATACTGTAAAACATGTACTGTTTATAGCATTGCAGCATCAGATTTTGATCAAATAGTTGAGAAAAGATCTAAATTCATCATACTGTAGCTTCGGTGAATTTAGACCCTCAATTGAGAGGATCCCGTTCCGTCACTACTGTTGTTGTCCATGCTGCAGCCTTTATTTGCGTCGCGCGAAATGAGCACTTGTGCAGTAGCAGCACTGGTACTACCCGTTCCGTTTTCTCATGTGATGTCCTAGATCATAAATTTTTCAGCAGCTCCGTGATCGATTAGGAGCAGTGCAATATTTCGATCGAGGTTCGCAGATAAGCGGATCGATGCAGTTCAGCAGTACCGGTGACCACACTACCGCCGCTTTAATATTGTTCACGACTCGTAAAGTGGTTCTGAAGGAGATACTGCTGCATCAGATACCGGTATCCTAGGGCCCCTGACGGTTCATCAAAAGTCTATATCAGTTACCAGTAAACAATTGTACTAACAAGGTGTTAACTCCTCTACTGGAGTAGTACTTCTATCTACTAATCCTGTGCACGTACTACTGTAAAAACATCAATGGACCTTTACTTGCTGTACAGGCCCACCAGACTCCTCATTTCGACTTTGTGAACGAACCGAGACTCTATTCAGCAAGTCAGATAGCAGGATCATGTACATCGTCGTGGGAGAGAGGGTACAAAAAGCGCAAGTTGCATCGCTTGTGCTCCATGACGTGGCAGTAAAGAAGATAAAAACGGCGGGTATCTCTAGGCTACTGCTAATATGCTAACGCGTTGGCCATTGGCCAATTCAGGAAGATGCAGTGCCAAGAGCGAGTGATATAAAGACGTGATCCAGGGCCCCGGCCGGCATTCTCGTTTCGTTTTCGTTTTTCTTCTATGATTTTGCCAAACCGTACAGTTTTGATTTCACTCCTACTCCTGTGTCTTTCCACGGATATGAACTCTAGGATCAGAATCGGAGCGCCTTACCATGATGAGCTATTTTTTCACACTCGTTTTCCGCTGGCCAGGCGCACGCGATCGAGGTGACCGATGGCGTCGTAGTCGAGTTCCATTGGTACGTACGTAACCGTAGCAGTCATGTCGCCCCGGCCGGCGCCGTGGCTGCGTGCCTCGAAGACAGAGGGAATAAGCGCCTACGCGCAGGCCGATCGAGGACGAGAGAGAGCAGGAGCCCTCTTCCCGGCGTGCGCATGTCGTAAAGTACTGCCCCGCCAGGCGCTTGTTCTTTGCCCGGCCAGCTGATGAAACGAGTGGGCAGGGAAAAAAGGGGCGCTCGGCTTAAAATTTTGCGACACCATGTAGATGAATCCGTGCATGGTGTCAGCATCCTTTTCTTTTTGTTTAAACAAAACAAAGCTTTTGGACGACGCGTGAAAATGCATGCGGCTCGCCCAATCGCGGGCAGGCACGTGGTGCTTGCTGCGACTCCGACGTGGGAGACGTCGCGCGCGTCGGAGAAAGCTGCCGGACCGCCGGGCGTACGGCGTCGTGGCCCTTGTAGTATCAGAAAAAGAAAACGAGGTTGACGAGGAGGCGGAGGATTCCAGCACCCCGCCGGTGCTGAATCTGCGAGCGCGTCAGGTGGTTTTGTTCCAACGGAACGGTGGTCTAGCTGACGCTCGCTCCTGCCTCTCAAAAAACGGAATCGTTGTCGATTTCCCGCGACGCGGCTCGAGCTGCTACCCGTTCCAGTTCTCTCGCTGCACGGAGATCTCTTGAGATCCGGTACACGCACGGTGGATGTCACAGGGACGCGCCGTGGGGCGGTGCAGATTGGATCTAATGCTGCGTATGACGGTATGTGGTACGTATGTACGCCGCGGCATGGATCAGCAAGCAACCTCCATGCAATAACCGCTCGCCCGCCACGGATCCACGGGGACACGGCCCTGGCGCAGCGGAATACTCCGTCATCCGCAGTCGACTGGATTGAAATATAACTCCGGTTTCAGGACAACGCTCTGTCCGTCGAGACCGGCAGTGATAGGCCGCCCGGCGTAGTGTCATGGTCGCGATCTGCATGTCACGGCCAGGTCGTTGGCGACATACCAACATACCATACTGGCATTTTGATCTACGGAGTACAACTCGATGCCAGTGTCAATCAAGAGATAACTCGTCACCATTAGTGGCTCCGGTTCTGAGGACTTGACGTGATCTGGTCCTTAATTAGACCGGTGTCTCAAACCTACTCCCGTCACGCGGTCGTGCCGTCGCAGCATATTCCGTTCCGTTGGGGGCGCGCACGACGTGGAACCAAGGCCCTGCGCTGCGCTCGGGCACCGCGCCACGTTCACACGACGCACCGGCCTCGCATGCCATGTGCGCGCCCAACTGGCCGGGAGGTTTGAGTATACGCGCTCCGCCCGGCACTTTTCGAACCGAACAAAACACCCCAACGCGTTTCGCCAGACTTTTCTTGACTCAAGCTGGTTTTCAAACTTGTGCTGGCCTGCTGCTGCTGCAGGCATCGGTGATCGGTCAAACAAGTATTTTCCCGGCATCAGTCCGACAGCTAATCCCTCGATTCTTATGCACATTGTCACGCGATCACCGGCCGTTTCGTGCCTGTCCGTCCAGTCCATCTACTGATCTGGTCATCACGGCAGCGCCGAGCCAGAGCACGCAGGGAGCGCGTCGCGTCGGACGACGCCCGTTGCCGTTGAGACGCCAGCCATGCCAGCTGCGACATCCTGATCTAGCCTGCAAGTGCACGATGCGCAACTGTATAAAATTTCGGAACGAACACACGTTCCCGGACGTACCAGCACAAAAGCGTCGCCGGTGACGTAGTGGTGCGGTGATGCTCGCTCGACGTGCAATTTGTTTGTCGTTCTCGTCCGTTCAAGAACTAACGACCAAAGGAATGCTCTCTCTCTCTTTCTATTTATAAGTCATTTTGTTTGGACACAAAAATTAAAAAAAATGTAAAAGGTAAGAAGTTTTGAAAATAAATAGGAGAGGGATAAAGTGAAAATGTATTAGAAACAGAAAAAATTGTTTTGAAAAGTGAGAATAACTTATAATTTGAAAAATTTTGAGAAGTCGTGACTTATAATTTAAGATGAAAGAAGTAATACATATAGTTACAGTATACGACTTAGACAGTGATATTGCCCCCGATCCGATCCGTCGCAAATAAGCATACTCGTGCCGAAAGCTAGATTTGCGCAGATTTCAGGCGCTTAATTAACACCTTACAACGCGAATGTGGACGGCTTGTCCGAGCATTGCGTGTTCGTCGGCGAAACCACACAAACGGACCCAACAAAACACGACGGACCAGTACAACCCCCAAAGGTACGATCCGTTCTTTAAACAAACACACCACATGACCAAATCCGTTCCACGATGCCGCCGTCACGTTGCATCGCCAGAACGGGTTCGTTATCTTATTCTCACATGCATGTACAGCGCCGGCTGGCGGCGGTTAAAAGTAAACTACTACGTACGCCACCGTGGTACGCGCCATTGTTTAGGCCAGGTCGGCACAGACCATCGCCGGATCGAGCCGGGAACAGGATCCACCCAAGATCACGTTGTTACCTCGCCGACGCACCAACGCCGTGGCGACACTTGTGGCCGCGGGCGCTGTAAAAAGAAAAAGGGAAGTTGTTACGTGCAGGCGCAGCAGCCAATTGCCCAAACTACTTAGTACAGTATTACTAGTACTAACTCTGTACCGACACGGATTAGGAAAAGGTTAAGCAGAGGCCACCCCGTCCATCCCATCATCCTAATCATTCAAAACGCGGCTCCCGACGAAGCGATGAGGGGTCACGTGGACAGCACATGGCTGCGGGGTGCAACGGGTGAGTTCGCAACCGTCATCCACCTCCCTCCGATCGGGCGCTCGGAGCGCGTCGCCTGTTGGTGCTCCCAGCATGGCATTAAACAATGGCGAGGTCACGAACCCCGTGTGTGCCTGCGTGCGTCAGCGTCACCGCGACGGTATCGCTTCACGGCCACCTGCGACAACGAATCGGCTTGGCGGATACGACGGGGCGGTAAACTCCCGCGGCGCGCTCGCGTAATCCTGATGCAATCACAGGCCTCTAGTAAAAGGGTACTGCTTGCTCCAGTGCATGCATCGTGTCAGCGATTAGATTAGTCTTACTCCAGTCTGGAGAGTTCTGGCCGGCGATTGGCCGCCGACACGGACGGCCCGGATCAGATCACGAGCCGCGAGAGATGCTTTCCTGCTCGGTGAGTGAATTCTCGCCACCTTTTCCTGCGTCTGCTGGGGGGCCAGCAGGGCATCATCCTTCGCTTTCAGTGACCACACGGAGCAACGAGGCAGAGGGAAAGAAAAGCTTACGTACACGCTGCACGATGGTAACGTGCGCCGCGCGAGGCAGGCCACGGCGGCGGGCGCAGTGAAAAAACGGAGCGGCTTTTCACTCGCCGGCAGACGCAGACGCAGCGCAGGGCAGCGAGCGCGGCAGGCAGAGGCGTCGAGAACCGAACCGAGAGAGCGAGTATCTACGCGAATCCACCATGCTAGATCGCATCGTCTCTGCATGCGTCGTGACCTATCCACAATGGCGACGCAAGGGCACAAAAATCGGCAGGAATGGCAGGATGGGGGAAGTGGGGAGGACCGTTTACCCAGTGCATCTGAGAGCGCGAGAGACCCCAAGCAGTCAGTGGTCACTGTGCGCCATTTACAGGCAACAGCTCGCTTTTAGAGCGTCCCCGCTGTCTGAGCGCGCGCTGGCCGGACGCGGTGAGCACGGGTCGAAGCAAAGCGAGCAAACACGGAGCCAAAATGGTGTAACGTAGCGGTAGCGGTTTATTGTTGAGGACTGATGAGAGCGCAGCATGTTCATAGGGAAGAGTGAAGCAGAATCCACTCAACTGAGAAAGACTGTACAGAGCACAGCGGATTTCACAGAGCAAACTAGGCTCAAGGTGCAAGGTGCTAAGTGCTAACAATGGCAACGCTCTATGAGCATAGCAGACCCCTACAACAGGAGGTTAAAGAGATAATAACTGAACTGTGACAGCTCCCATTCAAGAAGATGCAACAAAATTTTCTCATACATTAGTCCATCCTGCATCCCGACAATTTTTTTTTCATTTTCAGATTGTTCTTGGATACCAATCCATTCCCCTCCTCCCCCAACTGTACAACAGCGACTTGGACCGAACATTCAAACCCGTCTACTTTTTCCCGCCACCTCGCTGGAACTCACGTTCCATCCGTCTTGGTGCACGCCACGTCGCACATGCCCTGTGTCTGAGCTGCTCGGTTGCGCGGTGGGACAACTCATCCGTCGTCGATCAGCAGCTCATCGCCTCGCACTTCACCGGGAGCGCACGGTCGAACCCTCCGCCACGGGACAGCAGGGTTCCCACAACCGCCATGTCGCGGCAGAAAACACCCTGGTACACCGGAGCCGTCGAGTTCGTGGCCAACGCCGCCGCGGCCGGAGCTTTTGACACCGCATGCGCCGTCGCGGCTTTTGCCTTTGGTTTCTTCGGGGCCTGAACGCGACCCGGTGGGCTCCTTTGACGAGTGCTGGTTCGCGTGGTCTTCTTGGGTTTCACCGGCGCCAGTGGTGGTTGTTGCCTTGCCGCTTCCTTCTTGCCAGCCAACGCCCGCGGCGGTTCTTGCTTTGCAGCTTCTTGCTTCGCCGCCAGTTCCTGCTTTGCGGCCTCTTGCTTCGCGGCTTCTTGTTTTGCGGCCTCTTGCTTTGCGGCTTCTTGTTTAGCCGCCAACGCTGCAGCGGCGGCGGCAGCAGCAGCCGCTGCGGCCTCCTTCGCCCTTTGCCTCTCGGCAGCCTCCTCGTCCAGCACGGCTGACATGATGAACGAATACCCCTTCTGCAGCATCCTGTAAAGCAACAGCGCGGACATGCGTGCCTGGTCGCGCACCGCCTCAAGGTCGCGGTGCTCGTCCACGAGCTCCAGACGTTCTCCGAACACCGCAGCACGGTCTGGCTTTAGTTTGAGGGAGAGCAGCAAGTGCGCGCGCTCAAGCTCAGAACGCGTGCATCCACGCCGCACGCCCAACAGCAAGTAGTAGTCGATGGTGCACGCCTCGCCGGAAGCGACACGGCTGCGGAGTCCCTGGATGCGAGCGATTAGTTTGCGGTGCGCGCTGGCGATCTCGTGGTAGCGCACACCACCCTGCGGCCGCCAGCGCGGCCCCGGAAGCTTGCCGTCCCGGAGCGCGGCGTCGTAAAGAAGCTTCAGGTGGTCAAGGTCACGCAGGGAATCGGCGAGCGCACCCACCGATTGAAGGAGGTCCGCACGGGCACGGAGCGCCGGGATGTATGCAGGATCAAGGGCGAGCGCACGGTTGCAGTCCGCGATGGCGTCAGCTGGGCGGCCACCGTCCTGGAACGCAGCCGCACGGCCGACGAGGCACGCGGCGGCGAAGGAGTGCGGCAGCACGCCACGGCGCGCTTCCAGAATCTTGGAGAAATGGCGAACAGCCTCGGCCGGTAGGCCCGCTTCGAGCGCGGCCATGGCAGCAGTGCGGCGGCGGAGCAGGAGCTTGACGTACGCCAGGAGCTGAGACACGTCCTCGGATTCCATGGCCGGTATGATGAACGCCGAACCAGACTTGGACGTTTTCCCCGACGGCACGGAGGGAACCGCTGCGGCGGCTGCAGACGAGAAGCTGTCGTCGGACCAGCAGACACTCTCGCGGCGGAATGCGGCCGACGCCAGGCGACGGCCGGTCTGCAGCAGCACCATGGCGTCCTCTATGAGGCCGAGGTGGAAGCATGCTTGGCCCAGGACCAAGTACCTGTTGAGGTGGAGCTAGCTATGTCAGAAATGTGTACGATTTGTGATCTCAAAATCGGAAATGTTGAAAGCTTCATACCTCCACTGCGTGTCTGTGTTGGGATTCTTGGTGAGGCTGGCAAGGACGCGGCGCTTGAGCTCGAAGATATCGAAGCAGCGAAAGGAACGGACGGACCCAGCGGTAGGTTCGGCATCGTCGGAGCGGTGGCGCTCCGGAGAGAGGAGCTTGGCACGGGAGATCGTGCCGAGGTCACCAGACCCCGAGGTCAGCAACGACGATGACGACGAGGAGGAGGCGTCGTCGCCGAAGCATGACGACTTGCCGCAGCTGGGGATGTAGTCCCGGAGCATCTCGGCCACCTCCTTGTACCGCCGCAGGGCGAGGAGAGCGCGCGCCCGGAGCTCTAGGGCGGCCTCCATCCGGGGAGACAGCTCCAGCGCCGCGTCCACCAGGCCGAGCGCCGCCACCGCGTCCCCGCCGCCGTTCTCCGGAGCCGCCGCGAGGATCGCCCGCGCCTCCCGAAGGTACTTGTCGATCACCTGAGCCACACACGGGAACATCAGAGTTTCGGCAGTAAAAGCTGGATTTCTGGTCGAATGAGGTTCCATTGACCAATCTGAGAAACCGTCGATTTTTCGGGAGGCAAAACAAAAGCGACCAAAACAAGACAGGTGGACAGAACGCGGGTGGAACTGGAACCGAGCTGTTCTTGAACGAAAGAAACAAAACGCACGCAAAGCAAGTATCAAAGATCCAAATGGTTCTTCTCGAACATCCGGGCATTCGGACACCACGACAACTCTCCTCAAGTCAAAGGCACAACCGTGGCTGGCATTCGTGCAGCACGCAAGAAACAGAGCACGAATAACCGTTCGGTGGGAGCGAAACCCAACCTAACTCAACAATGGAGGCAGCAGGACCTCGCAGATGGGGAAAGAGAAGCAACACTGACCTTCCTGTTGCTGCGCAGCCACTTCCTCTTCTTCTCCGGAGCAGAAGAAGACGAGGACACCGCCATTGCTCCCCTCGCATCAATCGGCGCAACCAGACAGGGGAAGAGCTGAACAAGGGGAAGGGGCACAGCCTGAGGTGGGCTGGGGAAGAGGAGAAGAAGGCTGGAGGAGAAGCAAGGCAAGAGAAGAGAGGAGGTTATATATACGGATCCAGAGCTGCTCTAGCGTCCAAATCTATCCGTCGCCTCGCGTATTTTCTTTCCTCGGTTTGAATTGAGAGTGGGGAAGAAAAGAAAATGGAGCAGGGGAATACAACTAGAAATGCCAGCTTTGACTGACGGGACTGTAACGGACCCCACCTTCTCTGTCATCTTCAGCTCTCCTCCTCTCTGCTCTTCGTCGCCCCGCTTTCCCTTTCCGCGCAAGCTTTGATCCATCACCATCCTAGCTGGCCAAGATGCCTGTCCGGCCAACACATCTCCTCCCATCTTACTCGACTATAACCTCCTTCGCAACAGACCAAATGAAGAAAAAAAAAATAGTCGTCCTGTTTTTATAAGACGTTTTGGATCTATTTTTAAAAATTAATAAGAAAGTGGGTTAGATAAGATATACTAAAAATGAGTATGAAAAATAGAAATGTGTTGAGAAAAACGATTAATAATTTAGAAAAATTAAAAGTGTATTGTTGATTTAAAAAGATACTACAAGAGAGAGAGGAAGAGAGGAAAAAACAGCAAGGCTTCCACACCACTCTTCCTCCCACGCCCACCCAGCCATTTTTCTCTCGATCTTTTCTTTACTTCTGGCGATCCTTTCCCTTCTTTTCCTTTCTTGATTCGATTATTCCCTTCGTTATTTTAGGTTATCAGTTCCAAAGCAAGGAGCATCAGTTTAGCAGTTTCCTTATTGAACCAGGAAAAAAATGCAGTTCTCTCAAAGCGGATCAAGGTATTCATTCCGAACCCTGTCAGCGTCGCCTGCCCCACCACATTTCCTCACGAATTTCTTGCTGTGTTTTCGGTTAGTGCAGAAATCAAATCAGTCGCGCCTCATCTATCAAGAGGGGTTACCGAATTCGCCGTATCCGTAACTGATTCCTCCAGGCTGGCCAGGTTGCATCGTGGATGTCTCCACAGGCGAGCATGTATACCTCGTCATCGCGCGAGATCTGAGTACTGCTCATCGTGTATATCTTCATCTTCACAAATATAGTAGAGTAGGAGCACACTGGAGTACTTAGTACGTACTCCTTCCAAAATCATTATTTTTGACCTTTTAAATATGTCTTGAGTTAAATATGAAAAACATAAATTACAAATAATTTTAAAGTAATTAAGTTTAAAAATATAAAAATTATATAAATAAATTTATCTTTAAAAATTCTTTCATAAAAATATACTTATGTCACTTTTAAATAAAAACTTACGAGAAAAATAAAAGTCAAAGTCACATTTTAAAGATTATATCATTATTTAAAACATCAAAAAATATAGAACCGAAAGAGTAGAGATATATGATCACACAGCAGCGTAGTCTAGAGATCAAATATTGTCCCTTGCGAAATACGTTGTCCCTACTGCGCTGCGGACAATCTTACGTACAGCGAAATAGAAGTACTACTTGTAATACTAGTACCCAGAGCGATTGGAACAAGAGAAGCCGTGAAGTGAAATGCTTACCGATGGCCTAGGTGTTCTTAAATACGCCCAGCCCCGCCCTCTCTGTACAAAGCTACTCCGTATTCATACGGCAGCACGAGCGGCGCTCGCGTACTGGACCAATATTTCACGTGCGCGCCGTGTTGCGCGGGGCCGACTGGCGCGTGGACCAATCCCGTCAGTGGGATGGTTGTCGCCTCCGGTCCTCCTATGTGGAGCGTGACGTCACGTGAGAAAGTTACCGGGGTTTTATTACTCCTCGATACTGTAATCACAGGGGAAAATGGACGCTATCTCCGTTTTTTAATTTATGTGGATGTTGATTTTTAAATTTAATTTTAATTATTTATTTTATTCAAAAATGATAAAATTTATATATTTTGATATAATTTTATTTATTATTAAAATTATTTGAATCGTAACTTAATATTTTACATATTTAAGCAAATTTTTTAATAAAATAAATAATCAAATTGATTGTAAAAATGAACAATCACACTAATTTAAAAAACAGAGAGAGCATGCGACTGCGATCGCGGTCAGCTCCGAGTAAGCGAGAGCTCAACACAGTGCGCACCGTGTTTTATTGGTGCGATCCTGTATAAGTGTCTCCTCCTAGCAACTCTAATAATAATATAAATTAAGTATCTAAATACTAATTTGAGTATTAGATTAAAAAACATCACTAGGTATCTATATCATCTATTTAAATTTATTTATTCACATTTCCATCAAATTTTGTAGCCACATTTAACAATGGTTTAGATCTACCTATCTTTCAAAAATTTACCTCGCATGATTAACTTTTACTTATGTAAATACAGTGACACATTTAATATTTTGCATATATAAATATTAGTACTTATTGAAGCTAACAACTTTTTTGACTATTTATATTAATTTAGCTACTACTTAAAAATGAATTTAAATACTTAAATTTTATGTTAAGCTCTACGCAAAGGAAACAAACAAAGGATTTTGGTGCCACGATCCCAGCCGAAACGAGATAAGCGCCGTTGTTCCGTGAAGGCGAGCGGGACGCGCCGCGCGCACCCTGTCCGCCGCGCCGGCGAGGCCATTTATGACCGGTCCGATCTGAGGGCGCACGCAGAGTAGTGTCGCAGAAGCGACCGGCTGTCACAGCTACGACTGGAGTACTGTAGCGACCACTGACGCGCGCGTCTACAGGTAGCCTGGCGCACCGCGACGGCTTTGAATACTGCTCCACCTTTCCCTTTTCCACGTATCGCCTACCGGCTTTATACACTCATCGATCCGTCGCGACCACTGGACGCGTCGCCACATGGCCGGAGGAAATGTCAGCGTCGCCCGGCCGCTTTACAGCCGCGCCCCGCCGGGCTTTACCCCGGCCGAGCCCACGTTCGCGTCGCCGTCGCCCGTTCCTCCATTCCTCGCCGCCGTCGCGTTCGATCCGGCCGCGCGCGCTACCTGGCGCCCGCAGGTAGGAGTACCGAGTACGTACACCAACGAACCGTCGGACCATCGTACGGCGCGAGCGTGCCTACAAACGCGAGGGTCGCGTCAGTGCGACTCCTGCCCGCCATGGAACATGCGTTTGCAAGTTTGCATGGGCGCGCGGGGCGAGCTCCATCCGTGCAATGGTTTGTGCCTCTTGCGTGGCTGGCAACCCTATCACTGGAGCGGAGATAGGGGCGAGCACATCGCGTCCGCGATCATG
>BCLF01000002.1:2240500-2302790 GCA_001602275.1 Zoysia japonica | reverse complement strand
GGGGGGGGGGTGTTGGATGGTCGTCGGCGGCTTTCACAAACCGATATTGCCGTGCGACTTCAGATAACCCAATTTTGGAACGCACTGCACTTGTAAGAATGCAGGAGGTGCGCTCGATCGGTTGATAGTCGCAGTGCAGCACGTCAGTGATTTTCGGCGTTTCTTCCTGTCATGGTGCACGAACCTCGCCTAGTCGAAGATTGCTCCAGGCCCTGTGGGCAACGTTCGTACTGTACCGTCCATTTAACAGCGGCCATAATGCGTGTGAGGGTCACCATTTAAGACAGCGTCAGCGTCGTCCTGACTTATCACCTCCGTGTCACGCTGTCATGCATGGCCACGGCCAATGATGGATCGATCGACGCGCTCCGTTCTTTCCTGTGTGAACCCAGATAAGGATTCGTCGATGTGCATGGATGCGTGAATGCGAGCCATTCATTTGGTCACAGGGATCAAGTTCGTACGCCGTCTCGGTGTTATTCCACTGTGCAGTGAAGGTCACGGCACTCCCTTGTGACCGCAATCACGTTCTCTTTCGTTTCCTGAAGCCACGAGAAAAGCAAAGACCCAGCGAGATCGATCGGGACACGTCCGTCGCATGCATGTACGTACGCTGCCACCTAATTACAGTAGCTCATGGCTCAGGCACTGGCGACGTGAAGCCATGTTCCGGGGACCTCATTGGCTCCGATGGCGTTATCTTTGGATCCATTACCGTGGAAGAAGAAAAACATGCCACTTTTCGGCCTAGTGGAGGTGTTGTCTTCCGCATGGAGAGCTTGCACGGATGCTAACGCGTTAGCATGGATTCCCACTCCATGCCCCGGAAGATGTTACTAGCACGACCACTCCATGCCACTTTTCCACGGGGACATCACTGTTTGCATAGGATTCCCAGCGTTAGCATCCGTGTCAGCTGCGCACTTAATAAAGGAAGCCTTCAGTTCCAGCATGGCCCAGTATTGGCAGGTCTCTCTCTCTCTCTCTCTCTCTCTCTCTCTCTCTCCGCCAGGCCAGCGCAGTGAGCATCCCAGCCAGTGACTCGGAGCGAAAAATGGTTTGCAACGGGATAGTCGGGATCAATAACCAAACCCAACCGGTTTTAAAAAAAGAAGAAAAAAAAAACAACCCAACCCACGGAGAGGAGGAACAGAACGAGTCAAGCAAGCAATAGGATAGTGGCACGACGCAGCTTCAGTTCACCGTGCCTGCGTGGTGCGCGCCTGGTCCTGATCTCGGATCACTCCTCGCCCGCCGCCGTTCTCTCCCAAAAGGCTCCGTTTGAATTGGGATTCTAAGATTATGGATTCTAAAATTTTAGAATTCGGATTTTAAGATTTTTAAATCTCAACCGTTTGAATTAAAAGATTTTATCTAAATTTTTGAATTTTAGAATTCAAATTTTAGAAATTTAAAATCTCAACCATTTAAATTACAAGATTTTATCATTTTAATTATATTAATGTGTATTGTGTATAAAATTTTGAATAATATTTAGATCCATGAGATTCGATTTTATAATCATACAAAAACTCCGTTGTTTTGATACTACTGAGATTTTTTTAATCTAGATTCTCATAATCTGATTCAAACGCCAAAGCATCATCGTCGATGATCCGGCAGTGCACGATGTCATGTGCATGGTTCGCGCTCGTGTCCTCGCGTAACTCGGCATACGAACCGGCGCCGTGAGTCACAGGGCAGCAGCTAGCAGCGCAGCGCTCCCATGTCCCATCATCGTCATCAGGCAAGCAAGCGTACAATCGAAGCCCAAATCCCTGTCCCCGGGCCGGCCCCGCGCGCCGTGTGACATGGCCTGTCTCGGTTGTCGAGGGGCCCAGCCTACTAACGGCAACGCGCAGCAGGTGTCCCACCCACGGCGGGCCATCCAAAAGCCCAAAAGGCGAACCCCGCACAGTGATGTGGCTCGTCGTCGGGCCCCGTCTGCGGCGGACTCTCTCGGTATGACATGCGGGGCCAGCTACAGCGGGCCGTTGATGTCAGTGGGAAACGCCTGTTGCTGGTGCTATTTGTTGGACCGGATCGGTCTCGGTCGGCTCGGCTGGGGCCCGTCGTTCGTTCGCGACGACCATGTCCTCCGTGCCGCCCGTGATCTCGTCTAGCTAGGGCCATGCCCACGTCATGCCAAGCCAAGAGCAGCCGAACCACCAATGTGAAGTTCCTAGTACTACTACAACAGAGCACAGTAAGCTAGAGGGACATGGCGTACGAAGGTCGTAGGAGGGTCCTAGGGTAGCAGACAGCCGGGTACAGTACGCAGAAGGAGGAGTATTGTCCCTGCGGCGGACGTCGATCCGATCCAGATGTAGCACTGGCAGTTGCATCATGACCATGCCATGCCACCATGGTGAGGTGAGCTGAGATATTTCGCCAATGTCCTTGCGGACCTTCTTGCCGTTGTCTTCGATCCACTCTCGCCGCTGTGATCGCACGGCCACACCACACGTAGCCGAGCGAGGCTTCTCTCCATAAGACCCCGTCGTCCACGGTGTGCATGGTTTTCTTTCACGCTAAGAGCTTACGCGCAAATAATCCTCATCTCGCCGCGGCTGTCGCTAAGCATGGACTCATTAGGAAGCGTACCGATCTGAGTCTGACCGCCGGCCGGCCTGTACCCCTGGCCGAGGGCACGAGCGCCACGGGGTGGTTTTCAGTTTTCTTCTGCCGCTGTATCCTGCGCGCAAACTGCAACCGGAGCAGGTCCAACTTGGGATACAGATCTAGCAAACCATTGGTCACCGGGCTGGCCCCCCTCGCCGCCGTTGGTCCTATCTGCATGACTGCATGCAATCATATGACGCATGGTGGACGAGTCCATCCTGGGACGCTGGAGTCTGGATCCACATTGTCCCGGAGCGTTTGATTTTTTTCGCCCTTCGGCGCCGCGGGGCCAATTCAGCCGCAGATCGCAGTCGCAGCGCTGGACGTCCATCGATCTGGGGCGCACGTTCCTACGTACTCCCCGTCAAGATCGACCGCCAAACTTTGTCGTTGGCACAGTGGCACCCAAGCAACAGCAGCAGCAGGGACCGATCTCTCGTATTCTCATGAGTCATCTGACCGCGCGTTGTTCATGTACGCGCGCGGGACTACGCGTGGGTGGTCGCCAATAGTTTGAAATTTTGGCAATGCTCGCGGAGCCGGCGAGAATTTTCTATCGGCCGCCATGGATGGAAATGATGTGGGGGCATGTTAAGGCTCTTTTGCAATACAGAATTTTCATAAAAATTATGTAAAAATTTTACAGAAGTTAGTTTAATTTCACAGAAAAAACGTTGAAATAAATTTTTATTTCCTTCAATCCAAAAGAAAGCCTTATTATTTGCAGGTCGCCGCAGCATTTGCTCGTTTCTGGTCCACGCCTTCACACTGTAGTCTCGTGGGACTATTTCTGCAGGGGCTTTCTCTGCATCTTCAATCTGCGTGCTTGGAACTTAGTACGAGTTACGACTACCAGCAAGCACAGCTGCACAAGGCCGCAGAGGCACAGACGCAAGGCAGATGCGAAAGGGGTGTTCGATCGATTCATTGTTTTCGATGTCTCTTCGTTTCGTCTCTGGTGAAACTTAGCTGGTTTAATAATTTTTGTACTGCACCCTGCTTCAGTGACCTCTCTATAGTGGCGGCGGCATCAATCAGCTTGCAACACGTAGACCAGACCACACCACACATACCGATCTTGATAAGCTAAACACGAGGCTGATGATCATGATCGCGCTCCCTTCCTTTTTGGTTGCCAGCGCCAGGTCCTTGCTTGATCCTAACACCTTAACTACTGCCCCCACTACTTTCAACTGTAAAGCTGCTGCTTCCATAATGCTGGGTCTCACTGCTTTAGCACAAGGTCCGATTCCGGCCAACCTTTCCCCGCGGCCATACATCAGCGCAGCTTTGCACCGATCGATCGATCGACGCAGCATCACCTGCATCTGGATCCGTCCACCAATGCGAAAACGCAGCAGGCATGATGCCATCATTTCCAGCCAATCCTGTCAACGGTGAAAGATCTTATCCTATGCATCGTTGCTGCTTTATAAAGAGAGATCGTGCGATCTGGAGTACGTACTAACCTAATCTGTTAAAGGAGGACGAATCTGATCGCCGGTCCTGATCAACCAGGTCAATCATTTAACGATGAGGCTGGTGAGATCGATGCCGATTAGGCAGGACATGAGACGGACATCATGAGTATGACCTGTTTTGTTCGCGCGGACTCAAAGGCTCCAATCAGCAGTGCCTCGTGAATTACAGAAAGCAGTTGGTCGCATCAGCCCTTTAGCTTTTCCTCGCTTTGGAAAATAAAAAGAGAATCGAGCTCAAACTTGAAACGACTCATGTTGAACACGGGCTGGTTTTAATATGTCTCGGGGCAGGTAACGGCAGGTTAAAAGAGGCTTACAGATCAATTAAAAACAACATCTTTTTTAGAGAAGGGAAGATCAAAGCTACAAAGATCAAAAGATGAAAATGAGAGTGTGTGGCAAAGCATGGTACTGGTCCTGCAAACTAGTACTCCTAGGACTCTTGTGGAGCTATGTGTGCCTGTGTCCAGATCTGGATTGATCCAATGGCATGGCGAAGCTAAAAGGTGCTCGATCACAGAACCATCGAAAGATAGATTCCACTTCCAGCTTGGCAGGACAGAGGAAAAAGGAGTGAAAAAAAGGGAAAGGAATTATACATGTCATGTATTGTACGTAGTAGACATACCGGTGGTCACTGGTCAGGTAGACAGCTGAATGGGGCCAGGCCTAACCGGCTAGTTGTGTCGGATGCCGTATGCGAGCTGCAACCGCACGAAATGCGACCACCAATCTACGGGATATTTATAGGTGGGCTAATTGGGGTTTATATGGGCCGGCGTAGCGTCAGTAACAACACCCATGAAAATAGCTCAGTTAGATCAAGGCCCAGTGAGTAATGTACAGCCCATGTTAACTACTGGGCTTCGTGATATTTGTCCATTTATACTGCCAAATTCAATGAACTTGGAGCATCAAGTGGCTAGTGCCATCTAACTTAAGCGAACATGGTATCCATAATTAATCCATCCCCACGGACTCGTAGGATCAGCTAAACCCTAGTCCGGAACCCGACTTCTGTGCTTCTTCCTCCAGCGCGCCTGCCGCAGCCGTGCAGATGTGAGATTCTGCAAGAACAAGCAGGAACGGTCAAATTAACCGTGTGTTTGTCTTCCTGTTTTGTTCATAGCTGAGCGTGAGGCGCAGGAGTGAGCTCACCATGGACCTCAGCTAGATGCGCAGGTCGGCCTGCGCGGGGGAAGCTGAGGGTGAGGCGTTCTCTGAAAGTGGGAGACACAAACAACTGTCAGATTTTTCTTAAACCGAGGAAGCCGAATAATTCACTTAACTGAACTTTGTTTTCAAGAGACTTCATCGTCTTGGGGGAAAAAAGAGCGTTGTGATCGTCCTACTGACCTTTAGCTTCGGCTTCAGAGACTCAACAGCAGCCCTTGTTCCGCTGTTTGCTGCTTGCTGCAAAAGGGACGCCAAGGAAAACAGCTGCGAGGTTAGATACAGTCTGGAGATGTGGCGTCCCTGAAGAATATCGATCGGTCTTAGGATTTGGTTCCCTACCTTGCCAAGCACCCAGTCCGCGGAGTCGAAGTAGGCGCGCTCGTGGTCCTGCATTAATTAGCACGATGATAAAAGTTCGTTGTTCAGCTAATTTCCACTGAGAGTAGCAATACTTTTTCATTATTTTTGTTTGTGTTGTTAGTATCTCTGAAAGTTATATATAATCTGAAATTCATTTGCGCCTGCCTTGGATATCAATGGCTTCTTCGGTGCCATTCCTCCGTACTTCTTCTCAGCGCATGCCTACAACATTATTCAGAACATCAGAAATTCCTCAACAAATCTGCACCAAATATTTGTCAGGTTAACCACTAAACTTCTTCCATAGGGAACGGGAAAGGGAGAGGCTTATCCGTTTGTTCAGGGGTCAGGGCAACACGCCGTGACAGACACGGACGTTAACGCTTCTTAGTGGTCTGACATGACAGCGTGATACACACAAACACCAAGCCAACGTTTCGGGCATCCGCCGCTGCCTTTTCCGCCACCCATTTAATCGTGATTCACGACTGGCAAAAAGATGAACAAGCAGCCACAATCGTTCATGTATGATGGATCGCGCCGCAACCCGCGGCGACGAAACGCAAGCATCCGTTTCGACCGCTTCAGGGCCACACGGCCAAAATGCCGCCGCGCCGGCGCGATCGATGTGGTCGCCTGTGATCCACGGAAAGCGTGTGGGCGATCCGCTGACGGCGATCCCTTAGCAAAGCCACGACAGTGACGGGGTTCCAGAAGCTCTGAACTGAATCCAGGGGGTTGTTGTTCACTGCTCATGCGTAATCCATGCTGGTGCAGTTGCAACTTGCAAAGTGCGGTGAGCGAGAAGGGCTGAGCAGAGCAGGTCAGGTCCATTCCACCACTGACGGTACAAAACTCCCACACCTCAGGTTCGCTCAGAACCTCCGAAGCTTCAGTCAACAGATTCCCGGGTTGAACAGGTTGCGTCAAAGTTAAGTTGCTTTTTAGGTCATTCACTCATTTATCCTGGATAGTATTAAATAACCTTCGTGTGTGAGGTCAACAAAAGTAGTTTAACCTATGGGGTGCAGGTACTGGATAGTGCGCAATCTTTAAATGCATTGGACATGGCAGGTTTGCAAAGTAGGCGCCGAGGCTAAGTGAGGTTCAATCTTGGTACTACACGTTAGGTAGTAATGTTCTGTGTTACTTTCTTCAATGGTTAATCCAATAGGTTTGCAGTAACAGTGCAGTTAAGACCAGGTTTAAGGTGCATAAAAAAACAGTATGGTGGTTTCAGAAATCTGAAGGTTTCGTTCTTCACTGACAGATGACCAGTCATAGCAGTTTTGTAGCACTAAAAGGAAAGGCTTTTGCTTTAGATAAAATATATTACAGCCAAAATACAGCCAAACACATCCCTCGCCTAAAAAATATGATAAAAAAGACAGCACTGTAACGTTATTAGTTGCCTTCGTGACTGTTAAAATTCAAGCTTATTATCCGCTTTTCGTAAGTCAAACACGGCATTGTGAATTTGGGCAATCCCTTACCCATCTCTGTTCTATACGAAGATATCCCAACACTCCGGTGGCCATGTCAATAATTCAAAAGGTCCAAGCAAGAAAGTATTTATCTCGGCCTAGAAAAGGAATGAACTTACCCCAAAATTGGAAACGGCAAAGGACAACTAACGAGTAGCAAGTACTGTAGTAACCATTGCAATGTGTTTCTCTTAAACCGATAAGAGACAGTATAGGAGAACATCTGAGCCGTAATCTCTATTTATAATCCTTTTTCTAACAGTAGTAAATTCACTGAAGACATGTGAAATTACCTCTTCAGCTGATGAGTTAACTTCCCCAGTGCCTGACATCTTCCTGCTCCTCCTCGTCCCCACTTCCAACCCTCCCGTCTCTGCAGGAACCGGCCGGACAGCAAGTTTCAGCGCCTGATCGGCTGGGAGCAAACGAGGAACAGGAAGACAAAACATCCAGCATGAGAGAGAGAGAGAGCTTGCGAAATTTTCATGAGCGGGTATTTGAGGCAGAACCTTGTGCCCTCTAGTTTGTAGGGAGGGAGACGGAAGCCAGCACAAGAAGAAGCGAGGTGTGGGTGAGGAGAGGTAAACCGAAATATATAGGGAGAGACCGTGAGAGAGGGAGCTTTTGCCAGGACCGAATCTCAAGCGCTGTTCTCCCCGATCCGACGGCTAGCTGTCCGTCCGAGGAAGCTGCGGCTGCCGTTGCCGTTTGCGTCGTCGGTGTACGGCGACGTGCCCGCGCCCCTTTCTATTTCGCGGCCGGCGACGCCACACCAACCTGCTGCTGTTGGTGCCTCAACGTGTACCGCTCTCTCCCGCCCGTGCAATTTTCCAGTATGAGCACGGAGCGATGTGGCTCAGGACACGCGAGGCCGTTCGGAAATCTTATCATCCAAACAGTGAGAGGTCTTAGCGAGAACAGAACGCGCCGTGGAGAATCTAATTAGCGGACAGGAACAACTCGTGCCGAGATCGCTGATTGGCTCTTGCGTTACACTTCAATCTCGGAAGCAGAGGCTGATCAAGTTCGTATTCCTCTAGCCCTGTTCCTGTCCCAACCTCATCCTGCCTCACGGCACGCCTCATCCGGCTGTACCTTTCGCTCGTGGTTTATTCTTCCTCTTGGATTCTAGCGGCAGGGTTTGATCCCGCTCCTCCTCCGAAATTCGTTGCTTTTATCTTTATCATTTTTTTTGACAAGCATTCGGATTCAATTGTGACACTGACTCCTTGTCGCACGCCTTGGTTCCCGTCAGCCGCAGCTCTGAAATATTCCGGTCATCTCTAACTTTGTCTCGGCGCTTTCCATGCGCTCCTCGTATAGCACGGTGTCCCCGGGTGATTGGCTGCTCTGCTAGAGTCTGCCCAGCTTCGCCGTGCCCGCCGACTGATCGTGCTGTTTGGTTTGGGTGGCATGCCGGTCGAATTCCGGGGAGCGGCTGTCTTGGCGTGCGATTCTCTCCTCTTGCTGCAGGTTACCCCTCGCCCTCTCCAATGCAGGCGTTCTGATAGAGCTGATGCGTTCTTTACCTGATGCTGATCCGTTCGAGTAAAGCTTGGGAAATGCCTGGTTTGGCCGAAATTTGTAATGGCGCTCAGTGCATTTTCGTGTTGGATTTTGGGTAAGCTAACCCTGTCTATCACACGGTGACGCCATTAACAAATGCTCTTCGCTGCAAACTGAGATAAGCACGCGAAGCAACCAATGCAGTGCGATCTTTGAAGCCAAGGAAGGAATCGAAGATTCATTGGCTCGGATAAGATCGTGTCAATCTAAAGTTTAGTCCATGACCCAGAGTCGTGCTACGTAATTCAGAAATACCCGTTAGTTCGACCTTGCCAAACTGTAGCTCGATTGATACGCACAAAAACGGCGTTGTTTGTTTCAACTTGCACGCGTTAAACCCAAGTGTTGTACTAATCAACTAGCACTAACTTGTGCCGTCGCGTGTCAGCGTCATATCAAGTCCTGCGACTGCTACGACAACGCCGATTGCTTGTCGGCACGGCAGGCGCGATGCGTGCCAGTCACTCACCGAACTGCGTTTCAGTGCGACGGCGGATCCAAGGCTTTCTCTCGTCTCGTGCAACGAGTACTGGCGCCACACCACGTGATATCGGGGGATAAAACCACATGATCAGATAGTGAACGGTTCCTTTTGTTTGAAGGGACCCTGATGCGATATGTGGAATTATTCGTGAGGGCTGCAGGATTTGTTGACAGCAAAGTTGAGAGGCAGGATTCCACCAAAAGAACTACTCCTACTCATGGGTACGTAAACCAGAATTATTTTGAATGACGATATGCTCATCAAAGCATAACCTCAGTCACTAACCTGTTGATATTTATTTTTTGGCCATGCAGGACGCTTTTGTATTGCACTTTCTATTTCTCTCTTTCTGCTGTTTCTTTTAGGAGCATCACCAAAGTGACGAATCTGTCTTTTGCTCTTTTTTTTTGTCTGGCTGAACCCTCTCATATCTCGCCGTATCCATGGATTGACCCACAGGGAAATTGACCGGATATGATCTGAAATCTGATGCACATGGGACTTGGGATTTTGTTCCAACAACGTTCCGTTCCAGCACCTAGTAGACCTGCATCTCATTCTGAGAGTTTTAGTACCTTTCTGAAATCAAGAGTAATTAACGAGCAATGTCACACTACCTGTGTATTTGAAAGCCAATCGTGCAAATTGCTTGCAGAAAGTTGGATGCATGTTCTTCACCTCGTATAACCCCTGAAGCTCAAACAAACATCTCGTTCTTCCTACTGATGCAAGCTGAACTCCTGACAAACTAGGCAACGATCCATACTCCAGCCACTGCATTATTCGGTTGTCAACTCGGACATCCGAGTAAAATATGCCCTCAAGTAACTTTTTGAAAACGAATTCGTGCGATGAGCCACTGAGGTAACTCATGGTGCCTTTCTCCAGGCTTTTCCACTCGACTGAGGGGATGTCACCGTCCCACGTATGACGAAATGGCCACCGGGTCCTGTTCTTTCATGATTGCCGCGCGCTCCGGCCGCGCTGCGCTGTCGGGCAGCTGCGGCGTCCACGCGGCCGGTGACGGTGGTGACAAATTTGCGGGTCGCCTCCGCGAATCTTTGCATGCATGCGGCACAAGGCGCTGCGAAAGGTGACGCGCGTTTGCGCTTTTCTTAGGATGGCCTGATGGATTCTGTTTCTCGCCTTTCTGCCGAAAAATCTGAATGCTGTTGTACCTCTTTGTTGGTGACTGCATGCTTCTGTTTGTTTCAGGTTAGCCGCTGAAGCTAGCAATCGTATAGGCCGGAAAGCAAAGCTGGAAGGATACTGCTGTTCAATCAGATTTAGTGAAAACGATTCCTTTGGCAGGCGTCGTCGCTTTTTCATTATGTATATTCACTTTTCATTTGTAGTTCCTCAATTTTTACCTCAACAACGGATTAGGATTTGGTGATTCCGTGACATATCAGCTTGTATAGCAGTACTAAGTAAAGACTGGACTAGTATTCATACGCTGTTATTGCCTTACAGGAACACAACCCATGTTTCTAAAAACCTATAATCACTTTCCCAAACAAAACATAAAACTCAAATACAGTTTTCCAGGCGTGTTGTGTTAGATGATTGATCTCCTGTTAATTGGCCCAACGGCCAACTGGCTTTAACCTCGCGTCCTGATCAGGGACGTCCAGCCAATCTATGACTAGTGGGCCCCCGTCGCACAGCGCAATATAAAAGAAAGGGTGGAAGAGCCGGGGCACGGCACATGAAGTTGGCCGTCGCCCGAACTCCACCTTACATCCAAACACTAAATCCGATTTTTGAGGGTGCGTTGCCAGCGACGGGATTCCCCATCACCGCCGCCACACCCTCGACTTCGACCCCAATCGAAGACCCTCTCCTCTTCTCCGACCATCGCTGTCTGAGCGCGGACTTCACGGACAAAGGAGAGGGATGACAGGGTCTTCTTCCTCAGTGCCGGCCGAACCGGTAACCCAAGGTAAAAACAAACTCCGCTACTCGATCTGCTCACTGAACCGACTAAAGAAGTAGTATCAACATTGGCATCGGAGCCAGGTTCTCGAGCAGATCGAGAACGAAAAGAACACAAAAAGAAAACAGATCCAGAAACCCTAACCCTAACCCCAACCCTAACCCTAAAGGGGAACGGATCTGGGGGAGGGGAAGGGAGAGGCGGGACTTACCTTGGCCTCGCCGTCGACGAGCCGCGCCGCTGCTCGGGTTTTCTCGAGCTCCGGCCACAGAGGCGCCGCGCGAGCTCCGGTCACAGAGAGCGCCGCGCGAGCTCCAGCCACAGAGAGCGCAGGGCGAGAGAGAGAGGGCGAGAGAATGAAATGAGGGCTAGGGTTTCGGGCGACGATGCGAGGGGTTTTTATACCGTCGAATTACGCACGGCACCGTCGGATCTTGATCCAACAATCGGCACCGAACGGCGCCGGAGCAGGCTGAATACGGCCCAGGCGGGATTGAGAAATCTCGGTCTGGCCCCATGTTGTCTCGTGCGAAAAGAAGAAGGCCACTGGGCCGGGCCGAAACTCACTCTGGGCCGCGCGCGCGTGCTACTGTTCACAGTGGGCTGCAAGCGGATTTCGGCCCGATTTCGATAGATTTTTTGTTTTTTTGTTTTTTTAAAGTAATTAAATTGATTATTTTTCTAATTTTAATAGAAATAATTAAGAAAAATTAGCAAAATTTTGACATAATAGAAAAGTCTAATAATTACTTCTGAAAATTAGAGAAATTTTTATTTTTCCGCTGCATATTTAAATTTGTTTATTTCATTATTAAATTCGAACCAACGGGAGAATTTAATTTTGAAAAAAATAGAGAAAATTTCAGATAATTATGATATTGTTATTTTTTTGACCAACGTTGATAATAACAATATTATAATCTTTAATTGATAATTTTATGCATTATTTCTATTTCTGCCCAACGGTGACGTAGATTTAATGTATAGACAAATTGTATGTCTTAATTTTGACCAACGTTGAAACTAATACATATGATTTTGTTGTTATGTTCTCACTTTATTTGAATTTTTTTTGGCGAATACAACTTGATGAGTTGTATCAAAAAGATTCTCACCCTCAAAGGTGATAACTATGGGGAGTGTAAGAAAAAGATAGATCTAGCGTTTATCTTGACTGAGATGAACTGGGTCCTCACCACAGCATGTCCCACTGAGCCAGAGGAGATAGTGAGAAAAGAAAATGAGGCTGATGCTGCTTGACAGACTAGACAGAGGGACTATGCTACTTTAAAGATGTTCTATGACATTGAGCATAGAAAATGGGTCACAGCCAACAAGAAATGTATGGCTGTGATAAAGAATACCATTGAGCCTGCTATTATGAGCTCAATCGCAGAGTGTGACACTGTCACAGAGTACCTTGATAAAATAAAGAATCAGTTCACTGGTTCTTTAAAGACATATGCAACACAGCTGATCAAACAGCTTGTGACATAAAGGTACTCTGGTGGTAATGATGGTATAAGAGAGCACATACTAAGAATGAACAACATGGCATTCAAGCTCAAACCAATGGATCTGGGTCTCAAAGATGAGCTCTTTATCCATATGATTTTTGCTTCCTTGTCAAAAAAGTTTGACACCTTCGTTGTCAACTACAACATGCAACCTGAGACATAGAACTTGAAAAAGCGCATAGCTATATGTATGCAAGAGGAGGACATAATTAAAGCTTCACATAGTGGTTCTATCAACTATATGAAGGACAACAAAAAAAAATTTAACAGTTACTCCCCAAAAAACAAGAGAAAAGTCCCTATCCATCAGCCTCAACAGAACAAATTTGCAGTAGACAAAGACCAGTGTCTTCACTGCAAGAAGACGGGACACTACAAAAAAGATTATCCCTCCTATTTAAAGATGATCATAGCAAAGAAAGGTGAGAACATTATTATCTTTATAAACAAATCCATGTATGTGCAATATTCGAAATCTAGTTGGTGGATTGACTCTGGAACAACTGTTCATGTTGCTAATTTTTAACAGAGATTTCGTTCGACGAGGACTACGCAAAGAAGAGAAAGATGCATTAAAGTTACAAATAGAGTCTAAACTGAAGTTGAAGCCGTTGGCGATCTTTCATTAGAGCTAGCTGATGGCTTTACTCTTTTACTTAGAGATGGCCTTACAGAGAAATTTGATTAGTGTTTCATGTTTAGACAATGATGGTTATGATTGTCATTTTGGAAATGCCAAATGTGAAATAATGTTTAATAAAGAATGTGCTGGTCTTGCCATCTTACAAAATGAGCTTTATTTGTTATCACTACGTGATGATGTGAATGTCGTATGCGATAATGGGAACGTTGCGTGCGAGAAAGTAAATGAATCCTCGTCTACCAATGTAAACAGAAAACGAAAAAAAACTCTAGATGCGTCGTCAAAATTATACCACTGTTAGACCATATTTCGAGGGGGAGAATAGAAAAACTAGTTAAGAATAATATTCTTCCTCCACTAGAGTTTTCAGACGTAGAACAATGCAGAGAATGCATCAAACGAAAATATGTAAAGAAAATTAAGAAAGATGCAAAAAGAAGCACATAAGTTTTACAAATTATTCACACAGATATTTGTGGTCCCTTTCCTGTGAAAAGTCTAGATGGTTATGATTCGTTCATAACATTCACGGATGATTACTCCTGATATGGCTATATTTATCCAATCAAAAAAAAATGAAGCCTTAGATAAATTTAAGATATTTAAGGATGAAACTGAAAACCAACATGACTTAAAGATTAAGATAGTCCGATCCGATCGTGGGGGGAGTACTATGGTCGGCATATCCCATATGGCCAAGTTACTGGACCTTTCGCAATGTTCTTACAGGAGAATGGTATAGTAACCCAGTATTCTACACCGGGCGAAACTCAGCAAAATAGAGTAGCTAAAAGACGTAACCGTACTCTATTAAATATGGTGCGAAGTATGATGAGCTATTCTACATTGCTATTGAGTTTGTGTATGGAGGCGTTAAAAACCGTCATTCATATTCTCAACAGAGTACTCAGTAAATCGGTGCTGAAAACACCGTATGAGTTGTGGACAGTTAGAATTCCCTTACTAAACCACCTACGTGTGTGGGAGAGTCCTGTTGAGGCAAAAGTATTTAACCCAAATCTTGGGAAACTAGATTCTAAAACAATGAGTTGCCATTTTATTGGTTATCTAGAAAAGTCGAAAGTTTTTCGTTTCTACTGTTCAGACAGATATACAAAGTTTATAGAAACGAGACACACTGTCTTCTTAGATAATGAGATGATGAAGAAGAGCATGATAGCACGAGAGATTGATCTTGAAGAGAAGCAGACATACGCGCCTACTCCGATGATTCAAGAACCATTTTTTTCACTACCGGCTGTCGCTGCACCGACAGTGCAGGACACTGTGGTGCCAGCACCTGCTATTGTTTCTCCTGTGGCAATAATGAATAAAAATGAGGAACATGTTCCTCAGGATCCCATAAAATTCGTTGCCACAGATGAGGGAGAGCAACAACAGCCTCCAACAGAAAATGTGAAAAATGAAGAGGCCCTATGGTCTCAAAGAGTAAAAAGATCAGCTATTTTTGATAATTAGCAGATTTATCAAACAGAAGAATTTCAAATGGAGAATGATCCCACCTCATTTGAAGAAGCTAGGAGAAGTGAAAATTCTTCAAAATAGCTTGAAGCCATGGAAGAAAAAATGAAGTCTATGAAGGCTAATAAAGTCTGAAACTTGAAAGTAATTTCTAAATGAGCGAAAACAGTAGGCTGCAAATAGGTATACAAAACAAAACTCGACTCTCAAAGAAATGTAAAAAGATATAAAGCACGACTCGTGGCAAAAGGCTTTACGCAAAGAGAAGAGATTGATTACAATGAGACTTTTTCTCCAGTCTCATATAAAGACTCCTTCAAATTCATAATGGCACTAGTGGCTCATTATGATTTAGAGTTACATCAAATGGATGTAAAGACGGCTTTTCTCAATTGAGATTTGGAGGAAAATATTTACATGGCACAAACGAAAGGTTTTGTCGTGAAATAAAATGAAAAAATGGGATGCCGCCTAAAAAAATCGATTTATAAGTTAAAACAAGCTTTAAGACAGTAGTACTTGAAGTTTGACAGTACAATAAAAAAATTTAAATTTAAAGAAAACATAGAGGACAACTGTGTTTACTCAAAGTTTAAAGATGAGAAATTTATCTTTCTAATTCTGTATGTGTATGATATCCTACTGACTAGTAGTGACGTCAGTCTGCTACTGGAGACAAAGAAGATTTTATCCTCGAACTTTGATATGAAAGATCTTAGTGAAGCTTCATTCGTTTTAGGAATCAAAATTCACCGAGATAGAAACAAAGAGGTATTGATACTGTCACAAAAGGCATACATAGAGAGTTTTAAAGAAATTTAGTATGCATAAATATAGTCTTTCACCTACACCTATAGTAAAGAGCGACAGAGATCGATCAAATAAAATCGATTCTATTTGCTTCAGCTGTCGAAAACTTACAGTATACTCAAGTGTGTACACGCCCTAACTTGATATTTGTTACCAGGTTACTTGACAGATTCCAGAGCAATCCTGGAATATAATATTAAAAATTGGTAAAGAAAGTCTTACGTTATTTGTAAGGAATAAAAAGCCTCATGATGACATAGAAGATCAGATTCACTCTATATAGTGGCGTACACAGATTTTGATTATGCGAGAGATGATAGAAAATAAACATCCGGATATGTGTTTGCTCTCGCTAGAGGAGCTATTTCGTGAAAAAGCTCCAAGCAAACCATCACTACATCGTCCACAATGTATGCCGAGTTTGTAGCATGTTATGAGGCTACGGGGCAAGTGAACTGGCTTAAAAAGTTCATAACCGATTTAAAAGTGGTTGACGACATCCATAGACTATTTAAGTTGTACTGCGATAATAAACCCGCAATAACGTATACACACAACAATAAGTCAAGTGGTGCTGCCAAACACATTGACATAAAGTACTATATTGTAAAAGATAAAGTTCGAGATCAAATCATAAGTCTTGAGCATATAAATACCGTAAAGATGTTAGCGGATCCGCTTACAAAAGGCTTACCACCCAACGTGTTCAGAGAACATGTAGCCGGCATGGGTTTAAAGGAAAGCATATGATTCTTAGATTAAAAAATGGCTCAAAAAATTAAAGTAACTATTTCAGAACAGAGAGGTGTATTGTAGCTGTTGAATCTATCGACGATTGACCGTGACGATGAGACATGTTCTATGCACTGATCTACGATGAAATGAGTAAAGTCAAAAGTAATTAAAATTAAAGTATAAGTTGAAATCAAAAAAGAGAATGTTAGAAGATTGATCTCCTGTTAGTTGGCCCAACAGCCAACTGGCCTTGACCTTGCGCCTTGATCGGAGGCGCCCAATCAATTCATGACTGGTGAGCCCCCGTCGTACAGCGCAATATAAAAGAAAGGATGAAGGAGCCGAGGAACGGCACACGAAGTTAACCGTCGCCTGAACTCCACTCTACGTCCAAACTCTAAGTCCGATCTCAACGACGAGATTCTCCGTCACCGCCGCCACATCCTCAACTTCGACCCCGACCGAAGACCCTTTCCTCTTCTCCGACCATCGTCGCCCGAGCGCGAACTTCACCAACAAAAAAGAGAGATGACGGAGTCTTCTTCCTCAGTGTCGGCCAAACCGGTAACCTAAAGTAAAGACAAACTCCGCTAACCGACTAAAGAAGTAGTATCAACATGTTGGTCCTACGTCCTGTAATAATCGATAAGGGCCTTATACAGAGATACAGTTTGTACTACTCCTCCAACTTCATCCCACAAATTCGCTTCAAGAAAGATCCCCCGCCTCTGACAACAGGCGCTCATGGGTTCAGGCAAGATCACATTTTTTCAGACAGCCCGCCGCGAAGCAAGACGAGCTGAGCTCTCACATCCTGCTCTTGCGGACAGGACCCAGTTCCTTGGCCTTAGACCTCAGCTCATGCTTCTTGATCTTGCCGGTCGCGGTCTTTGGAAGCGGCCCAAACACCACGGACTTGGGCACCCAGTAGCCGGGCATCCTCTCGCGGCAGAACCGCATGATGTCGCGCGCCAGTGCCGCATCGTCGGAGCCGTCCACAGCATCTTTGAGAGTCACGAACGCGCACGGAGACTCACCCCACTGCTCATCGGCGCGCGCCACGACCGACGCCTCCAGCACCGCCGGGTGTTGGTACACCACCTTCTCCACCTCCAGGCTGCTGATGTTCTCCCCGCCAGAGATGATGATGTCCTTAGCGCGGTCCTTCACCTCGATGTACCCGTCGACGTGTCGGACGCCCAGGTCCCCTGAGTGGAACCACCCGTTCTCGAACGCCTCGGCGTTGGCCTTTGGGTTCTTGAGGTAGCCCTTCATGACGCCGTTCCCGCGCATCACGATCTCCCCCATCGTGGTTCCGTCGGCCGGGACCGGTTCCATTGTCTTTGGGTCCACGACGTCAAGGCCTTCGAGGCCGATGTACCGAATGCCCTGCCGGGCATGGAGGCGAGCGCGTTCGTCAGCTGGCAGGCTGTCCCACTCTGGCTTCCAGGCGCACACCGTGGACGGTCCATATGTCTCCGACAGGCCATAGGTGTGGGTGATGCGGAAGCCGAGTTTTGACATCGCCGCGAGGACGGAGGGCGGTGGGGCAGCGCCAGCAGTCATGACATTGACGACGCGCGGCAGTGGGAGAATGGTGTCCGCCGGAGGGGCGTTGATGATAGTGTTTAGGACGACCGGTGCTCCACAGAAGTGAGTCACGTCTTGGTTGGCTATTGCTGCGAAGATGGCCTTCGCTGAAACCTGCCATACAAAGTGTACACAAGAAAAAACAATTATAGACTAATCCAGATTCTGCTTCCTATTTCACAGGTGATGTAGGTGAAATGTAATAATCTATCTTTTTATCATTTCATTTCTAAATTGTTCATAAACCAGCTTAAATCAAAGAGTATCAAAGGTCATTTCCTGCATGTCTCAAAAGACTTACTAGAAAACGAGTTTAAAAAAAAGTAAAAGTATGCTATTTGACAAGAGTATTTTTTTCTCCAAAAATGTGCTACTTTCCAAAGTTGCTTCAGGCATTGCACTGCAGTGCTATTGTTGCTACTTACTAGCTCCTGGAAAAAAAAAACTTTCCAACCACGGGCATAAAGAAAAACGAAGATCAAGCTGGTGATGCGCATGTGTCAATTTATTAATCCTTGGCACACCTAATATTTTCACGGTAACTATCATCTAGAGAGCAAGCAGTAAATTGCAGTATGAAGAACATCCTCAATTAACAAAAGGTAATTGAATAGTAAATCTGAGCCACCAGAAAGCCTTCCAATTATTCTTTTTTTTAAAAAAAAAAATCATGATACCCTTTTTATGCTGGTCCAAATAACAATTCTAGCCTGACAATGCAATGTGGTTCCTATTTGACTTTAGCTTAGTTTTTTCCCCCTTTTACCAGCCTCTAATCTCTACTACTTTGCTCATCAAAACTGTGATAGTTGGTAAACAACATGGACAAGTTGTTTCCTAGTAAGAATTTATACTGATTACTGAATCAATGGCTATTCCATTATCCATCATCTGTTGCAGTCCTACAATTTTTTTGGGGTGTCTACATCAACCTAAGTAGTACACTTCCTTGCAGAATATAAGATTATTGATAAATGAATGAAATAAGTGAATTATGAGTACATCTATTAATGAACGGATCAGATCCAATGAAGGCTCCATGTGTGCATCAAATTATGCTTATTATTGTACAGAGTTTATGATCCACATGCTTTTGAAAGTAAAAAGGCTAGTGTGCTTTTCAGATTTTCTTTTGAAAGGAAGAAAAAAGAGGATATACCTGACGAAGACATATGCTTGTTCCGCAGAGAGCAGCAAGCGACCATGTATAGCACCAGCCGTTACAATGGAACATTGGTAAAGTCCACAAGTATACAGCACCTTCATTCATTCCCCATACTATAGAAGCACTCAGTGACATTAGATAAGCTCCCCTGTGATGCAATACCACACCTTTTGGGTTAGAAGTTGTCCCAGAAGTATAACCCAGGGCAATACTCTTCCATTCATCCTGTGGTGGTTTCCAGGCAAACTCAGGATCACCAGTTTCCAAGAACTTCTCATACTCGATGGCTCCTTTACTCAAAGCATATTGGAGGGCCGCAGGATCACAGGTTGGATCACCAATAACTATTAGTAATGGTTGTTTGAAAGCACCTTTCATTCCTTCTGCAATAATTCTCAAAGATTCCTCAGCCAGGGTGAAAAATTCCTGGTCAACCATCACAATTTCGGCTGATGAGTGCTCCAAGAGAAATGCAACAGTGGAAGCATTTAGCCGAATGTTGATGCAGTTGACCACCGCTCCAGCCATGGGGACTCCAAAATGAGCTTCATACACTGCCGGTATATTCGGAGCTATCACAGCAACCTAAAAGATTTAGGATATAGTAAGGATCAATAGAAACATGCTATGAATCTAGCGCAACTAAGTCTATGCAAACTGAAGTTTCATCTTGGAAAAAAGTAATAAACTGAAATTAGCAACAATAGTAGCCCATGAATAAGAGTAATAACATATTTCTGCAATTTACTGAGAATAATGGAGTAACATACATCAAATGCAATGCAGTTGCTCAGAGCTCCATCAGTGTTGCTAGATTAAGAACAATTTGGGCGCAAGCCTTTTGACACATATCTATAGAAAGAATACTTACATAAGACATACAAAGAAGAAAAGACAACCAACCCTTGACGGTAACAAGCAGCAGTTTACCATTCTTATTAGAATTGATACAGCATATTCTTATCAGAATTCAGAAACAGACACGGTTACAACTTAGGCAGACATGTTCCAATGCCATATCTGTTCTTGTAGCAGAAGCCACATAAATGGTAAATGTGGAGTGTTATGGACTGTTTGAGATACTCTGACAAAGCAGTTATTTCTTATTCCAGCGCCCAGACATGGATAAAGGGCATACTTCGAACAACCTACTTCCAGTTGGATAGCTCCCACAAGCACCAAGGGATGCCATCACCCATCAGTTAGTCCCCATCATTAGTTCTATTAACATGTGATCTTGAATTATAACCATATGTCTATACGTTTGCTTAATAAGGAGAACGCATAACAAACATGAGTTTAAAGTCCAGTCTAAGCTTTCAATGTGTATTTCTGTGGGGACAGTACAAACACAACGCCCATCTACCAACAAAATGGTCGGACCTGCCAGTAATCCAGCCATCCAGGAGCTGAAACGCTCAATTATCGGCGCAAACTATTATTGTTTTGCTGTTTATTTTCAGAAGCACAACAATTTATTGATTTAACATTCTAAAATCCATACTTACCTTTTCTAAAGGCGAAGCGTAAATTCTTAGTCGTATGTCTTTCCTACTACCCTCGGAAAGTCAAACATCAGAACAAATATAACGCCACCATATGGGAACACCCAGAGGCCAGAGAGGGGAAAGGATGGAGGGGAAGATGAGGTAGGCTGCACCGTGCTTCCGTGGCCGACGGATCGGCGCACGAGGGCGGAGGCGAGGCGGCGGCACCGGCGGTAGGTGTCGGCCCAGGTGTACCGCACGGGTCCGTGCACGACGGAGGCCCTGTCCGGCTGCGCCAGCGCGGCGCGCTCGAGGAACCAGAGCGGCGTGAGCGCCGTGTAGTTGGCGTCGTTCCGCGGCAGGTCGTCGATGTCCCGCTCCGCCGCCATCTCGGCGCCAATGCTCCTCTCTCCTGAGCGAAGCTGTGCGCTGCGGGCCTGCGGCGGCTTTGACTTGGCACGGAGCTGGGGTCTCGGGGGAGCAGAGCAGGGGATAGACGATCGGACAAGTGTGTTGTTTATATGCGTGTCTTGTTCTTGTGTTCGTGGGTGGGTGGATGGGCCGGAGCGGGCTTGCTTTTCTGACTCCGGCGTGGCTCCACGCCAGGGCGTCGATCCGGGTTCCTCTGTCTTTTGTCTTTTTATAACAAACTTTATCATACTTAATCCTATTTATTCGTTACATAATCAACGTTCTATGATTTAAAATTATATCTTATTTAAATTATATTAATTTATATAAAAAATAAAACCATAAATCATACAATCATTACTCAACGTTGATTCTGTAATGAGTGATTAAAATTAAGTATTAACAAAATTTTTCATACAAGAAAAAGGTCAGAGGATACGAATCCTCAATCCGAGGTGGCCGGGCAGAGAACTGGAGATGGGATTGGTCTCCCGCCCCTCCCGTACTGCTTCGCCGGGTGGTCTTTCCCACGAACCCTGATCCATCGACAGTGATCGGACAGTACGTCCGCGTGGATTTGAGGATCGGGTGGGTGGGGATCTGCCATGGCGGCGCATGTTTTTGAGGCGCGCATGGGTGGAGCGGCGGGAGGCGAAGTGGACCGTCGTGGCTGCACGAATTTCTGGTGCTTGTTTATGCGCGTGGGGCTGACTGGACCGGCGTTCAGTTTCTGGTTGGGGATCGGCGGATCCCGCGATGTGATTACCGCCGCGGCATGTGCTGCGACGGCGATGGCGGATGCGCGATCTGCATGCCCTGTTCTGTTGGAAGAGATGCCCCTGTGGTAGTGTGGTGCAGTGGTGGTCGTACCAGCGTTTCGTGGCATCTCGAACAACAGCTCCAGCTCCAGCTCCAACTCCAAGCGAACCATGCCGCACGTACGAAACTCCAGTGCTCCAGCAAAACATAGCAGTCTCAGACCCACTACGATGGCTTCTTTTCTGAAGCGGACAAAGCAACCTTGCGCGTCCTTATCGGAGCCAGTCACCAAGACCGACCTCTTGATGGATCGAGAGTCGTTTCTGGACGTCACGGCTGATTCACCGTGGCGAGAAAACATCGGCAACAACCAGTAAAATACAGCGCCTTAAGAACGACGACGGAGGCCTGGTCGCGTTGAATGGATCGGTCCAAAGGATGGATAATCATCTTGCACATGTGCACGCTGGCCGAGACAGGAAACGGATCGGTCGCTTTCACCAACAAAAAGTGGCTCCGGTTCGCGACTTCCTCCTCCGTTCCCTGCACAGGTGTGTGCACCGAGGTTGGAGTCCTGCTACTTGAGCCAAGAAGGAATTTGCACATTTGGAGCGAATTATAATTTAAGAAAAATGAAAATGACATAATTTGAGACGGAGGTACCTTTCTCTAGCAGAGAATTCGACAAGTCTGACCACGTAGCAATACCCAAATGTGTCCTGAGCTACCCGGCCCACATCCTGATACATTGATTCCACAGGAAACGTGAATTCCTATTGAATTCCGGTCATTTTTGGCGAGGGTAACACCACAGCCCATTTTTGCAGATGCTTCTCGGCGTCAGAATTCACATCCAGCTCTTCTTCACGGGCCGAAATCCTTAACGTTGGGGCCTTGGCTCTAAGCTCATGCTTCTTGATCTTCCCCCTAGCCGTCTTCGGCAGCGGCCCAAAGATCACCGGCTCGTCCACTCAGAGCCCAGACAACTTCTGTAACCTTTTTTTTTCTTGTGAAAGGTTTCGATCCGGGTTTGATGGGTAGGCAGGTGATGGTGTGATCCGACAGCGTCGATGCAAATACGGCCCAAGCCCAACAGGAAGGCTTCCGCATTCTATATGGGCTGACTTTGCCATTGTGTCCCAAATATGAAGTTGTTCCAAATTGATTTTTCCTTTTTGTTTCTATTTCTTCCTGATAACGTTCTGCTCCTTTCGTAGCTGCTGTACAATTACAATCATCGCAGTCGCATCAGCCTTACATTTAGGCGCAAGAAAGCCTCAGCTCCTGAAGCAACGGAACAGCTTAGCTGAATTAAGGCGCAAGGGAACCTAAGTCACCTGACGTTTCCCTGTTCATCATATACTTCTGGAAAGAATTGGTTCCATTCAGGGTCATGTAACCGATGCAGTAGAAGCTTCAGAAACATGCCAGTAAAGAAAGTACAATGTCATTGAGAATTTCATGGAAAATCATCTTCGCGTTTTTCCACGTTACATTGATACACAGTCCTTCAAACATCTAATCTCCAACCTATAATTACATGGCAAATTTCACTTGTGTTATCTCAGCTCAACACAAGATGCTAGTACATGCACTGGACTGATATGAGCAGGGTGAACCGCATCGACACTTCGACAGGCATTCCTTGAGACAGGAGCAACGAAAGGAAGGAAGAAGAAATGAGGATTAGATGGCGAGTCAAAGAAAGCCTACTCAGCTCACGTTCAGAGCTGCTCAGAAGAGCCAATGGGGCACCTTCTTGGGCGCTGCGCGCTCCTCGATGGTATTCAGGCTCGGCTTCCACCCCCTGCTCGACAGCTCCCGGCTCAGGAACTCCGGCCGGTGCTCCTCGAACCCGTCCAGCCTCGCCGCCGCCGCGTCCTCCTCCTCTTCCACGACCGCTGGGGCCGGCACGTGCTGCACTGCCATGTCGGCGTCGGCCCCTCGTCTCTTCCTCGACGACAGCTTCCGCCTCAGCCCGCCGGGCATTGACCTGGACCGCGCCAGCGTCCGGGCCGCCGTGAGCGCGCGCCGCCCCTCCTCGGCCGATACCTTCCCGCGCGTGGCCGGCAGCAGCACGTACACCCCGCCGGCGCCCAGCACGTGGTCCGCCGGCAGCGGCGCGACCTTGGCCCCGCAGCTGACGGCGCCTCCCTTCTGCTGCTGCTCCTTGAGCACGTGCGCGTCGACGACGAAGTGGCGCGGGTGGTCCATCATCAGCTCCGCCACGGACACCGGCTCGCTGAGCGTCTGCACGCTCCCGTCCGCCATCACCACCTTCCCGCCGCCGCTGGCGCCCGCCGCCGCGACCCCCGACACCAGGTTACCCATCTCTCGCCTCAAGCAAAGCAGGTGATCGATCAGTTGAGCAGCCGAGCAATGGCGCGCCGAGGCAGGGGCGGCCCGGTCGGAGGGTATTAAAACGGTGGGCAGGAGCAGAGGATTTTCTTGCAATTGACTCGTAACAAAACAGGTGATCAGGGGAAAAAAATCTCGAGGGGTTTAGTTGGTGTGGAACCGATGGGCTCGGCACCACGAGCGCGAGATGGCGGGTTCGGTTTGAACCGAACTGCTCCCGCGATGAGGTCGTTGCCGCGTTGACTCGTCCCCCACACGCAGTGCACCACCACCGTCACGGACCGGTTGCTCTCGTCCTCTCCGTGCGTCCGCTGGCGTTCCGTTCTGAACGCATTCAACTCGCAGAGAATTCCATCGCCGGGTTAGACCGACAGAGGCCAAGGTTTTGTTGGATTTTTCCCAAATTTCTCTGAAGATTCATGGACGCTGGAGGCTGGACGCAGCTGGGAGTGTGCACGCGAGTCAGTTTTTCTTCGAAGCTAACAGACGGGACGACCACATAAAAGCGTGGCATAGAACAGGGGGGAAATACTCCTACCCGGAGAAAATTACAGGAAGAAATAGCTGCCGGATTGGACAGTTGGTTAAAGAATGTCTGGTTGGTTTCGTTGGCGAAGTGGTAGCCTGGTAGGGAGTTCGGCCGTGCTGGACGCGTCCACAAGCGTATTTTTTGTCGCAGCGACGACGGTGACGTGCGACCACTTTGCCGTTGGGGCTCCACGGCCTTCTCCAGTGTTGTTGTTTTTAATTTCAGCTGTGAGCTAGCAGCTGCTGCTCCTCGGTTCCTTATGAAATTGCGTGGAGGCGAATCCAAGTCTCCGTTGATTTTCTTCTAAGCGCGCATATATTAGCTGACTGTTAGAATAAACTCGGTGTCCGTCCGCGTTCTGCATTGGACATGATATTCTTGTGCGTGCTCTCATGATCTGTGTTCCGGTAGTTTAAATGGACGTGGCATAGCTGGGGCGAGCTCGGATGATACGATGGGCTGTCTCATTTTTTTAAAAAAAATTAGGTTAAATGAACCTGATGCCATGTCCGATGTGTAGTTTTCAATGCACCGCCGACCATTTCTGTGGAAATTTAGGGAGAAAGGTAAAGAGGAGAATTCAGCGCTGGTCAATGCTACCGGACGAGTTTTGGAGCAGGATGGGCGAAATTTGGCAAACGATGGTCCCAGTCCCAAGCTGATGGCGGCCTCAGCAGTGACACCGTTGCCAAATCGCTCGTTGCCATGCTTCTACTTGCAAACATCATTGCCGTCAAGTACAGTCTTTGCCAAACATACTTTATGTGAAGCTTACTCTTCAGCCTCCTGCAGTCCTTAAACACAGTTTTTGGATACTAGTACTTGCTTATGCATACAGACCATGCGTGTGACAGTGGATACACACGCCTAGGTCTTCGCCACATCTAAAACGAATCGTATTCTTCGCTTGGGGGAAACTACCTTGTCTATTCCTCGACGATCATGCTGCCTAGCTTTACCGCGAAACAACACGCCCCGATTATATATAGGTCTACAGATAAAACTAGTAGTAGTACTGCACTACAAAGCTTCAGTTTCATGCCTGCATGACTCTCGAGGAGACCAAAGAAAGACTAAGATTGCGTACGAGCTGAGCCCGGCCAAATCGCTGCCGTAGTGACGGCCGATGGAACAATGATGGCGTCGGTTGATCCGAGAGGGATGTGTACCAAGTACCAACCAAACCCCGAAAGTACGAACCAGCCGCGGCAGCCTGCCTGCCGGAGCTTCGAATCCAATTAATCCCCAATAAGACCTGTTGCTGAGTGCCGTTTTGCCGGTCGGACCAACCCAACAACGCCTGGGTTGGTCCGAAGCCACGTCCTTTTTTGTCTTTTTTGATCGGGCTTGAAAGGGACGGTTCGCTTGCTGCTCAAGCCCTTCTGTTGTTGTTGCATGCATTGGTTGAGGAGTCAAGCCGATTGGCGATTGCAAGGGTGCTAAACAAATTAGCCCGATGAAAATTTTGGTTTGATTTCGGTAATTTTTTGAGCGACAGGGCTGCAGAGATTCCTACGTTGGTTCCAAGCGTACAAGCACCACGGTTTCGTTGGTTATGTGGTGTAATATATTGTTTTATTTGTGTTTAATTTGTTATTCATTAGCCTGGCTGTGGGTCAAAGCGTCTATGTATAGTTAAGCACGGTATGTAGAACACTAATCCTGGAGTGGATGATTGGTTTGCGCTCTGAACTGTGCCGTAGCCATGGTTAACCTCCTGTGTCCCGCCACTATGCTCGCTCCATTTTTCAGAGGCGCCCGATGGTATGCCCGTCGCCAGTACTGTAGTACTCAGTGAGCTGAAAGATACTCCTAGCTACCAGAGCTCAAGTTACTACTAGATCGTTTTCTACTTTAGCAGAATATAGATGCCATGTGGACAGGCTCCAGAAAACATGATGTGAAAATAATAAGGTTCGAGAATAAAAACACATTCAATTAGGAGCATCATGACACTGAGAATTGACCTGAGAGTTCACATTCGTGGAGCTGTCGCCGACACTTGGATGGCAACGTTGGCCGACGCTGCAGATTTTCAGAATCGCTAGCTCATTTGCTCAAAAGTAATAGGTGGCATTTCATTCATCTGAACAACGAAAAGTTAGGATTGGAGCGTTGCCACGTCTCCTCACTAATGATTCGTAGCTGCTTCACCCAAAGGTTCGTAGTTAGGGTGGGTCAAAGGGGATTCGATTTCCCTATGAGCTCTGATCCAACAAGTGAGTTGATGAATAACTAACTGAATAGTTCCATTTTATTCTCTAGAATAAACTATTTTACATGCTAAACAAATTGTGGCTCTATTTACTCGAATAATTTAAACTTGATCAATTAAATTACAACTTTTGAGATTTGTTTTAAAATTGTAGAGGTTGTATTCCCAATTTCAAAGTTATAAATATCATACATACTTAGACATGATGTAAGCCTAAGAAATAAAGACCAAGCCCAAGTTCCACCTTGCAAAGCCCAATAAGGATATTACATTGAGCCTATTTCTACAATCATACACTACAGTACATGACTGCATTTTTTTAACAAGCACGCAATGCAAGAGCTCAAGTAATCTCATGATTATTCCTCAGTAGTAGTGTATGTACACGTTGTGATGTTGCAGGCCAAAATTCAGATTCGTAGTTCTACAAGATTCAGAATCTTGGGTCTACACTGACGTTACACAAGTTTGACATCGCTACTGATCGGTAACGAACAACTTCATTCGTGCTGTGGCTTCACGATGAGGACGGGACAGCTCGCGTTCCTGAGGCAGTAATCACTGACGCTTCCCAGCAGAGCCCTGCAAGGAACACCAACGGCACGACATATATAAGCACCATCCCGAAGCGCAAGCAGAGGATTCAGCGCAGCACAGTACCTCTTGAGGAAGCCGTATCCATGGCTCCCCATGACGAGGAGGTCGGCCCCGAGCTTGTCCGCCATCTGGCAGATGACGCTCCTGGCGTCCCCGACGGCCACCTTCACCTCGACCTTCATCTCGTGGTCGTCCTCACCCATCTCCTGCAGCAACATCACCATTTCTATCAACAGCCGGATCGATCGATGTGAAATTCGCCTCAGCGGAACTGACGAAGAGTTTGTAACTTGTGAGCACCTTGCTGTAGAGCGTGCAGAGCTTCTGCGCCTTCTCCACCACCGCGTCGGCCACCTCCCGGCTGTACCTGTCCATCGCGGCGGTCACCTCGTCCGCAAACAGGTAGCCTGCAGCAGCTGGTCAGCTCGCGTTGCCAGAAACAGAGCAAGACGGTGCCGCGAGAAGCAGAGGAGCAGGCGCGCACCCGAGGCGTCGAGCACGGAGTAGGCGGGCGGGGCTGGCCGGACGTAGAGCAGGATGACGGTGTCCCCGGCCCCGCGCGCGGCGAGGAAGGTGCCCAGGCACCACCGCAGCGCGCGCACGCTCTCGTCGCCCTCGTCCACTGCCACCAGGATCCGCCGGCCCTCCAGCGCCGCCACCTCGCCGTCGTCCATCCGAGGCACGCTGAGCTCACACGTGTGATGGAATCGATCGCGAGAGCTGTCACTGGTGTCACTGGAAGTTACTCTGCGAGATGCGGATAGGGATGATGCGGTGAGATTCTAGGCGGGGCTTTTTTATGCTCGGAACGATGCAGCGGCGGCGCCGGGCGGCTCGTGGTTTGGCGCGGCTCGGTTCCGCGGTATCCTGCGACGCTGGCGGGTGGGCGCGCGCGCCGGGGCCGTGGTTTCTTTTACCTGGCCGCCGCGCCGACAGGTGTGCGTCTGCGTGGATCTAGATTCCGTGCGTCTCTGTGTGCGCTCGATGGACCCGACTCGTTTCAGTGTGCCGGATTCCTGGGCAGGCTCGCCGGATTTATCATGGGCTAAACTTTCACGACAGGCCCATTGGAGTAGTATCAAAGGCTGGGCCACCTGATCGCCAGCAAAACCAATCATGCAGCGAAGCAGCCTAGCAGTATCACTCGTAACCCGTGTGTTCAGCTGAGAAAAATATCACCCGTTTGGAGCTGTTCAAAGTTCACACTAGCTTTTTGTAACACAATCAGCGTTCCGACTCGTATAGTTTACAGCAAAGAGAAACTGAGCAATACATCCCTCTAATCTCAATCCGAGAGCCTTCGTCAGCAATTAACGTAATTGATCGCAATCGTGCAACCCAACCAAGCGCCACGTTCCCACATACGAGCTCACCACACAGCAGGCACATACCATGATCGACGATAGTGCCCCGCACGTACGTAAGACATGCACGGTCAACAAAATCCCGCCTCTCAACCTACACCTCAAACTCCATCGATCGATCGGTCATCCAGTTCCGAGGGTCCGTCATCCAGCTGTAGCCATGTCGGCCACGATCCCTCGCGGCCGGTCGTCCCACCGCCGAGGCCGGTGCAAGTGCGCCGGCGGCGGCAATGGGGACCGCGCCGCGTGCTGCTTTAACCCGCTGAGGTCCCTCTTCCGGTGCCCCGGGCGCGGCCGCGGCCGCAGCCGAAGCAAGCACCGGCAACGGACTCCGTCCAGGGTCCGAGACGCGCCGACGCCTCCCGGCGGTGTCGCCCAGCAGCAAGACCAGGAGGAGGAGCCGTCATTCTTCGTGTACGCCATGCCGAGCCAGAGCGGCGGCAGCGGCGGTGACGGCGCAGGGCACAGGAAGAATAAGAAGAAGCACCGGAAGCCGTCCGTCCCGTCCTTCGGCTCGTGCTTCTGCAGGAAGAAGAAGGAGCGGAAGGCCACCAGAGCCGCGGCCACTGTGATGACGGACCGGTGCCCGGCGCTGACGCCGGCGACGTCAATGCTGACGCACCCGCCTGGTTCTCCTGTGCCGGAGTGGTCGCAAGCCGTGACCCCGTCCATGACGCAGCCGCCTTCACCGGCGCCTACCGAGAACAACAGCGTCGTCAACTCGCCGGCGCCGCCAGGGCGGCAATCTGCAGCCAGGGGAATACTGCCGGCGACACCGAAGCCGGAAACGCAGTCAACGGACTCGGCGCGGTCACCGTTCGAGCTGCATATGCAACAACAGTTGACGACGGACTCGGCGTGGTCACCATTATCGCCGCAGAGCCAGCAGCAGCCTACGAAGAACATCGAGGGGATAGAGATTGTCGAGGTCGCGACGGGCGAGCGGTTGTCCACGCATGAACTCGGCCTCATCGAGATGGTTGCTGGCAGCTCAACCGACAACTCCGCGGAGTCGTCAGTCAAGTCGTCGTTAGAGTATGCAAATGAGCCACCGCCGCCGCCAGCGAAACAGATGGTGGTGGAGAGGGAAATGACGGTGGTGAAGGCCAGGGAGCCGCTGAAACTGTGGCTCAACGGCACAACCATGGAGTCCAGGGCACGGGAGCGCTTCACCGAGACTCATTAAGCCGGCGGAGGCGGATGAGCTGTGGGCGCACGACATCGCTTGCAGCCGCGTTCACGCGGCCATGCTTGCCGAGACGGTAAGTTCTTTGAGCTCATGCCGTTGATTGGCATGGAATTTGAATAATATGACCAAATTTTTTTTTCTTCTAACCTTTTTCTTGGCAAACAGAAACCCAAAATATTATGTGTACATATTACGTGAAAAAAAATGAAAAACATCAACATTTTAGGAATACAATTCATTTTCACACCTACGAAAAAAGTTCACTACAGTCTGCTCCCTCCGTTCTAAAATATAAACATTTTTAGTCAAAGTCAAATTTTTATCATTTTGATCATTAATAATATATAATAAATAATATTTTATCATATAAAATTATATTTTTTGATTCATTATTAAATAAATTTTCATAAAAATTACATTTTTATATTAAATATTATGTAATTTTTTAAATATTATTCGTAGAAGTTAGAAAATTTTGACCTTATACAAACAAAATCTAAAACGGATGGAGTAAAATCATTAATCGTGCGATAATTTCATGCAAGCAGAGACGGTAACATGCCAATAATTTTAGGTTCCATTTGGAACGGAGATTTTTTTTTTTGAAATTGAACTGATTCCTGTGAAATTCTTATAAAATTTCTGTGAAATTTTTACGTTTCAAACTGCTCTTAATTTAACAAATAGAGACAGATCATAAAAAAACTAAATTTAAATAAAACGCCTATTTAAATTTGAAAGGGCGGAAAGAGAGCCCCGAGTACGTGGGCCTTTACCACCCCTGCCCCACGCTCTCCGCTGCGCAGTCCCCCCCACGGACCGCGCGACGACGCCCATGGCCGCCACCTCCCATCTCTAATCTTCTGGGCACCGATCTCCCTTCCCTGCGCACGCCTTGCCCCTTCCGCTCGCCCCGTCGCGCTCCGTGGCCGCGGCGCCGCCTTTCCGGCCATCGCTGCAGCATCCGCCTCGATGGCGTCCTCGGAGAACGAGGAAAAGAAAGAGGCCAAGCTGTGGGGCGGGCGCTTCGAGGAGGGCGTCACCGATGCCGTGGAGCACTTCACGGAGTCCATCTCCTACGACTGGCAGCTCTACAAGTACGACATCATGGGCAGCAAGGCTCATGCCACCATGCTCGCTGCTCAGGTACTTGCGCGCGCTCTATGGGATGTCCTGCCGCCTCGTCGTTGTTCGTGGCAGGGGTTTTGTATGATCGTCACTGTGCTCAATGGATTAGTTTCCCACACTGGACGTCGCTCCAGCGAAGCGATCCGAGGCCTATGGTTTGGGTTTAATGCACTGCTATTGCTGCGCTCGCCATCTGTTCGAGAAAATGCCAATTTTGTTGTTGTTCTTGTGATGTGTCTTAGAAGTGTTTGAAACTGCTAGCTTTATGTGGAGTGGCGTTGATGGGGATTTTATTTGCCTGCTATCGTCAATTCACCAGTAGTTCTATCATCGTATTTTGGTCAAATGTTCAATGAGATGCCTGCCTTAAGGTTTTTGCAGAATATAAGTATTTTAATATGTGTTATGAATCATTTGCGATGCAGGGCTTGATAACGGCTGGTGATAGGGACATCATCATAGAGGGGCTTGATCAAATTGAGAGGCTCATTCAAGAAGGCAAGTTTGAGTGGAGAAAGGACCGGGAGGATGTTCATATGAACATTGAAGCTGCTTTGATTGAGAGGTTTGGTGAGCCAGCCAAGAAGTTGCACACTGCTAGGAGCCGTAATGATCAAATCGTGACGGATCTAAGGCTATGGTGCCGCGATTCTATTGACAAGATTTTGATTCGTATCAAACAGCTTCAGGTTTGTTCCTGAATTTTTATTATATGATCGTTATGGTATGTTTGCTACAATCATTTATCCATTTGTTAGATAACTTTTACAGCTTTAACACAACCATTCTAATAACTAAGAAACACGCTCTCTATACTTACATATATGATGTTCAGGGCAAGTAATTTAGTTCAAATTGATTATCTGTCCTAAATGTAATAAGTATGGAGGTATTAACTATTTTGGTTGAGAATGTGGGATTTCAAAACTTCTTTTATTTTGTTATATCTTTCAGTGTGCAACCTAAGGCATCGTCTTTCATACAGAACTTCTGCTTCTTTCCTTACCCCATTTTGCATCTAAAAGTTGACGAGAAGACTACCTTGGTTTCCCCAAAGTAACAAGTTCAAGGAAAACATGATTGAGTACTTGATGCTGTGCAATCTCATTACCATGTAGGACATTCGATACTAAATGCATGAGAGCATACGTGATTTATCACTTTCTCCACTCATCTTTTCCTTCAGTGTAGAAAGTTTTTTTTGGGGTGCTATTCTAAAAATATAGCTCAATTCATCATGTTTCAGATGGCTCTAGTTATGCTAGCTTCAAAATATGTTGATTTAATAGTCCCTGGTTATACTCATCTGCAAAGGGCACAACCTGTTTTGCTGCCACATCTTCTTTTATCATATGTTGAACAGGTAATTGATTTTGCCGTTCTTTACATCTTGCAATATTGGTAATTTCTATATTACTTTCTAGCTTGAGGAGGCTAGAATTTTAGTGTATGAGTGCGTGTGCCATTGATGATATTATCTATGTGACATTTTGTGGTTCACTGGTTATTAAAAGGGCAGCCTGGTGCACATAGCTCCCGCTTTTACAGGGTCTAGGAAAGGGTCCGAACAATTTAGGACTAGAACCTGTGACCTCATGGTCACTTCTTCAGTCACTAATATGATCAATTTAGCGAACTCATATATAATCAAGTTAAATGGATAATGTGTTCAATATTTGGTATTATATGCAATATCGACTTTGTTCTTTTATTTGTGATGATGAAACTAGAAAACATGAGGAACTTTTTGCATTCTATAAGTTATTTGGTACCTTTGAATATTCCATAGATATAAGTGATGCCACACTAGAAGTTGAATTATTGGATATGGCATTTAAATGATTTCAAGCCTTTTTTAGCCGCAGTTTGGATATACATACAACCAATGGAAAATGTTTCTGAGCTTTGAAATGTGAACACGTGAAAAAGCTAGGAAGTTGACCACATTCTGTCTGCAGTTTGCCCCTCAATATATGAACTGCTGAACCACTAACTATATCAACCATACTAGGGCATGCCGAGACCTCATGATTTCTACTAAAACATTACAGTTTACAGAGGTCACCGTTTATACTGAATCATTGGTGTGACCTGTGCAAGGATGTAATACTGTTTCAGTTGCTTTGCTTATAATTATCTAGGATGCACCATGGAATTTCAAGTAAACTTGATGTTACTCTTATATATAATTTGCACAGTTGGAGCGTGATGCTGGCCGGCTAGTCAACTGCAGGGAGCGAGTGAATTTCTGCCCTCTTGGTGCTTGTGCTTTGGCTGGAACTGGCCTACCAATTGATAGGTTTAAAACCGCCAAAGATCTGAAGTTTACAGCTCCAATGAAGGGTGTGTTTGGCCTTATATACACACTTTAGTCCAATTGCCTTGTGACTAGGAGGAAGATCAGAGACCTCCCAGGTACTATTTTCTTCGATTGATCTCAGCTCTTCCTTCATAGCTGCACTCCAATTTGGGTCTTGTTCTGCTTCGAAGAGTGTGGCAGGCTCCTCTGCACTGACCACATTCAACTCCTTCGCCAGATGCCTTTGTGCAGAACATTATCAATTCTTCGGAACCTGAGTTCCTCTTCATCATAATCAGCATCCAAGTCTGGTTCAGAACTTGAAGGTGTTGCAAACTCCACAGGTGGTGCCTTAGCTGCTGGAGGTGTACACTGCTGCCCCTGATCAAGCTCCTCATTAGGCTGGGCTGCAGTGATTGTGGTGTACTCCACAGTGAAAGGCTCTGAGCTTCATGGCTCTGAGCCATCATCTCCCTCCTCCCATCTCCATTCTGCCTGCTCATCAAACACAACATCTCGAGTGATATGAACTCGCTGTGTCCGTAGATCATATGCCCTATAAGCCTTGGTTCCAAGCTCATAGCCCACAAAGATCATCTTCCTTCCCCGGTCATCCAACTTCTTGAGATGTGGCATTGTGTTCTTTAATACACAATGCAACCGAAAATGCGAAGATGATGTATAGCAGGTTTCTTACCATACAAAGCCTCAAATGGAATCTTACCCTTCACACTTTTTGTTGGTGATCTGTTCAGCAGATATACTGCAGTCATTACTGCCTCACACTAGAAAAATTCTGGCAGGTTCTTGGCCTTCATCATGCTCCTCGCAGCTGCAATCACTGTCTGGTTTCTCCTCTCCACCACACCGCTCTGTTGTGGTGAGTATGCTGTAGTTAGCTGGCGCTGGACTCCCATTTGAGTGCAGTACTTGGCGAATTCATTTGATGTGAATTCTCCACCTCAGTCAGTGCGCAAACACCGCAGCTTCTCCCCTGACTTTGCCTCTGCAATTGCCTGCACTCGCTTGATAGCATTTGCTGCCTGATCTTTGGACTGGAGCAGCTCAATCCACATAAACCGGCTGTAATCATTGACAAGGAACAGGAACAGCTTCTTGCCACTCAGAGTGGCAGGTAAAATTAGGCCACACAAATCACCATGGACGAGCTCGAGCACCTTGTCTGCCCTGTACTCAGCTTTCCCCAGGAATGGCGTCCTCTTCGTCTTTCCTGCCATGCACCCTTCACACAGCTAGTCGACCTGCTTGATCAACGGCAGCCCTCGCACCAGCTCATCACCAGCCTTCTTCTTCAATGCTGGGAAATTGAGATGTCCCAGCCGAGCGTGCTATCGCCAAGCCTCCTCCTCGCCAAGTGCTTGAAGGCAGACAGGACGTGCCAGTTTCACCTCAAGCACGTACAGCCGGCTGGGACTCCGCTTGATCTTTGCCAGCAGCCGATGCTCCGGGTCTTCTATCCGCATCACTCTGCCGCCTACGGATGTCTGGTACCCGAGGTCATCGAGCTGCCCAACACTGGGTATGTTGGTTCTGAGCTTGGGGATGAAGTAGACGTCACTGAACGCGACGTGCTCTCCTGTCTTGCCGCTGAAGAGCACCGTACCGCGACCTTCGATCCGCACGGACCCGTCCGCGAACCTGACGGTGCCGCAGACTGCGGTGTCTAGCTCGGAGAAGATGCCGCGAACCTCGATCATATGGTTGGATGCACTGGTGTCCTCCTTGACACCTGCGTTCACAACAGCTCGCTCCTCCACATGGATCTCCCTCCTCACTCTTGCCACCGGTGAGGGAATCCTGGCTCCTGACTCGCTCGGAGTGTGGAGAATTTTGGCCTCCACCATCAGCAGCAAGGTCTCCTCATTGGCGTGATGGGCCTCGGCACGCCCGCCAGCCTGCTTCTTCGGTTTGGACCAGCATTCGCGTGCACAATGGCCGGCCTTCCCACAATTCTAGCAAACGTCTCTTGGCCTGGCCCGACGCGGTTCGTTCCCGCCACCGGAACGTCCCCTGCCGCGTCCTCTGCCCTGGCTGCCGCCGCGTCCGTCATTGCTGGAATCATTCTGCTCCCGGGACTTCAGGCGAGCCATCCACTCCTCCTCGGTCAGCAACAGCTTTTCATTCTCGACATTGCCCGAGATTGCTGTCCTCTTCCGCTCATCCACAACCCGCAGTCGCCTGGTGGCTTCCTCAATCGAGATTGTGCTCAAATCGAGCAGAGTCTCAATCGAGATCGCCACCTGCTCAAGCGACTCGAGGACCACATGCAGCAGCTTCTTGACAACCTCCTTCTCGACAACATCCTCACCAAGAACGCGTAGCTGGTTCGCGAGAGTGGTGAGACGAAGAGAGAAGTCTTCAATGCCTTCATCCAGCTTGAACGCCAATTCTTCGAATTCCCATCGGAGCTTCGCCACGTTCGCCTCCTTCACGCGGTCGTCACCGACCCTCACCGCCCCGATCGCCGCCCAGGCTTCTCTGGCGGTGTCCTTCACGGCGAGTCCTGCCTGCATCTCCACCGGCACCGCGCGTAGCAGAGCAAAGCGCTGTGATCCTCCTGGAACGTGCCATCTCCGGTGTGGATGACATTCCAGAGTCTCGTCGCCTGAAGGTTGACCATCATTACCAGCGAATACTCCGTGTAGTTGGTGCGCGCAAGAGCGGGATACACCACGGAGCTTGACGCCTTCTCAATCACTCGCTCAACAACCACCTCCCGCCCTGCTCCTCGGCTTCATGGGCGACGTGGTGGTGGTGACGGCGATCTCGGTGGTGATCTCGGTGGCGTCTCTCCTCCTCGCTGACTTCTTGCCGCAGACATAGCTTCCTTGGACCGTGACGCGGCTCTGATGCCACTTGTCAGAGTTGGCCGGAAGATAACCTCACCAGAATGTCACCGGTGAGAAGAAGAACACACACGAACATAGGTGGTGAGAGAGCACTCAGGACACATGTATGTTTTCTGGTGCTGCCAATGGCTAGTATACTCTTTTGTGTTTTTCTTGCTTTGCCTTTTATAGAGAATTACAAGAAAATAAATATTCTATTATAGGAAAGTAACTATGGCTATCAATCAGGGCTGATATTGCTTCCTAAAAAACAAACTCATAACTAAGGTAAATACTTGGCACATAAGTTTCCTGGACAACTATTCCTGGACAACTAAAAAATACTGAACAAGCTTACTAGCGCACAAGTTTATTTGCAACATTGATAACTTTATTGAGCATTAGGTATTGGCGTGATTATGTACAGAGAATTGCAGATTAACATATTAGTTGGAATCAACAATAGCAAAACGCACAACCATATAGCTTTTGTCAAAAACGCACAACCATATAGCTTTTGTCAAAACTATGCATGGAGGACTGATGATAGGTCCTATATTTTAGTTTGATGGAATTGTTGTGGCTTAAAATGTTTCTCCATTCGCTTTGCAGGGTGTTCCATTCAGAACATCTCACGAGATCGTTGGAAGGTCTGTAGCTCTTTGCACCTCGAAGAACTGTCAGCTAGGTGAACTTAAACTGGATGACCTAAAGGCTGTTCGCCCTGTGTTTGAGAGCGAAGTCTATGAGTATTTAGGAGTTGAAAACGCTGTAAACAAGTTCATATCATATGGCTCCACTGGTTCGGAACAAGTGAAGGAGCAGCTTCAGGATTGGCGCATTCAACTTGGGATGAGCTCATAATTGATAGTTGTGCACCTATTAATAAGCTCGCTAGTAGTGTGTGCAATTTTTGATGGTGTACCCGTTTTCTTAATAATGGAAACAAAGTGTTTCCGGTCTCTGCATATGACGGTGTATCCAGATATTGTGAACTATCCTTTCTATGTGCAATTTCCCGTTCGTACGTTATGAGAATCAGAATGATCGATATTATTTTGTTGTCCGCGAGTCTATCACATGCGGATGTGAAATGATGAGTGCTGTATGCTTGCAAACTAAAAAAATTCTATTTATATATAAACGTAAAAACCATCAGTGTTGCAGAGGTGCACGTAGAATAAAAACAAATTTAGGGCAATTAATAATTCAATCTCCTTGCATGGCCATATAAAAATAATTCAACACTATAAAAGAGTATCAAGATTTACTCACGATCCAGTTTGTAACTTGCTATACAATTTGGGCTGCAAGACAATTTCGGAGCGTATTTGAGAATATTTAATACTTTTCCGTTGTCAAATTAATGTCGTCGTTGATTACAAACATTAACTTTGACCGTTTATTTTATTCAAAAAATATAATAAATTTTAAATATTTTGTTATAATTTGTTTTATCATCAAAGTTGTTCGAATTACAACTTATAAATTTTTTGATTTGAATTAATTTTTTGAATAAGACAAATAGTCAAAGTTAATATTTGTAGTCAACAATGACGTCAATTTGAGAACCGAGAGAGTATGCGTAAATAGCAAATATATATATTAACTAATTACTTTTAAATAAGTATATAAATAATATATAACATGACTTTATAACACAAAATGATTATGAATAGTCTTGGCAATGGGTCTTAAACCGCGGGGTTCACAAGGGTCCTGTTACATACTTACATCACGTTTGCGTCAGTTCCTAATCATCTACCGTCCACCCTAAGGCCCCATTTGAAACAGAGGAAACATTTATGTTCTTGTGTTTTTTCTTTTGAAATTAAACTGATTTTTGTAAAATTCTTACAAAATTTTTATGAAATTATTGTGTTTCAAACAGAGCCTAAACTTTTTTCTCTCATTTGTTTAGTGGGATGAATGCTCATTTAATGTACTACCATTCACCGTTTTAGACTTATTCTATTCTTTGCACTGGGCCAATTATTTGACTGTTTCACTTAGACTGAATTAACATAATGGGATACTTACACATGACTCAAAGAAGAAAGTTTAAAAAATGCTTAAGAATAAGAAAGAGGAATCATTTTTTTTTGCATTATTTGGGGGCAATTCGAAATACATAAATCCAAAAAAAGCATATTTTAGAAGATTATAAGATTCATATATCTCACATTTATTTTTAAAAAATTAATATCTAATTTTTTAATGTTCAGTATTTGATTTGAATGTTCCAGTACTAAGATTCGCTTGTTCCAGAAGTGAACATAAATTATTCTAGCAGTAAAAGTTAATTGCTACAACAGTAAGATTCAATTTTATAGTTATTTTAATTTAAAATTTGCAAATGTAAATGTTCTATCCTAATGAACCAAATGTTCTATGTTCCCGTGGTGAAAATAAAATGTTCTAACCATAAAAGTCAATTAATCAATAGTAAAATCAATTGGTAATAAAAACATCTTAAATATAAAAAAATAAAAAGAAAGAAAAAACAAAATGGAAAAAAATAAAGAAACATTTTTAAAAATAATAAAAGGATAAAAAAAGAGAGATTAAAAAAACTCAATGGACCATGACATATAGGATGATAAACAAGTCCTGGAAACAAAAAATCAGTGATGTGAAAGGAGGTTGCCGATATATGGTCCTAGCCTAACTCGTTTTAGTGAGCTAGACTCATGTTTGCCAAGCTCTATGTATAAGTTCAATGATTTGATTGTTTGCATCTATCTGACCAAGCTGTACATAGAATATATTTGGTTGGGTGTATTAACTACACGTTGCACGAGATAAGAAGTAAAAAATATAATTATAAAACAATGTTGCTAATGATGTCATTTGTAATTATTATGGTCCAAGACTTAATATTTAAAGCTTAATTAAATTGCAAATTCACTTAATCATACTAATATATGCTGATCATATAACTAATGATGTTATTAGAGATTAAAAAGCTGCATCCCATGCGTCTGTCCCTTTGGAATTGGCAGTCATCTACGTTTCTGCGCTGCCTGGCCCACTTTTACATATGGATGGCGAGGCTCAACTTCCCATGCAAGCAACGGATACGGTTTCAGGGCTCTCGATTTTATACTACCGTATATATTCCTACGATGTGAGAGTATATTATTGGTTGATTAATTTTGGTGGATCCGACATAAAGGAGCACCGTATTTTCCGTTCCCTTCTTTTGTGACGTTCGTCCATATGCTGCTTTCTCTCGCTCCAAGCTTCTTAGAAAGCAAAATATAAATATTTATTTTTCTGATGGCAGTCCCAATTTTAAAGGCGCCAAGTTTAATCCATGGCTAAGGAATTGATTAGGCTAGTGAAGTTCGGCATTCTTCGGCTCCGCATAGGTTAAAAGCGAGCCTCCCTCTGCACACCGTGATTAGGCTAGTGAAGTTCGGTATTCTTCGGCTCCGCGTTCTCTCTGGCCCACCACAACTTAAACGGCCATACCTCCACGTACTTTTCGGCCCGGTCCTCTTTGCGCATCTATCTACCTGGTTGAGCTAGATTTTTTTTCCTTTGTCCTCCTTTTAGGTTTTCATTTTTATTTTACTTTATTTATTTATTTATTTTATTTCTAATAAATATTTTAATTCATATTTTTTATTGTCCCATTTTCCTGCACTCATGCATGTATCCATAAAGTATTTATACAATTTTATTTTTATTACTAGAACAATCGACTCTTACCACGATCATGCATACATCAATAGAAATTTTAAATTTTATTTTATTTTTCCTTTTTTACAATTATCATGCACATATATAATAATTTAAAACAATTTATTTTATATTACTGACTCTTACCGCTTAAACAATTTATTTTCGTCACTGAAACAGTCAAATCTCAGTACTGGAACATTTGTTTGCACCACTAAAACAATCCAATCCTAGCACTGGAACATTTATTTTCAATATTGGAACAATTGAATCGATTTATTATGATGGAACATTTTAGAATTCAAAATTTTCATTTGGTGTCTATTTTTACGTACTCCTTCCTATCGTCTCATTCTATACGTTGTTCTACGATTCAAAAAGTCCCAAAGAAAATGTCGTTGTAGCACTCCGTACACCAGTCAGTAAGCATTCACTCCTTCGTTTGTCTCTCCCAAACGGCACCCAATGGAAGACTGCTCATTGCGGGAGGCTCACCGACTCCGGCTAGCAGGACACAGCATCACCGTTCACTTGACGGCCCTGACAACCAGCAGCGGCGCGGAGGCCTTGACCGACCAGCAACCCCGATGAACAGGAGCAGTGGAGTCGCGGAGCTCAATGAGGAGCGGCGACTAGCAGAAACGGCTTTTGGTGGCAGCTTTCGGCGACGAGCTCCAGCTTTCGTAGAGCTCCGCAAGGAACGCGCGGATGAGAAGCTTGGAGGTGCAGATCTCGACAAGGAGCAGTGGCCCACGGACGGAGAGCTCGGACCGCACAGCCTCCACCTCGACGGGCACGCCAAATTGGGGAAGGAAACAGGAACAGGGTTTTCAAAACTGTTTGAACTTTAATAAAAATCGTAAAAACCCCGAAAATCATTATAAAAACCGAATAAATTCAAAAATCAGATTTTTGAGAGAAAACTGAACGGTTTTTACTGTTTACCGAGCGGTTTTTACGGTTTACTGTTTTTAATTTGAAACCAAATCGGTTTGAGCGGTTTTTCAACGGTTTTTGGGTAAACCGCTCAATTTTGCGGTAAACCGTTCAGTTTGAGTGGTTTTCGAATTTTCAAATTTTTTCAAATTTTCAATTTTTTTTAAATTTTTAAAACGAAAATCGGTCAACCGTTAAAACTGAGCCCGCAGCGGTTTGATCAAAAACCATGGTTTATCGCGGTTTTCGAGCGGTTTTGTGAACCTGAACAGGAAGGAGATGGACTGGTTGACTGTTGCATTGGTTTTAGTTTCCTCAGCCTAGAACGATAGTTGAAATGGGACGGAGGGAGTATATGTTAAGTATACTATATTTATATTTTAAGTAGATTAAAAAATAAATTATGGCCTACTATTTTTAGAGCAAAAATATATTTCTTTTAATTGAACTATTTTTTTAATTGCATTTGTTTTTTAGTTGGGTCGGCAAGAATAACAGATTTGTCGACCTAGTCCGGTGGTCAACCACTCGAAAACAATCAATAAAAAAAAAGCTAAAGCAAATGAAATTTGGCCTACTTGAAAAAATAGATACAAAGGCTCAGGTGGGTGAGGGTTGGACAGAGGCCACATATTGACGCGGGTGGACGGTAATAGGATGCAGTGAAGTTTGATCTCGACAAGAAGTGTTTCATTCAAATTTAGGTTTGGAGTACTATAGAGGTAAAATAAAGATATAAAAAATTTGAGAGCATCTTTTTCATTTTAAATAGATTTAAGGTATCAATTTGGCGTGAAGATGGTGATCTACACATAGTTAAGCTTATTTGGAATGCAGAAATTTTTTAGAATCAATTTAATTTTTTTTAAGAATCAATTCAATTTCATAGAAAATATATAGAAAAAAAATCTCATATAAGTCTTTTTGGAACGTAGAAATTTTACAGATATCACATAAGAATTTTACAGAATTTAATTTAATTTCACATGAAAATTATAGGAAAAAGAAAAAAATTCTGATATTCTAAAAGAGACTTTATTTTTTAAATACATTAACACTATAAGTCAAATGTATATATTTATTTTAAAAAATTAAAGCTAATAGCTTTAACGATAGCCACGTTGTTGCACTGATAATTTTTTTTTGTCAACTAATAATAGATTGACGTATATAACGAGATTACATACAGAAGCACCGAAGTCACGTCTGTAAGTAATTTATCGTGGGTGTACTGTATGCGGTGAGTCTGGTTGAACCTAGCACACTTATATAATCAGTTTTTAAATAACTATATTTTAGTCTATACATATCAGAACACTCCGTTTTTGTAAATATAGTTTATTTTTTTATTCATTATTGATCCTAAGTACATGGTTATGGACTCGCGAGAAAGAGTAACCATGTCTAGAAGGCGTAATCTCATGGATCTCAGTGGCAAAATCCGTCTTTGAGTTATCGAGACGTATGGTAAGAAACTACCTGTGCGCAGCCTACCGGCGGCCACCGGGCGAAGCGGACGAGATGGCTTCCCGCCTCCTAAGCAAATCAGTGGCGGCACTCTTCCTCTCCCGCCTCCGCTGCAGGACGCCAAACCCTACCCATCACCTTTTGGCCCATGGCGCCGCCTTGGCATCCCTACTGCGACCCACTGGCGGCCTTGCCGCCACCGCTGACGCGACATTCCTCTGCGCATCGGCGCGGTTGTTCTCGTCGGACACGGTGGCGGTTCCGGAGGTTCCTACGACGGCAGATGGATTGACGGTGGACTCCATCGCCAGCAAGGGGTGGACGATCCTCCCGGAGGCAGAGAGCGACTGGCGCAGCCATGCCGCCGCTGTCGCTCAGTCCGTCAAGGTCATCAAAAAGCGCATCAAGGTCCATATTTCACACGATATCTCTTGCTTAATGCATTCGATAACTGAAACTAGTGAAATACGCGCTATTGTTATCCCAGGATGCACAGTGCGCAGTATTGTTTATCCCAGGATGTGCATCTTAGGTGCTTGATTCGTTGAGTCATATCAACGAACACCTAGCACGCGTTGTACCAGCTTACCTGGAAGTTCCGTTTTCCTTGACTTGCGCAGTGGGGATCGATACTTGAGAGGGCGAAGCAAATGGCTGTGGTGCTAGAGAGACCAGACCTCTGGGATGATCCTGTTTTTGCTGGGAGGGTTAGCCGTGAGCACGGTGAGCTCATGGGAAAAATTAAGTCAGTGAACCAATTTGAGCAGGAATTGATTGAACACATTGATATGTTAAGGCTTGCTCGTGAGGAAAATGATAATGAACTTGAGATGGTGAGTACATTTCTTCAGTGCATGATGTAAAGCATTGACGCAACATTATATTCCTTTTATCCATTCATGGTGCAAACCAGTTTTTTGTTTATCTTTTGTTTTTACCTGTATTATGCAGGAATCTATGAGGGCTTTAGCTGACATGAGAAGAAGTGCGAAGGAAAAAGAACTAAATGCATTACTTTCTGGAGACAACGATTCCTGCTCTTGCTTCATCGAGGTTTATGTTTTGTACTAAATTTTCAGTGAACTGCACAAACTAGAATTTGTATCCTTGAACCAATAATTCTCTCTTTATAATTTCCTGACGAGGTTTTTAGTGGATGATTACTTATGATGATTGTTTCAGGTTCAGGCAGGAGCTGGAGGCACTGAGAGCATGGACTGGGCTGCAATGGTCATGAATATGTATAGATCATGGGCTCAGCGACGAGGATACACAGTCACTGTGGTAGAAGAAATGGCTGGTGAACAAGCAGGAATCAAGGTTTTAATATTCTCTCTTATTAGTACTCACATCTGGTTTGGATTATTTCTTCAACAAGATGTTTGCCACTTACATAATTGCCAGAGATGCATGTTATGTGTATATATTGTTCACTCTCTTTCAAATCAATTACTTTCTGATATCTTGATTATTAGCAGAAGCAAATTCATACTAAATAGCTGCTGTTTCCAGAGAGCTACTATCAAAGTTGATGGTGAATATGCATTTGGGTATGCCAAAGCTGAAGTAGGAGTTCATAGGTTAGTGAGAATTTCTCCTTTTGACAGTGGAAAGCGGCGGCACACTTCCTTCGCTGCTGTTGCTGTGATACCTATTCTTGGGGATGGATCTACCCGATACCAGATAAAGGAATCAGATCTTCGGATTGAACGTTTTCGTTCTGGTGGTCCTGGTGGTCAGCATGCCAATACTACAGAAAGTGCTGTTAGAATTGTGCACATTCCAACTGGTATAACAGCAACAAGTCAGAATGAAAGGTATTGCAAACGTTTAACCACTTCTTCTTATGGAATTGAATTGTTAATATGTGCAGCATAAGTTGTAATTGTTTAGTTACCTCTTGATTGATGGGTGACTTTTGATCAAGCAGACACAATAACTTCGTTTGTGCTTGCTTGTTTACAAAACATAATATCGAATCCCTGCTTGAGAATTGCAGATCCCAACATATGAACAGGGCATCAGCAATGGCAGTGCTACAATCTCGCCTGGATCAGCTTGAGATTGCCCGTCATGCACATATGAATGCGGAGCACACACAGTCACTCAATGAAATCAGCTGGGGCAACCAGATAAGATCTTATGTTCTACATGTAAGTTTTCAATTTTTTGAGAATACCATGTCAAACTAGCACATTGGCTATACTAAAATTATGAGTTCACAATTGTATAATATGTGATATGAGCTGGTCTATGGAGTTCATATTCCTATGTTGATTGTATTTACATCTTCATTTCAGATTTTTGAAATTTAAAAAAGAAATTACATATGGATATTTGTTGGTGGGTCTACATTCTTACATCATTAGTTAAGACATTTTATCTACATATTATGTCAAATCTTTCTAGCAAAGTTTTAAAAATAGGAGAGGGAAAATATTGATAGCTTAGCTATTCAAAATTGTGAAATGAGCTCAAGTATATGAAGTATAGATGCATCTCACTTTATGCAAACATCACAGTTTTATTTTATTTTCCCTCCAATTAGACTTTTAGAGTACTTAACAGATATTAATATATAATTGATTCTTATTGATAACTTTGCTTTTGGCAGCCATATCGTATGGTTAAGGATCTCCGGACAAACTATGAAGTGTCTGATCCAGATTCAGTCCTGGATGGAGATATAGATGATTTCATTTTGAACTTTTTGTCTTCATCACTGGATGAAGCTGTGTAAGTGCCTGAAGACAAAATATGCTTGCTTTTTTTTTTCTTTTGCCAGCATCATCCACCAAGATGCAGACACTTGCCTCAAACATCATTGTCAGTGATGGCAAGTGAAGGTGCTGCTTTGACTATGTTCACTATACTGGCAAATAAAACAGCCAGTGCAAATGGTGAAATACTTCGGTGCTAAATAGTGGGAGGATCAGTGTAAAAAGTCGGAGCTGGTTGCCTAGGATGAATGTTGTAGCTTGCCTAGCTAGTGGTTGTCTTATAGAAGGTAACGAGAATTCACCTCACTGTCGGCCTAGAACTTACTGTATAAATAATGACAATTCTATTGGTAACGAAGTTGGTCGTGCTGACCCAAAATTCAATGGGTCGTGCCTTTTCGTGTTTGGGCCGGGCCCGTTTGGACATCACTAGCTCCGCCTGACCGCCTCTATGTGTAGGGCAAGGAGGTTAGCAATGCAGGATCACATCCGAAACTGAGTAGGAGCCGGAGAAGGATCATTGCTGATGGTTTCTTCATCTACTCATTTATGCATCGCCCAACAATGAAGCAACTGCCTCCTCTGTAGTTACTGAAATTGGCATAATCCCATGCCAAATTGTTCAAAATATTTTTTGTTAGTTGACGAAAATAAATAATTAACTAAACAAAATTGGTCCCAGTTGGCGAAGCTGGCAAAAGTGAGTGCAAATCAAAGCCGTATCCCATATGCCTGAATCCCTGGCACGGCAGGAAGGCCCCTGCGCTTCGCCCGGCCCTCGCTACTATTGCCGCCCGCTCTCAGGCCGGACCCGACGCGTCATGTGAGGCGCCGGCGGTCGGCAGTCTCGCACTCCACCGGTAGGTCAAACCGCCTAGAGTGTTTTTTTTTAACGTTTTCAGAAGTTTGAAAGGTTTGTAGTGGTAGGACGTGCACTCCAGTACTCCACCCTTTTGCCGATGCCATTGTTCAGATTGGGTTTACTGTGCGCACCCTGGGAAGAATAATCCTACACTGATGTTTGCGCCGATGCACATGGGCATTTAAGATGCATCGAGATTGGAACCCGCAGTTCCAGAAATTACAAGCTCAATACTCCCACGCTAACTTGGCTGTGTACCACCGGATTCCAACCTTGGTTTGACCCTTGCCACAAGATCAACGGCTAACAAGAACAGCTGCATGACGCTGCCATATGGGCTGCATGAGAAATGCGAGTCAAACACAAAGGCCAAGGTAAAGAATCACTTGCAAATTGTAAATTGCACGGTGCGATCTCGCCGTGTCTACGGCAGCAATGACGGAGCACCACTTGCCCAGGCCGGCCGCCGACCGGCGATTCGGCCAGCGGCGGTACTCCCACCGCTGCACCCCGGCATGCCGCACCACCGCAGCGGGCGTCTTCCTCCTCGTCGTCTTCGGCGCCCTCCTCGTCATTCTGAGGCCGGGCACTTCCGACATCACTCTCCCGCGCATCCGCCGCGTGTTCGATGGACCGGTCCAAACGGACGTCCCGGCACCGCCGCCCGCCGCCAGCAACGAGACTGATGACGCTGATGACATCGGCCTCCCGCCGCCTCGACAGCTGACGGACCCACCCTACTCGCTGGGCCGCGCCATCTTGGACTACGACGCGCGGCGGTCCGCGTGGCTCGCCGCGCACCCGCAGTTCCCCACGCGCGTCCCGCCGGGGCGGCCGCGGGTGCTGGTCGTGACGGGTTCCGCACCGGCCCGGTGCCCGGACCCGGACGGCGACCACCTGCTTCTGCGGGCGTTCAAGAACAAGGCTGACTACTGCCGCGTGCACGGCCTGGAGGTGTTCTACAACACGGCATTCCTTGACCACGAGATGTCCGGGTTCTGGGCGAAGCTGCCGCTGCTGCGGACGCTGATGCTGGCGCACCCGGAGGTGGAGCTCTTCTGGTGGGTGGACTCCGACGCGGTGTTCACGGACATGGTGTTCGAGCTGCCGTGGGAGAAGTACGAGCACTACAACCTCGTGCTGCACGGCTGGGAAGCCAAGGTGTTCGAGGAGCGGAGCTGGGTCGGCATCAACACCGGCAGCTTCCTCATCCGCAACTGCCAGTGGTCGCTCGACCTCTTCGACGCGTGGGCGCCCATGGGGTCGCGCGGCCCAGTGAGGAACAGGTACGGCGAGCTCTTCGCCAAGGAGCTCTCCGGGCGCCCGCTGTTCGAGGCCGACGACCAGTCGGCGCTTGTGTACCTGCTCGTGACGCAGCGGAGCCGGTGGAAGGAGAAGACTTTCTTCGAGGGCACCTACGAGCTGAACGGGTTCTGGGAGGGGATCGTCGACCGGTACGAAGAGCTGCGGCTCAAGGGGAAGCCCGGCGAGCTGGGCGACAACCGGTGGCCCCTCGTGACGCACTTCGTCGGGTGCAAGCCGTGCAGGCGGTACGCGGACAGCTATCCGGCGGACCGGTGCCGGCTCGGCATGGAGCGCGCGTTCAACTTCGCCGACGACCAGATACTGAAGCTGTACGGGTTCGAGCACGAGTCGATCAACACCACAGCCGTGCAGCGAGGTAAGGACGAGACCAGCGGGCCGCTAGACGCGGAGGACGAGGAGTTGGGCCGGCTGCTGCACTCCACGTTCCGGGCGGGCAAGCCCACGTAGGCGACTCCCTAATTTCTCGGAAATTTTCTTCGCTTTTCTGTAGTTTTTCTTTCAATTTGTTTCCAAGCTTCCCCCTCGCTTGCTCTTCTGAGAGAGCTCGATCCTAGAAATTTTTGCCTACCAGTACACACATTTCGCAGAAATGTTGGCGCTATACGCTAAATTTCTTAATCACTGCCTTAAGTGCTTATCCATATCTTTCCAAGTTTTACTCTATATTTTTATCTTGACAAAATATAATCAGATAAATAAATCTGTTTCACCTAGCAACTCTGGATTCCCAAGTCACTGACGCGAGTATGTGAACAACTTCACAGTGAAGTGACGCAGGAGTATTTGATGAGTGGTGCAGTCGTGCAAAATTACCACTACTCGCTAGATGAGGCCACTACAGATATTTTTGTGAAGTTGAATGGTAAAGCCCCATTTGGAACATGGAAGTTTTTTTTCTTGTTTCTTGTACTTACCCTATGAAATTAAACTAATACATGTAAAAATTTCTACGTGATCCCTGTAAAATTTCTATGTTCCAAAGCTTTTGGCATTGACGAAGCTTTTGGCAAGGCGCGCCCACAGGCCACAGGCACGTGATGAAATAGTTGCTTCAAACTTCCCTCATGGATACAATGCCAATTCAATTCGGACTAATCGATTACACATTTTCTTTTTCCATCTTATTGCTCATGTGCTGCAGTCTATACAATAATCTGGCCGGGCATTCCCTCCAGCTCTACAAACTACAGTATTATATTCCCTTGACAGGCGCTCATGTTTCCTCTACGGCCTAACAGGAAAGATAACTTTGTCAACAGGGATCAAATGGTCAGCTGTGTTAGAGAAAATCAATTGTATCCACAAAATGAGTTTTAATGGTTGATTTACATCACAAATTTTGACCTAAGAACTACGTCTGGTATTTCCTCTGACAAAATTATGCCTCAGTAGCATAAAGCAGAATCATCTCAATGGCTGAGGCGAAATTCTGTTAACACAAAGAATGATGTTACTTGGGCACCGAGAAATACCCCCTACATTGACGAAAAGGTTTGTTCAATCCAATCAGCAAGCTTGCGCATCTTTTTGGTCATCTCAGTACTCTTAGAAAAGTAAGACTGGGCATTATGAATCATCACAGTGGCATCATGTCGGACGGCCTCAAGAGTTCTGTAGTAATTGTTCTCTAGTCTGGTCTTGATCACCTCAATCGAAAACTGGACAGGAAACCTAGGGCAACAATTGTGCATACAAGATCATAAGAATTATTTAATGTTACTATTCACAAATCATAATGCAATGGATCAAACAGTTTTGTACGAAGCAATAGAAAACTTCAAAGCTCATATAGGGACATTATACTATTTCTATATACTCCCTAAAGCTTTAATTGTTGATGTTGATTAGTTCAATTTTTGACAAATCAACATCAACAATTAAAATATGGAGGGAGTGTGTCATCAGAACATGTTTCCAGATATTGGATCTCCGTATTTTACCAACCTTTAATAAAACTACAATTGTCTTAAACCATAAAACTCCATGAGCAATGCTTGTCAAACTAAAACATATACTCCCTCTGGTCTAATTTTATTATCGCTTCAGACAAGGAGAATGAACAAAAAAAAAAATGAACTCACTCCTGTCCTGAAGGCATCAATAAAAAACACAGTAGTACATAAATAGTAACAACAGCAAATACAATAATTACCTGTTTATGAAATCAGATTTTTCAGCAACCTTATCCAACTTTATGACACCATAACGATCCTGAAAAAAGAATAACAAAAGCTTGTAAAAAAGAACTGCAGGTAAAATAAGAAGTGTAATAGGTGATAGTAACAAATTTACCTGATTGCTATGAGATATTTCCTGTAAATTTTCCAATTTTGATAGCAATTTATTTCTAATCCCAAAATCAATATGTGGATGTTTCCATGGAACCCATAAATTGCCAACATCATGGAGTTCCCAGGGGCTATGTGAGTGATCTGAACCATCATTCTTATACTGTATGACATATTTCTCCCATGGACTATCTGGAAAATCAGGTGATTTAGGCTTTACTGCTGACACCCGCCCCTCCCACCATGTTCCTCCTTCCTCTACGTCATTCCTCCACCAAACTTTACACTTATCTCTAAGGGTCCAGTTCCGCTCAATAGCAGCTTCATACCTTGTTCTTTCCACAAGAAAATCCGGGAAGTTAGCTAGCTCAGGCAACGTGATCACAAATATTCTGCCAAATCCAGAAGATGTCCTATCGGCAAATTCAATAGTTAATTTACAGCTGCTTTCACCAGATCCTCTGAAAGTAGTGTAATCAAGATCCTGAATTTTGCAAAGTTCTACCGCTTTAATGCCTTTGATCTCGTTCCATGGGCAGTATTCTGATGAACAAATTAGTTCAAGATATTCTTGATGACCCTACAAAAAAAAGAAGACCAAAAAATGAGAATGATAATAGTACAACACAAATACTATCCAATGAGCAATTATGGTGCATGTGTTCATAGTACATGCACTTTGCATGCACACCAGCAACTAGTTATCAATTTATCATAAATGCATGTGTATAATGTGACGTGGCAAAAAAAGAGTTGGATGAGGGATGGAAATTAAAACCTAAGTGCAGTCAAACAATGATGCTGTAGTCATCTCATAAATTTTGTACAAAATATAACAAACAAAACATTTGCAAATAATATTACCTGGCCCAAGTACATAACCTCATCACCAAGTTGAGGAATATAACGGTAGCTTTCTTCATGCTCAAGCAACATCAACCATGAATACTTTGAGGAACCCTGGTTCCTTTTCCCCAATAGATGTGGATCAGAAAAATCATGGTTATCTCTTTTATTCCTAGTAGACCTTAAACCAACGGTTTTTGAGGTTGGTCTCCACAATACTTCATGCACATCAGTGGCAGTTCGTCTTCCACTAGTTGAAGCTCCATGTGAACCATAAGAACCTTTCACTTGAGAAATGTCATCCCCTCTGCCATTGCCAGAGTATGCAAATGACCTCCTTGAACTTCTTCGCAATCTGCCGCTAGCAGCTGTAACAGGACTCGGGGGTTGGTACCCATCATCATCGTTGGAAATAGAAGTGCTATCCTCATTTGTACATTCATCTGAATCCATTTTTTTCTTGTTATTCGATTTTGATCTTGAATACACTGCAGTGTACACCTTTGCAGAATCTAATTTTTTTGAATCATGCACACCAATGCTTTTGTTATCTATGCATTCCTGAAAGTTTCCGGACATGTTAACGAAGTCAGAACTCCGATGCTGATCGATGGCAGAATCCTCATCATGCTGCTCAGAACTGATGTCCCTTGATTTGTCAGACAAATTTGCTCCATCCGCAAATCCTCTAGATTTGAACTTCAGTTTCAATGATTTAGGTTGAGGAATATTGTTGATTTGTTCCGCAATATTCTCTCCATCTGCACAAGTATTATCGTTGTTAGTTATATTTTTTTTACCTAGCAAACTATCTCCACTATACTCACCAGTACCGTGGCTTTCCTTAATTTTATCCAGATTTACTTCTGATTGGATTTCCTGTACATTCTGCTCAACCCGTCGTTGGATGCCTTCACCATATTCATTAGGTATCTCAACTTCCTGTGAAAAAGCATTACTCGGAGTGGATCGCATGCCTCCTGCTAGGTCACTGTACTTGCAACGTTTTGATGACCGCATCTTAACCTCACCCCACTTGATTGAATTAGTATTGTGAATAGCAGAAATATCATTCAGACCAGAGGTACCAGCTCCCATTCCATCTGTCATTATTTCAAGCTTGCAAGCAGAGGAATGTCCAGGCTCAGTAGTTAGTTCTGGCTCAACTGATTCATGATTGGCTGAAACATATGACATCACTGCTTTATTCTGAGTGGAGCATTCTGCTTTTCCACTCCCCGAAGAAAATTCAACTTTGAAATCACGCCGCGGTATCCTGAGGACTAATTTTCGATTCGATCCAGAAGTTCCCTTAGCTTCATTGAACTTAGAAGATTGTGTCATATCTTCAGCGTCATAATGATGGTCAATATCTCTACCAATTCTTAGCTGGCAGTTCCGTTGAAATTGTTCAGGATCAGTGCTGTCAGTGTCTAATTCGCTGTCTGAGAAACTGCCTTCTGAGTCATCTTCATCCTCTTCTGTTGAAGCACCCATCTTTGACAAGAAACTACGTGCATTACGAGCAGCACGTCTTTGTGGCCGCAATCCTCGAGATTTAGGAGACCTTTTCCTTTTGCTAGAGCGACCATTCCTAGACTTTCGAACCCTATGTGGTCTTGAGACTGTAGCAACATCATGCTCATCCAGATTTCTTTTCTTAACTCGCCGACCAGATGAAGTAACAAAATCAGCCTGTAAAGCATGTAACAAAAGGAAAATAAGTAAAAAAAATAGTGGAAGATAACATAAATAAATATAAGATGCTTGCCACTTACTTCAGATTTCTTCTTCTTTTTCCTTGATCTACGTTTATGTACAGCACTAGTAGAATTATCCATATCAATCTCTGCACTTGAGTATGAAGCCCCTGATGAATCACCACTCAAAATCTCCTGTTCTCCTCCACTAGAATGCTCATCCATGCCATTGTATTCAGAATCAGTATCATCAGATATAACCTCGTGTTCTGGTTCAAGCTCAATGAAGTCTGTTATCTCTGGAAGTGGTTCCCACCTATCTGGATCAATAATCGGGATGATTTGGTATTCTCCAGTGGTTGCATTGTAAGTTGGGCCAACAGCAAAATCCACAGAAGGAGGTCTCCACTCAAGACCAAGGGTGCCTAACCGGCGTTTCTGGAACATACTCTGAAAGGGCTCCGGATATGGTATCATACCTGCAATTACCAAATATCATCACCAAATTGCATTGAGTAGTAAAATTACTAGAAGGGAAAGATTGATGGGAAGTTACATACTAGAATCGCACAAAAGGTCTTGCATATTTCTCCTATATGGTATTAATTGTGTTTCCTGCATATGAAAGCCACATAAGGACAAGTCTTTACCTTATTATGGAGAGAGAAGTGTAATACATAACAGTTACTCAAAAAGCACATACTCCCTCCGTTCCAAAATATAAGAATTTCTAGGTTTAGTCAAAGTCAAACTTTTATCACTTTGACCACTAATAATATATAATTAATAATATTTTATTATATAAAAATTATATTTTTTGAATTCATCATTAAATAAACTTTCATAAAAATTATATCTTTATATTAAAAATTATGTACTTTTATAGATATTATTGGTAGAAGTTAAAAGATTTTGACCTTATCCAAACTAAAAAATGTTTATATTTTGGAACGGAGGTAATACGATACAAAGAATAATTTTTTTTTTGCTGATTGGCATAACAAAGCAAATCATACGTTGTGGTGGTGGCAAGGCAAGCAGCAGCCAAGCTCACCTTACTGCCTCAATGCCAAGGCAAAATCATAATAACCCCAACACTAAAACAGATTCTATCAGAAAAGACCAATCTTTTTGTAGTACTCTTCAAGGTCGATAACTTCCTGCCATCAGCATCATAGACCTCTATTTCTATATATATGGTTTTTTCAATTTCTTATTAAATCAATATTTTGAAGCACCGCAATATACCTTGAGAAGAGATTGGGTGCGTGATTCTCTCAAAGCTAGTAGGCAATGAGAAAACTACGACAAATGCTATGGTTGCTCTCCTGTGTGTTCAAGAAAAAAAAATTGCTATGGTTGCAAAGCATCTGAACAATAATATTTCATTACAATTTACAATATGAATGCCTTTCAAAGGAACACATCATGTACATAGAAATACTATTAACTAAGTAGATTTTTGGTATAATAAATAAAATTACACAAATCAGAAACAAATAGTAGGAAATGGATACATGTTAGCCCAAAACTGTGAAAGGCCCTTTACCCTAGTGGTTAAGGTGCCTAGATAGCACCCTTCAGGTCCTGGGTTCGACTCCCCACGGAGCGAAATTCAGGATGAGGATAAAAAAATCCCCCTGTCTGTCCTATACCAAAGCACAGGTCTAAGATCCGGCCAAGTTCGTTGGTTGCTCACATGGGCAACAATGCTGTTGTGTAAGGATGGCATAGGGATTTGGGGGTTTTCTCGACCTGCATGAGTTCAAAACCGCGGGGGTGGTCTTACCCCCCGCCCCACCCACCCACAAGCTGAGTTTTTTTTTAGCCCCAAACTGTGGCAGGTAATGACATAATAGAACATTGAACATTTTAGTTAAACAGAATAATTCAATCAGCTAGTGCACAATTAAACAGAATTTGTCTTCACTTTCAAACAAACCTGATCGATTGCACTTCCATTTGTGTCTCGGATAAGTGGCCGGTAGTCTCCAAGGAAGAACTGTTGGAGAACATCAATGACTAGTGAGCATAAAAAATGCATAAAAGATGGGAACTTCACCAAAAGAGTAGGGCGTAACTAATGCAGGCCTATCCTAGTACAGTAAGGAAATTCTAAATAAGAGCTTCTGGATGCGCTTTGATAGACTTAATTTATGGTACTGAAATGCACATGGTGGACATATTTTGTTCAATGCTCCAACGGATCTACCAGATTACTAATTTATACATGACCAAATAAATCTGAAACATCCAATGGATCCATTCTTCGTCAAATGATCTACAAGATCAATGGGAAGGATAGTGGTAGTTTGCATGGTTGCAAGTGCGCAGATGATTGCAGGATTTTGACAGTAACTTGCACCTGATCATATTTCGCGTCTTTCTGGGACTCTCCTTGACCAGTACCAATAATGAATATCTGCCCAATTTCGTCCGATAGAATAAGCGATGTACCATCCCTAAATGATAAACCAGCATCACATAAATAAATCATAAATGAATTAACTCAGATTTATTAGAAAAGCGAAAGAAATTTATAAATGGTGTAAACTTTCAATTCGACAAGATAATTATATACGCACGCTAACGTGATCATGTCAAACTGAAAGAAAACAAGCAACTGCAATGACAAAAGAAAAAAAGAAGCATGGCCCAATTTAGCCATCACAGCGATAGGTTGGTCGGCCATGGGGCAGTTGAGTTACATGAGGGTTGCATATAAACATTGCGAATAAATTATAAAAGGGGTTGACCCTGTAGGCACAGCAAGGACACAAGCTTAACCGTCAGATTGAGCTGAAGTGCCTTGTTATCAAGTTAACAACGCATTGGGAACTGATTTGGTTATTAGATCACAGAAAATTAGTTCAGCAAAATTAGAGAATTTGAACAGGAAAGATTTTGTGTCACTTACGGAGAGAACTTCCCATCAACTAGCTTAAAATGTCCAGTTTCATATATCTGCACCGGTTTTCCTTCCCATATCTGGTATAGAAAATTATATTTTCTATTAAAATTTTCTGGAACTGAGATTTTTAGAAAATAAAGGCATCAGGTTGAGAACATACATCCCAGATGATTGTTTTCCCATCATATCCAGCACTCATAGCTATACGAGGATTAAATGGATGGACATCTAGAACAAATGTCTGTTAAGAATGCAGTTGATCAAATTCAATGATGATGAATAGTTTCTTAGATTAAATGTAACCACAAAGAATATAAAAGAAGACCAGGAACAACATTTACCGATTCCTTATGGCCAATCAGCGAATGCACCAAGCTACCATCAGAAGCATTCCATACACAAATTCTGCAATCTGCAGATAGTGGCACATATTACAATAAAACATTTATCCATAACTGTGTAACATTAAGAATTACTGACACTTCGAGTCAAAGCCACAGCAATAAAAGAGATGCCAGTATTTTGTACTCATGATTGAATCAACTGAGGACTTATGATCCCTAATATAAATCCATTAGGATATTGACACAGTCTTCCACATTTGGACTAAATATATCTGTATAGTTTTTTAAATGTCAAGATTGATATATCTTTTGTAGCTATTGTGAGTGCAATCCACTTTTGTTTGGGCACAGCATCAACATGAAAAATTATCAAGAATTAGACCTTCATATTTAACTTAAAAACTGCTTAATAATTAGCTTGAAGACTTGAATGACAAATAATTTAAATGGCTATACATGCAAACATTTTTTTGATAAACAATTTAAACATATGAAGCAATAGACCAAAAAATACCCATGATAGCAGCAAGCACAAAACGATTGTCCAGACTCCAAACGATCATATTGACACCACGAGGAGTTGGCTGGTATCTTTGACGAGGACCACCTCGAGGCGGTTGAGGAGCCATTGGAGGTGGGGGAACTTTAAGATGATAAGCACGTGTCCAGCGCCCAACCTTTCCCTGGTCAGTGCATAGGTAAAAAAACGCATTGAATGGAAATAGAACATTAAAAATACACTGATGATAAGCTACAGTTGCAAAGGTTGACATGGAAATATTGCTGACAAGCCAGTAAACCAGTAAATGATTACAGTTGACTGCTGCAGGTAATTGCTAGCCTTTGCTACACCCTCTAGTAATTCAAAACTTGTTAGCACAGCATGGACAGTGAATCAGAAAATATGATGACAACTTTTAGGGAATGATAGCGTTGGTACCAGGAATAGGATGCTATGAAGTTCACGTAAATATTTCATGCAGAAAAGAGTTTTTTCAGGAACAAAATTGCAGTGTTTAAGGTCTGTTAGCCTACATGTGACCGTCGAGATCGTGGAACCCATATAATTGCACTGCCATCTCGAGAGCAGGTAACAATATTATGTGTAAACCTAGCAAAAAGTAACAAACTTGGTTAATTAAGAATTGTTGAAGACAACGATGACACTACTTGCACATAGGTTCACAAATATGAATTTCCAAGCTAAAGAAACTAAATAAACAACAAATACAAACAAATACAGACCACGAATTTCTTAGCTTAAGGCTACTTTCTTCCTTAGTTGTGTGACCACAATCAGAAGAAAAAGATCTAGAAGCCACAGCACATCCACTAAATTGCACATAGTTTACATCATTTTCGTGCCCAGATAATAGATCCATCTCATGATTTGGTTGATTATGTTCCTCCGAAGAACTCTTGCAAGCATTCCACACCTGAAAGCAACATTTGTGATTAAAAGGACAATACACCTCATAATTGTAAAAATAAAGTTTAAAATCAAATATAAAATTACAAACATACCCTTGCAAAAGTATCTGAGCTGCCAGTAACAAACACAGTTCCATTAGCATTGAATGCACAACATAAGATTTGGTGATTTGTTGGCTGAATTTGAGCAGCACTTGAAGATGCATCACCACTCTTACCTGGAATCAACACCACATGAACTGGATTATTCAGAATTACATTAAGATTGCAGTAAACATGCTTCAAGCAGCTAACCAGGGGCAGCATCTGGAGGTTTCGGTATAAATATTCGTGGAGGCTGTTGAGAGTATCTAGCATCCCAAATCCTGCATGTCCCATCATCTGATGATCTGCAAACAATTACCTGATAGCTTGAGACCATATAATGCAAAAATGCAAGGAAATGCTGCGTACAAGACCTAGAGTGGTCGGACGTTTCCTAGACCCTACGCAAGCGGGAGCTACGTGCACTGGGCAGCCAGGTTTTTCTTTTGGGACCTATAACTAAGGGCCCATTTGGTAAAGCTCCACGGAGCTGATTCTCAGTCAGAATCAAAGCAGCTGTAACAAACGATGTTTTCAGGAGAAGTGATATTTGGCTGATTCTCTGAAGTGATTCGCTAAAATGAACTAAGGAGCTGGGAGCTGAAAAAATAGCTTTCTGAGGCCCCTTTGGCAGAGCTCCCAGCTCCTAATTCTCAGGCAGAATCAGGGAAGCTCTGCCAAACGTTGTTTTTTCAAAAGTGATTCTTGTCTGATTCTGTGAAGTGATTCTCTGAAATGAACTAAAAGGCTGAGAGCTGAAAAAAGTAGTTTGTCCTAATTCTGTTAAGTGATTCCCTATCCTGATTCTAGGAGTTTATCCTAGAGACTCAAAGAGAATCACTTTCAGCCACAGAACCACTTCACAGAAGAATCAGGAGTGAATCCAGAGAATCAAGAGCTGGGAGCTCTGCTAAAGGGGCCCTGACTCACAAGAGTTTATAGCCGCAAGCCCTTAATAGCACAAAGAATGAATATAACAATACAAAGCCCACCCGCATAATGATGTGAAACAAAACCACCAACATCATATTGGATGTTGCTTTGCCATACATACTGCCAATAATGTCAATAAACATGTGGCACACCAATTTTGGGAAAGGGCTTGTCAGTGTGTTCCTTATCAAACATGGAGGCTAGGGAGTAGAGCGAACATGAGATATTTCCCCACAAATTCATTGACTAAGCCTTAGACCACAATCAGCTTTAGCTTCAGAGAACTAAAGCAAGTGGAACCACAGTTGCTATACCATAGGCTGGTACCAGGTTCATATCTTCTTTTACAGTTCTACTCCCTCCGTCCCGATTTATAAGTCATTTTGGGTCCAGACACGGGAATTAAGGAGAGTGGAAAAGGTGGGATGTGCTGAAAATGAGGAGTGAGATATAGAGAAGTATTGGGAAGCAAGAATGACTTGTATTTGAGAAAACTGAAGAACTCCAGAATGATTTATAATTTAGGATGGAGCGAGTACTTCTTTTTGCATGCAGTGAAAAGAATAGACATAAGTTAAGATTATATTATTGGGAAAAGCAAGGAGCACTCACGATAACAGCTGGAAAGCAGCACCAGGCCTTGGACTAAATGCAATTGCAGTAACCACACCAGTATGCCCCTTGAGCACAGAGATTGGCATTCCATCCGGCATACGCCACTGCATTGGTAACAGCATTCATTAAACATAAAAGACGAAATAATGCTATTACATTTACTTGGGAAGAATGAAAGGCATGAAACTTACCACCCTAATAACAAAATCATTAGATGATGATGCTACCACAGAATTATTGGAGTTCACTGCGAGATCAGTAATATCTCCCTTGATTTGGAAAGTGAGACAGAACCAACAGGGTAAGCTATCCATGTTAAGTTGTAAATACAATGAAAAAGTAAGCAAACATACTTCATGACCCCGGCAGCTAGCTAAACAGAATGCTGTTTCCATCGCCCAAATTTTAACGAGGCGGTCATCAGAACCAGTGATAACATAGCGTCCCGTGCGATCAAATGTAGCTGCAGAAATAGGATGAGCATGAAAGCAGCACAGAAGATAACAAGAAATAAAAAAATGTCTTGAGGAAAAATTAAGATGATGTGAACAAAACGATAAAACAGCTAAACATGTTGAAGTAAGGGAAAAGAAAATATCTTCTCTTCACTTTGTTAGTTCAAATAGTTATCGTGGATTTCATCTCTAGCCTAGCCAAAACTTACTTGGAACTAAAAGGCTTTGTTGTTCTTGTTCTTGATCAATTAGATTAGGCCTAAACCTTGAGTTTGAATATGTATAAATATCCATATCCATGGATGTACAGGTATTGAATAACTGTCTATTTGCATCAGGACTTGGGACCAAATATTTTATAATTCCATTAAGAAAAGATTCCATAACTAACACTCACAAACCCCCTAGGTTTATTAAAATACGTAATCTAAGAACAAGAAATTTCAACTGACCACAGTACACCGCATTTTGATGTCCTCTCAATCTCTTGATGATTTGCATCTTTTCAACAAGTGTAGAGGGCTTCGCGATAGCATAGCACGATGCACGTACAGACGGAGATCGGCGGTGCTTGGTAAAACCACCAATCTCTCTCAAACTCAGGCCATGAACTTGATCAGCCAATATATGCGGCCAACGGAGATACCTCGGCAACCTGGGGGTTTGCTTATCTTGCTTGCCCCTATCAGCTGAAAAATTCCAGATCACAAAAGATCATTGCAATATCAAGCTATCAAAACAGAACATATGCAAAGATTTTGTAAATAACTCAAACGGAGATGGAAAAACTTAGGCATAGACGAGCATGACATGCATACATGCAAGAAGCGAAAAGGAGTTGGAGCCAAGAAGTGTTGGGACATCAGCAGCATTTGGAGAAGCACCACAAATAAAGCTGTGGGGGTGGCAAGAGTTAACCATCAGTTGCTTTAACAGGTTCACCAAGTGATCTTTACCAATGTGGGGATACCTTCAAAATAAGAGGAGAAATGTTCAATGTCATATAATCACTTTCATCGAAGAATGACATGCAATTAACTGTCCTGCTAAAGGCCACAGCTCATTTTATTACTGGAGTGAGATGCCTTTGCATCATCTCGCATACAGATGCCTTTGCATCATCTCGCATACAATATTGTATCGTTATTTTCCTTACAACATCAACAACAAAGCCTTTTACTCCCAAACAAGTTGGGGCAGGCTTGAGATGAAACCCACAAGACCGAATACAAAAAGACCAAAAAAAAGTAAATGAAGATGGGGAAAAAAGCGAGAGAAGAAAAGGAGATGAAAATAAACAATATATATCAGAAGCTTCCTTTTTCGAAAAAAGGGGCTCACTTTATTTCTGACAGCAAATTGTTGTGCCAACTATTATATGCTATCAGGATAGCTATGTATAAGACTGAAATGAACTAGAAACTTTGGGTGAAGGGCTGCAAGCTTTCGCAAGAGAGGCAAGTTTTCATTTGCCAATGCAAACAAAAAAAAAAAACAATCAATAAGCCACAAATGTGACATTGATGAGTGGGAACCACCTGACACTGGCATATCCCTATCAATATCATGGATTGTGAAGTATTGTACTGCCAGGTAACACACATGATTTTTTTTCTCAAATCTATTCTGAACAAATAGGAAGCATCTCCATTTGTTCATTAATTACTTGCAGGATGAACTGGGAGAGATCATCACCTCAACTAATATTAAGAATATAAAAAAGGTAATGAATGAAAATAATGAAGCAAATAAAAAGTTAACAAATGACAATGAAGAAGCATTGTACCTCTCTACTAACTTTTGGTAACCCAAAGTAAGTGATATGCCATCATCATTTTCTTCACCACTATGGAAACCACCACGTGAATACCAAGCATGGTATCTTCTAGGTAACAGTTGATGCTCCAGGAGTTCATTGCACAGAACTCCGAGGGTCCGTTTAAATGGACCACATGATAAAAAATGCATAATGAGGAAATAAATTTCTCTCATATCGATATCAACATCAGCCATGGTGGCGACATCGGCTGACATCACTGAATTCATTGGATTAACCCTCTCAAGTTCCTGACATGGGAAATCCAGGGCAGGCATACTAATGGAGGCTGCATTACCAGAAGGGTGCTTTCCAAAAGACATCTCTACTACGCCACCTGAATCTGGAAACAAAAGAGCAGCATGCACATTAAATTACTAATAAAGGCCAAGCAAATGGATGTGTAAAGAATTAGATAATATCTTAAGTAAAAAAAATAACAAAAGAGAGGCCTATAGTAAAGATAACTACATAAAAATTAGGGTTTGGTGACCATGCAAACAGTGTTTCCCTATGTGCTAGATGATACCAGGAGAAAAACCTGAATGTAGTGCCTAATTGGTGATTCGGTGGGGCTACGTGGAATGTTAGCTAGAGCCTAATTTGAGCAATACTGCATGTGGAGAGAATAGATAATTTATTGGGCACGTCTCAATTTAACTTCACTACTCAAGTGAAATGACTGAATGAAACTTCAGTGCATTGTATATGAACTTAACAAACTATAGTTTCTCTGGCGTATACTTAAACAGTTAATTTGAAAATCAAGTGCAGAAAACTGTTAAATCAATAGTACTACAAGCTCATGCATTTTGTTATGGTACCAATGTAGGAGTAGCTTTATCCCATGTGGGGGTGTACATTCAAGCTGAACTGTATGATTAAGCTACATGGATAGGTTTCTTCATATTTTAATCGAGATAGCTACATGTTACTGATATTTGAAGTTTAAATGACATGATTACATGACCGCCCGATACACAATACAGGTTTTATAGATTTCATATATAAAAGTAATCAAGCATGTATCCCATGCCTGAAACTCTTTGATCATGCTGTCAAAAGGACATTTCAGAGTATATGTGCTGTAGCTAGCAGAGAAAAAGATAGCTGAACTCATTAAACTGTGAAGGACATCAAGATATAAAGGCAGATCACAGTAGCACACTATCACAAACAAATCAGGAAGAATGCAGCTGTACTTACTTCTAAAGCTCTTCTGCTCAACCACCAGCCTAAACCCTAACAATGTTACATCTGATTTGGGACATCCACAAGTTTAAGTATACAATGATACATACATTTGCCATATCTTTTGTAAAATAATGGTTTGTTATCCCCAAATATTTCATTTCCCATAATAAAACTCTAGAATTCACTGAATTCACTAGCCAACCAGATCCAATATTCTGGCTAGTCAGCTGCGGCATCCAGCAATGGCCCCAGGATTATCACAAGAGTCCTAGAACCTAGCAATAAACCCCGCAAAATTACTCAGCTATTAACCAAAACATTTTCTAACCATCAGATCCTAGGCAAGCAATTGGAAGCACCAAAATATTTAAATCTACCGTCCTAGTGAAGGAATCCGCTAACCTGCAAAGGTGGCGCATAGCAGCACGAGATGGCGCGTAAT
>BCLF01000002.1:2213401-2240082 GCA_001602275.1 Zoysia japonica | reverse complement strand
GGGGGGGGGGGGGGGGGGGGGGGGGGGGGGGGGGGGGGGGGGGGGGGGGGGGGGGGGGGGCGCCTCCGGCCGCAGCGGGAGGTCGAAGGCCAGGGTCCGGTCGCACCCTGCGCTGCAAGCCCTAGGCACAGTAGTGAGGAAGGCAGGCTAGAGAGAGAAGACGGAGGCTGTTGCTTCGCGGGTGTGAATGGGATCCGGATAGGCCGATGGGTGACACTTAACGGGCTAATGGTTACCTCACTTAACGGGCTAACAAGTTAACGGGGCGAGCCCGTGTGGTTGTGTTTATAGATCAGCACAGCGGCGAGCGGCGCCGCATCGGAAATCCAGCCATGGCGACCCGTCTGCAACGAATTCGCAGGCCAAATCGAAGAGCACGGCATGGGACGCCTACGCGCGAGGAACAGAACCATGCACGCAGGACCGTGAAGAGGTATAAAATAGGCGAGGAAGGCAGACCCGTACCGCCGGTCGACACCGCCCGCCGGAGCCGCTCACGAACAGGCCACCACCGCCGTCGGAGCAGCCGCGCGAAGCAGCGGAGATGGCGAAGCGAACCCCCGCCCCCGGAACGGCGACGCCCCAGAGAGCGCGACCAACAAGCGGAGCGAGAGCGACCCGAGTCGAGAGCCCGCTCGGTCGAGAAGGCGTACGGAGAGGGGACGGGCCAGAAGATGGAACGCTCTCTGGGCCCAAAGAGGTCAACCGGCCCACAAAGGTGACAATTTCCCCAAGACTGGTCACACGTCTCATCCAGCCTTTTGCCGTCGGCAAGTTGCAACGACATACGTACTCTTGTACACACACAGTGACAATAGTACTTAACGATATCCTTGGGAGAAAATAAAACAAAATAAATGGTAACGATATCCTTGGGAGAAAATAAAACAAAATAATTGGCATTATTCTACAGCAGGCTTTTCAAGTAATGTAATCATGTACGGTAATATGTAACTGTGGTAGATATAACTTTCTAAAACGAATTGTGTGCTTAACAGCTATATATAACCTACATCAATCTTGTCCGTAATTATTTTGGGTGAATCGTATTTTTGCAGCTGTTAACAGCGTAGATAGGATAACTTTAGGTCATAATTAAATAATTCTGTCATTTATTTCTATGGTTTGATTTGAGAAAGTATTTCAAGGTATACTTTGGGAATTCAATTAACTTTAACAACATGAGACCTGCACTTTTAAATTCATCATTAGAAATATTTTTATAATATATTTTAATATTATTAATATTGATTAAATGTATAGACATCATCAAAGACATGTTTGACCAAACCAATATGCAAAAGTTATTCTTGGATGGAAGTAGTACTATGGTGCGTATGACATGAAAAAAGATATGTGAAAGAAAATAGTAGGAATCAGCACAAGGCCACATTTCTCTGATAAAAATATGTAAGAAAAGATACAGATCAAAAGTAGCATGTGATTTTGGGATGCGTGCTTTCTGTATTTCTGGTCATAGTACTTGTGATTTTGGGATGCCTGTTTCATTCTCTTTTTTTTTCCCCTCTCTGAAATGAAACTGCAACAGCAGTATTACTGGTGCATGTTCAGGCATAACCATGTGTTCCCGTTGCTTTGTCCAGTCTACTTTAGACTTCCCGTTATATTTTCTCTTTCCAACCTTTGCCGAGTTCAAATTATGTTCCCATATTAGCTGTTATACCAATACGAGCACATCCACACAAACACCCAATGCTACTTAAGCATAGCCAATGTCATAAAATGGGTTAAGGAATGAAAACGAACTTGGAATGATCATTTGCACATGTACAACAGTTTTCGTTGTTTTTGAACTTGTACATATACAGTTGAGGGATGGGATGAAGATACTTTTACAGCCTGCCAAGTTATTTTGGCAGCACGCTATTGCCGAAATTCCCCTTCAATTCTGCTCTATGCAGAAGATGCCCACAAAGAACTGAGGGGTATTAAAAAGTTCTTGATTCAGCCATCATCCTCATCTAGATGAAAACTGATTGATTCTTGCTGTGTCCAATAATTGAAGTAGAAAATGAATCTTAGCTCTCAACCACTAACATTCTTATGTCTCGGCATCACCTGTAAAAGCTATATCATATATTTCACCGTACTTGTCAACAAAGTGGACTTCAAGACCTTCTTTTACGTTAGAAGCAAGCTCGTCAAAGTCCCTTCTGTTTGCTGACGGGAATATGATCGTCTTTACCCCACTTCTCCTAGCAGCGATTGTTTTCTCCTTCACCTGCTTAAGTGAGAACATCAGTACACCTGATTTCATGAGGCAAGCCATGTACATATACTATGTAAATTCCAACAAAAAGAACCTGCAAAGCAAAAGCGTGAGACACATACCCCTCCAATTGGGAGAATTCGTCCAGTCAGAGTTAATTCACCAGTCATTGCCAAGTCTTTCTTGACAGACTTCCCCATGGCTAAGGATAACATCGATGTTACCATTGTGCATCCAGCACTCGGCCCATCTTTTGGGGTGGCCCCTTCAGGGACATGCAGATGCAGCTTTGACTTCGCTAAAAATGAATTGTTTGGTTCTTTTTCGAGCAAAACAGCTCTACAAACTGTATGAGCGATTTGAGCACTCTCTTTCATAACATCTCCAAGATGGCCAGTCACTACAAGTGTCCCCTTGCCTTTATTTTCCTCGACTTTTGCTGTCTCAATATACAAGGTTGAACCACCCATAGCATTCCAAGCTAAACCCATGACCACTCCAACAGGCGTCTGGTCGTATATGCGCTCTGCTTGGAATATAGGCTTCCCAACAAAATCACTAAGATTCGATGCATCAACAACAACTTTCTCCACAGGCTTGACTACAAGTGCTTCCGTAGTTGTTTGTGTGTTTTCATTGACCTAAAACAAAAGGTAAAGTGCAGCTTAATTAGAAATTCAGAGTGATATGTAACATCAATCAGTCAAACTGATGGTGTTTAGACATACTTATTTGCAATTTAAGGTGTCCGTTCTAGGAAAGATAATCAACTGCTTATGATGGAACTATACTATTTGACATGGTAGCTAACAAAAATCGGTTTGTTGTACCTTTCCAGTCTGATTCTAACTAGGACTGGAACCAACCATCAAGGATGACAATGGGAGCAATAAAGTAAACAATGACCCAACCAAGTTATTGAACATTTACCATAATAAAGGGCATGATCTTAGTTCAATCCAAAGAACAATAACATCAAGAGCCAGTTGTATTACCTCATCTGTGCTAGAAGCACTAAGGATTTTATCTGTCTCTTCCGCAGCAGTTTTTGTGGGAACTTCATTCGAATATTCGTTGGGGTCTACTTTAGATATTGTTGTTAACGGGACCGCATCAATATTCTCGAAAGAAGAATCTGTTCTGTTCACATCCACAGAAGCATCTTCTGCAACAGAGTTTTTTGAGTTCTTATCTTCTAATTTTGTTGCTTCCACTATTATGACATCTCGAGGTGGCTCATTTGATAGACCTTGACGAACAAGTTGCAGAGCTATCTGCAAAGGTTGAATTGGGGATGACAAATGAAAAATTCTGATAAAAGGATGCAAAATAACCTTTTCCATCTAAGAAAATCTATATAATATTCATGCCAAGGACTGGTGAATCGAGCTCCCCTACTGTATATTCCTCAAAAGAAAGAGAAAAATATGGCAGGTGATTTTCGTTCTGTCCAAAGCAACCAGTTAATACAAGTGGCACATACAGCAGTTACATATAAACTTAGCTGTAAATAATAGCTTTCATTTGTATAAGAGTTCTGCTAAGGTAGACCATCTTCCCTTCTTTCACCTCCTAGGAGGTGAAACCCCGAATCAATTTGAACCGTCGAATTTTGGAAGGAAAAAAATAGTTCATGCAATGTCTCCGACGAAATTTTCTTCGATGGAGCAATTTCCTTCTCAATGATAATGTTTATTTTCAAAATAGTCACTTACCTAATATAAAACACATGCAACTTTCCATAACTTGTTGATTCCCTTCCAATTTAAATATTATAACAATTATTAATTATTTTAGTGCTTTTACCTCCAAGGAGGTAAAAGAACCATTTCCTTCTCGAGATCCGTGTAAATGGACGGCTCACGTTTACTTGGGTCTACCGTAGAATTTGCCTTGTATAAATAATCCAGACAGTCATCAGTTACAGAAGGACCACTTACCTTCCGGTAGATTTTTTCAATCTGTTTTTGTAGGTTCCGAACACCAGCTTCTCGGCAATAGTTTTCAATAAGAGCAAGTAGAGCACCATCTGTAATCTCAACCTGTTCACAGACCTACTGATAAGACACTAATGGCACAGAAAATAAATACAAAGCAGAACTAGTTTTGCAAGTGCATTGGAGATTATCTACGTTTACTTTGTTAAGAGTAATTTAACTAATTAAGAAAGATGGTGTTTCTTGTTCTTTATGCTGCTTTTTCCTAAGAACCACATAGTCATAATATCAAATTGTATAAGCCATATAGGGTTTCATTGGTTACTTATGTAGCCCTAGCTTTAGTAGGGGCACATCGCAGCAGTACCACTGATGTATGACTTGTAAAAAGTAAACCAAGGACCTGGCCACTAAATCACCTGACATCCCCAACTTTGATGAAGAGGATTGCTTAACTGAAGGACAAATAATTTGGTTTATTTTTGATACATGATGGCACACCATGCTTCTCTCAATTTCCTTTACTTACAATCCTTTTAGTTGTAGAGAGTAAGCTTCAGTCTGCCTATAGCTTGTACTCCATACATTTGCTGAGCTAAATGACAAGGCCTACTACTTGCGTGTTGATTAAAAACTGGATCAGACTCGTTCACTATCTATGCAATTTTTGGAAAATACACCGGATCATTATTTTTATGTGAGTAAATTTGTCAACAAAGTCTAGAAAAGCATCATTTACCTGCTCAGGCTTGATTCCAGAAGCCTCCCTAGTGTTCTTTTCTAGGTAGTCCCTGGCAATGTGCATCTTCTCATCAGCAATATAACCAGCAATAGCAATTATCTCCATCCTATCCAGTAGAGGACTTGGTATCATTTCAACAACATTTGCAGTGCAAACAAACAGAACCTATATACATAAAGACAGGAGTCAACTCATAATAAAAAAACTCAATTAAATATTAATCATTAAATTTCTCAAAAGAAAAACAAAATGCTTTACTAAAATTTATCTAATGATGGCAATAAGATTAAAACATGCTCATGGGATTAGGAAATAGATGTTTGTGCATTTTTTTTAAAAAAAAAGGTGTTTGTGCTATGTCGAGAATATCAATATAACTGTGAATAGTGATGTTCTGTTCGAGAGGAAAAAAAAACTCGATCTGCACCGGGTAAGACAGCCCCCGGTCATTTTTGCTAAGAGAAGATATCACATGGGTCGAATGACCTGGAAGAGAGGGGGGAAAGCAGTGTTGCATGATTTCAATTCATTCTTTCAATCCTGTCAGATCCCTCATCTTTTACCATATTGTAACTGTTGAATTATATCAATGTATATTTGGAATATTTTAGAATTATATGGAGATTACAAGAGACAAGACATTTGCTATGGAAGATTCTAGAACTACTTCATAGCAAAGGGAAGATAGTGTGGAATCTAGATATTTAGATATGGCAAGAAATATCTAGATAGTGGATAAGGACGAGAGGTTTCTAGAGTTAGGATATTTTGTATGGTTGCCACTTGGCACCGGTCCAACGGTCATATAATAGTATATATAGGGGGTGCCCTCCATCCTCCAAAGCACCATGCCATGGAGTTTGGTACCATTTCTTAGAAGTCGGTGTTAGGTTAGGGACACCGAAAACTCAACAGTAATTATTATGCTCCTCTTCCTTTTATTTGTCTTTTCCCTCAGTTGTTGAAGTCGAAGGCAGCTGATGTAGGCATCCCTGTAATAATAACTTAACCCAGGCCAAACGTGTAGCCTCGACAACTCCTACCGATCCCCAGAACAAGAACTGAGCCACAGCCATTATCTCCCAACACGAGGCCTCAACAACTATGGATGTCCCTAATAGGGACTCCCTATGTTGTGCACTGTCGTGATGGAGGATGTTGTGGTTTCTTCTTCCTTACAGGTGATCACAGAGGAAACAGCGGAAGAGAAGAGGCGTGTGGGTGGGATCTCAGCAAATACTGAGATGAATTTCTATTGTCAGTGGACAGATCGCCGGGCTGGGGCACGTTCCCAGCCACGACTACAATCAGGTAACCTTCCCTCACGCAGGAAAGGTCATCTGATTTCTGATGACTTATTCATCTAGAGCCGCCTTTATATCCTAGGCTGGCTCCCTACTCTATAGCAGATCACAACTGAATTCAAAACAGAAAAGAACAAACAAAGGGAGATAAAACTAACTTAAGCCTGGCGAGGTCTACTGCTTATCTGTTGTAGCCTTGCGATACCAATTGTTGTGGTTTCTTCTTCCTTACAGGTGATCGCAGAGGAGACAACAGAAGAGAAGAGGCCTGTGGGTGGGATCTCAGCAAATAGTGAGATGAATTTCTATGATCAGTGGACAGATCGCCTAGCTAGGACACATTCCCAGCCACGACTACAATCAGGTAACCTTCCCTCACGCAGGAAAGGTCATCTGATGACTTATTCATCTAATAGAGCCGCCTTTATAGCCTAGGCTGGCTCCCTACTCTATAGCAGATTACAACTGAATTCAAAACAAAAAAGAACAGACTAAGGTAGATAAAACTAACTTAAGCCTGGCGAGGTCTACTGCTTATTTGCTGTAGCCTTGTGCCTCCTTTGGTATGTGCGGCCCACAAAGGAGTCAATAACAGAGGATGTGAGTAACCCCCTTTTTTTTTGCAAATTAGCAGATGTGAGTAACCAATGGTACCATGAGACATAGTAGCTTGATGTGAGATCCCAGCTAAGCCTGTTCATTTTATGGGCTGGTCAGACCTTGGGAAAACAGGTCTGCGCTTGAGCCCAGCACAAGAAGTCTGGGAGAGAATTTTAAAAGAAACAGAAATTATTATTATTTTCAATAAGCCGCTGATGTCAGCGAAAGCCGGTATAGTCGATGGTGAGGCAGATGTATTGGCAACAAAGATGAAACGCAAAGAATCTAATCTTTGGGGTGACAGCTGGTGCTAAGGAGGCTAAGAGCCTAGGTGTTTAGTTGCTGATACTGCCTTCTAGCTTAGCACTAGTGGTAGGCATTCTTCTAGTATTTGTTTTTGATGCAATTGTTCTAATATTGAATACATGTATGTTAAGTCAGGAATCACAATCCTACAATGTCACATATCTAAAATTCTCTACTACCTCTATGTTACTGTTGCTAATAAACTCACTTCAATTTCAGTTAGTAATAACCAGAACACATTGATTACACACTATCGCAATTCACTAGGATTGAAAGAAATCACTTATTGAGGTTGGGGCCCAACCTTGGACAGGTCAATAGGAACATCAAGATAGTGATCGAGAAAGTTAGTATTCTGTTCAGGATCAAGAAGCTCCAATAGTGCGCTTGCTGGATCACCTGAATGGCCTCTCCCTAGCTGGAAGTAGGAAATAACACAACCAGTAAGGTAGAATAGAATGCTGTAAATTACCATTTGGAACATGAATGCTTGCTGTGTGAACTAAATCTAGCAACCACAGAACAAGAAGCAGCAGCTAATGTATGTAATTCCTAAAATGAAATAATAAGAGAAACATGAAAAATCTCATATGTACATGATACCTTGTCAATCTCATCAATCAGAACTAGAGGGTTCGACGTTCCCACTGATTTCAAGCATTGAACCATCTTCCCTGGCATTGCCCCGATGTACGTCCGTCTATGACCCTAAGGTGGTTTGAAAATTTTATAGGGTTGCAATCACGACCATCAAGACATAGACATATCATGAATATAAATAATATACACCTTGATTTCTGCTACATCAGCCAGACCTCCAACAGAAAATCTGTAGAACTTTCGATTTAATGCTCGTGCAACTGAATGTCCAATACTAGTTTTACCAACTCCAGGTGGCCCAGAAAGACATATGATCTTACCTGCAGTACGGTTAAAATAAATTGTTATTGCCGCAATCAATTTTTGCTACTTAACAAGGATTAGGAGTTTCATAGATGCTCCCAAGCTTTCAATTCTCTACCAGAGGTAAATATATGAATGACTTGGTCACAGAGTGCTCATGTTGAAATGTGCTGCAAAGTGACAGTAGCTCAGTTGGTTAAGACCTCTAGTTGTGAGGCCACCCACCAGGATTCAAATTCTGGTGTGCACAATTTATAGAATAAAAAAAACCCACTCATTGTGTCCCATTTACTCGGTTGACCCGATCTGTGATGGGCGGGCCCTTATGTATGATGTAGGCCCAAAGCATAAGTTAAGGCCTGAACCACAGGGGGGGGGGCTCCTTGAGGGTGGGACCGGGGTTCGTAGGTTTTCTCGACTGGTTCCGGTTGAGCTTCTTCTTAATGAAAAGCCATGGGGGCGTAATACAACTGCCGGTCGAGTTTTTTATGTTGAAATGTGCTTTACAGATAAGAACGCAGACAAAGAAATGGAAGAACTCAGAGGGAATTGTAAAACATACATTTCCAGCAAAAAAAATGATGTTTGATTAACATTGTGCCATGCGATAAAGTACATACTCGTTGTAATTGAGGATACAAGTAGCATATACTCCTTCCATTCACTTTTATAAGTCATTCTAGCTTTGGGCACGAGAATTAAATAAAAGTGAAAAAGTGTGGTACGCAAAAAATGAAGAGGAAATAGATAGAGATAAAGATTTATTGATAAGAGAGAAAGTGTATTGGAAAGAGAGAAAGGTGTATTGGGAAGTGAGAATGACATATATTGAAGAACAAATTTTGAATGCTAGAATGACTTATATTTGTGAACGGAGGGAATACTTATTGACTTTGTAAGGGCTGTAAATCAGCACAATGATAATAATAATAATAATAAAGTTCATTCAACATAAAATATGTTTGAAACAGATGATCCAGAAAAAGCAAACCTTGTGAACTTCCTCTTAACTTTCCAACTGCTATGAATTCCAATATTCTTTCTTTCACATCAGTTAGACCATAGTGATCTTCATCAAGAATGCGTTCAGCGTGGTGGACATTAAAGTTTTCATCACTAATGTGAAGGAAGCAACCCATGAGGACAAATCCATCCAATAGATTTCCAAAAATGAAAAATATACACAGTGTGACAAACCTGTAATCTCCCCAGGGCAATACTGTTAGCCAATCTAAATAATTGCGGGTTACACCAAATTCACTGGAGCTAGCTTCCAGTAACTGAAGCTTGGTGAGTTCTTCTTCAATGACTTGTAAAACATGAGGAGGGCAATTGCCTTTTTTTGCTTTAATTCTTTCCCGAAATTTTGCTATAAGAGAAAAAATGGCAAGTCAATTATCGAATCTTGAAGTGGCATAAAAAGTAAGTGGTGAAATTTACGAACAAACCTGACAACGCCGTTTTATCATCTGTTTCCAACCCTAGCTCCTGCATACATCAGGTGCACTATGTAACAAGGAAGAAGCAATCAAATCTGATCATACTAGAAGTCAGTGATAAAACATGAGTTTAGTGAAAGAATCCAACGAGGAAAAAGGTCAGGCAAGGTTTACATCAAACATGAATGCAAACTACTGGATATCATACATTCACGAACGAAGATGACATGTGAAAACCCAAGAGAATATACTTCATTATCTTGATCCTTGATGCAAGATGTACGGTAGATGGAATGGTAACGACTGTATTACCTTCTTAATTGCTTTGAGTTGTTCGTTTAATAAGTAACGGCGCTGGTCTCCAGTTATTTTTTCTTCAATTGCTTTAGCTATGGATTGCTGAGACAAGATTTATGTAAGTACCAGAAACAAAAAAGAGGCCTTTTAATATGTTTGTTGATTCAACGTTATCAATTACCTGCAACTTTGTAATCTCCAACTCCTTCTTTACTAACTCAAGAGTCAACTTTAACCGCTCGCATACCTGTTCCAAATTTGCATGAGTTAAAATTTCAGGTAACAGTTGGGACCAAAGGAACTCATGCCAGGAAGGTGGGCATGGTAATTAATAAATCCATATTAGGCTAAGTTGTTATTCAGACCTGCTACAGAGGTACATAAAAAAAGTAAAACTTAATCTGCAAGCATAACTGTGAGTCCACTAGTGTTCCTTGTCGATGTAACATACCCCTCACAGCCCGGTCCAGAGTAAGGAGGTTAAACATGTAAGGGACTGATTTTCTTCTCCTAATACAAAGAAATGCAGCTCTCCTGTGTCTTCTAATAAAAAACTGTGAGTCCACTCTCTACATTGGCTGGTCCAGAGCAAGAGGATGCACCGTCTTAGCAGTTATGTATGGATACATTATGTAGTTGAATCTTACAAAGGCCAGCAATACAAGCTATGTACTATGAACTCTTCAACTGGATACAATAGAAATTATTGTTGCTCAAGGTGAATCATATTCCAATTCAATGTAATATCAGAAAATATCTAGGGTGCGTACATGTGAACAAACCTCCCTCTTTCACGCTCACCTCAGTAACACAATATGGCAATGATAAAATTATGCAGAAACATGAAATACGAAATAAATTAAGAAGATGGAAGGGAAGAAAAGGAGACTCAGGATAAGAACATTTACATCTAGCTCTTCAAGTACTTTCTGACAAAGCAATTTGTTGGCACCTGAAATAGCAGCACCAAAATCTGCTAGTCTTGGGTAGTTGAAATCACCCATATGCTGGAACAAGAAAAATGACATAAAAACAATGAGAAAGCCGGTCAAACATATTTATTGTGAAGCCATATATCCTGTGGTACTGATGTTTCTCGCTGGCTATAGTGACTGGTGTTACAACTTATTTATACTTTTACATATATATGAGAATTAAAAACACAATAAGATTAATTTAGTGAAATTGCCTCGACAACATGACATATAACTTTGGAGTTCTATGAAAAATAGCATCAACTCAATCTTGTGGTTCAAACGTTTAAAAACATACAAACATCATACAACTAAATAAAGCACTCAAACTACAATAAAGGTAGGTTATGTAAGCAAGGCAACCTGAGTATAGGTTTGAACTTGATCCTTCCAAAGGGAGTTTGTCCTAAGAACATCCCTTAAAGTTGATATAACTTCAAAAGAAGTTGCTTTTATGACATCATCATCCTTATTATAAGGCTTTTCCTGCAGAATGAAAGAGAGTTATGAAGTTATAAAAATTGAATATTTTTATACTAAGTAGCATTACATATTCAGGCCGTGCCAAAATGTGGTATACATCAATAACATATTTAAAATAATAGAATATTTGGTTTTGTAAAGCGTGCAGGCTTCATTTGTAAATTATCACTAACCCTTGATCAGATAGCACTATTGATATGAGATACCACTATCCCTGGATCAAGGAATAGTGATCCACTCCAACTAAATGCTTAAGAGTCAGTGGATGGTGGTCATTTTACACATCCTCAACCTTCATCTTGTGCCCACATTGAAGATAACATATGGAGTATTTTAGATTGGACAGAATACATTGAAAACTAGTTTAAGGAGGAGAAAATGTAAGATACATGGTATAAATACCTTTAGATGATCAACTTTAACCGTAAGAGGGTCCTCTGCAACCTGTATAGTTACCTCTTTTATCAACATTCAACAGAAAAAATCAAGAGGTATCTGAGAAACTGGATAGGAGGTTGTCAGCTGTCTGACCATCTCAGTTATCCGTAAACGACGGTGACCAAGTAGCACTACCAGATCCCCTTGAATGCTTGTGATCTACCAAAGAAATTACAAGCACATGTCAATATCAAAGGAGTGAAAGTGCTACCCAGTACCCACAAGCTTAGCAAAATGCCAAGTACCTGTGCAAGTGTGCCAACATCATGAAGACGCTTCAACAATTCTTTTCCTTTCAGATTATGAATGCTTTTCTCTGATTCTGAACTGGGAACAGTATTAGAGTCAGTACCTTCATCATCCTTGACAAGAAAGGCCCCACAATATAGGATAGATCTTTTGCGATTTTCAATTAGAGCTTGCAAAAGCTTTGGGTCCTGATGGAAATAAAGTTCTATACCATCAGTGACAGTAGGAAGGCATGAGAAGAATATGGAAAACGTGGTTTATGAGAAACAGATTTGTTTCTTCCAAAATGATTAGTAAGATACCTCATACCTTTATATAGACTGGCATGTGAAATCCTGGAAATATTGGTCGATTAAGCAGAGGTAGAGCTATGACCTATTTGGCAACACCACAAGAATGGAATTAGAACAGCACCAGAATAGAATAAAATCATCCATATAGCAACTGCTTGTTCTCTCAAGTGGATCCACATTTTTTTCCTGAAACTGAAATAAACTAAATAAAATATTGTGAAACCAAAAGTGACAACCCAAGGGGTTAATGGGCATTATCTGATTAAGCAGACAACGAATTATCTACTGGAGAAAAACAGATACCTGTCCTTCAAGCACACAATTTCAAATCATTTTTTGTTCTAATTAAAAAAATAGGATACTCCCTCCGGTTCTATATTTCTTGACGTTTTAGACAACGACACGGTCTCCAAGATGCAACTTTGACTTATGTTTTTACTGTAAGTTTTTATTTAAGAGTGACGTATGTATATTTTTATGAAGAACTTTTTAAGACAAATTTATTCATATAATTTTCACATTTTTAAATTTAACAATTCTAAAGTTATTTATAATTTATGTTTCCAATGTTTGACCAAAACCTTGTCCAAAACGTCAAGAAATATGAAAACAGGGGGGAGTAGAATGGAAGCTTTGACCACCGAGCAAGAAAAGAGTACACACTATCAGATAAAAAAAAAAAGTTGTATACATCATTTAGCAAATAACCAGAGCAGTTTGATCCCAAATTCTGCACCATTTTTATAGGATTTACATAGCATCTGCGAGAGACACTTCCTGAACATTTCAATACAGAATCAGATGTTGAAACATCAGCAGAAATGCGGGCATGTTCCCTAATATGCTTCTTCGTGGATAAATGAGTTAGACAAATTTCTCCTAACAAAGAAAGGGAAGGACTTTGACAAGTTGTACTAGAAAGTGTAATCTGTAATCCTATTTTTTCTCCAAAACGAGGGGCTTCATTGTAGCGCGACCTATGTCATCATACCAAGACTTATCATTGTACCAAAAAAATGAACAACTTGATATGCAAAACTCAGTGTAATTTCATTGTTTCCAGTTTCCACCGGAAACAATCCAAACATCGTAAGTCCAAAGTAAAGAATTTATCGAATAATCCGAACGAACGAATTCAACTAATGACACACAATGCAGTTCAACGTGGTCGTAGAGGGCCCGCACCGTGTGGCAGTCCTCGGGGCGTGGCGTTTGCACGATCGCGGAGGAGACTTTCTCCCCCTCGCCCGCCTCACCACGCGCCGCCTCCGTTCCCTCCTCAGTGGAAGACGGCGCCTCCGAGCCGCCGCCACCGCCAACTGCATTGGAGCAGAAGCACGCCCTCATTTCCGACACCGCGCTAAGCCGGCCCCCGGGAGCCGTGAGAAGCGGCGGCCTGGCCTCAGCACCCACCGCAGCAATCCGCGTCGGCGCAGTAACGGCCCGCAGATTTCTGGCCCCGAGCCACGCCGGGAACCTGGTGCCTCCCGCGGCGCGCAGCATTGCAGCCGGAGACGTACAGGAAGCCGAGACTTGACGTGCCAGCAGATTGTCTTCTGGCGGTCTAACCGAATTGGTTTTGGAGAAGACAAAAACGGAAGTTCGATCAGCGTGTCTGGTCTTGTGTTATGTGTCAGTGACAAATAATGTGAAGCTTGAAATTTTCCGGAGAAGTTGTCGTAAGGAAAAGCTCTGTGCTTTGGATAACCAACAAAGCAAAGGAGCAATGGAAGAGAAGCAAGAGATAAAGGCTTTCTTCATTCGTTCCCCTCTGCAAGATATCTTCAGATTCTTTTTTCTTTGCTGGTTCATGTCTTCAGATTCTTCTCCCTTGTTTTCAAATTACTCTTAGATGTCCATCGAAAAAAAAAACCTCCTAGATGTCAGAAGAAACCACACACTCAAATGCGTTCAAGAAAAAATGATTCATTTATAAATCTAATAAATGTGCACTTCCTATCGTTGAAGGTCTTCCATATTTTATCAAAATATACATTGTTTAGGTTATAAAAGTTGTTTGTTAGTACTAGCTTGCTTTAACGGATTGGTTGATTTGTATGAAGGGCACTTTGTAGAGCCTTCAGCTTCTGATTCTTCGATTCACTTTTGATTTTTCTGTGAAGTGATTCTATGACTGAAAATGATTCACTTTGATACTCTAGAATAAACTTTTAAAATTAGAATAGAGAATCACTTTACAGAATTAGGAGAAGCTACTTTTTTCAGCTTCTAGCTATTTAATTTATTTCAAAAAATTACTTTACAGAATTAAACAAGAATCATTTTTCTTAAAACCAATATTTAATAGAAGACATCTGATTCTATAAAAAATCAAAAACTGAGAGCTCTGTCAAATGAACCCGAAAGCTGTTCTTCCTAGTGGAGTCGACTGATACAGAAGAACAAGAGATACTGACTTGGAACTGGAATGGACCAGCCCTAATAGCCCAGCCCATGTTAACAATGAGCCCATTAGCAATACTAGACATGGATCAGGCCTAAAGATCTCTGTCTGTTGTATTCGTAATATTTTTCTGTAAATTTTACAGAAACTATTCTCTTTGATTTTAAATTATTAACTTCTAACATCAATTTTGACTATTCGTCTTATTCAAAAAATTTGTTGTGATTTAAATTTCACTAATAATAAATTAAATAATAACAAATCTTTACACATTTGAATATTTTTAATAAAAATAAATAGTTAAAGCTGATGTTAGAAGTCAATAGCGTCAATAATTTAAAACTCGGAGGAAGTAGATTTTAGAGTTACTAGTCCGTGTGCCCGTGCTACGCCACGGAACAGGTTAATGTGATACAATACACATTCGATACAGAAAGACAACGTGATATATTCTTCTTCTGTTAAATAAATATAAGATGACATAAGTGACAAAATGAATCATTAAATCGTAAACTTCATAAAAAATTTTGGTTTTTCGCGATACGGGAAAGATAATCTCGAATATTTTCTGGTAGAACCCTTCTTACCTCATTTAAATTAGACACTAACAATTAAACCAAAAATTCTCTATAAAGTGTTATACCATAATGTACACATGCATAATAATAATAATAATGTAAATAATGAATGCATGATTAACTTTATACATTATATTTAATAACATAAATTAGTATTTTAGTATGAACTTGTAGTTCATCTCCTTCACTCCAGCCCTCCATCACAGATAGTATTTGCTGTTCTGATGATTGACTGCTAAAATATAATAATCTTTCATTCCCTATTTCTGTCTTTCATTCCCTCCTCTATAATAGTTGTATTTTAATACCAATAATCTTTCATTCCCAACCCATACATATGTCTTATGGCATATAGGAAAACAAATTAGAATCTAATTGAGGCAATGTTGAAAAAAAGATGAGGAGAGGTGTGCATCAATTGACGAACAAGAAGTTTTCATCGAGGAAATGAGGAGGGCAGGACAGCTAGTGCATCAAATCAGTGATGGAGCGGCGGTGGCCAGGGCAGGGCGTCGAACTGAAAACTTTGCGGCGGCGGCCGGGGCAGGGTGTTAAACCGGTGACTTGGCGGTGGCGGGCAGGAGGTGGGGCGTCGAACTGAAGATGTGACGGCAGTGGTCGGGGCGGAGCGTCAAACCGGAGATAGGGCGGCGGCGGCCGAGGCGGGGCGTCCAATCGGAGACAGGGTGGCGGCGGCCGAGGCGGTGCGTCCAACCGGAGACCGAGGGGGGAGGGGGGGCAAGGCGGGGCGTCCAACCGGAGACAGGACGGCGAACTGCGACTTGGCAGCGGCGGCCGGGGCGGAGTGGTGAACTGGAGATAAGGCGACGGCCAGGAGGCGGGGCGACGGCCGAGAGGAAAGGACGGAGAGGTCACGGGAGAGGCGAAGGGAAAGATCAATAGCGGATGGGGTTTGAAGATAGAGTGTGATCAAAATAAAAATTAAGAAACGTAACAATAAAAAAAGTGAGACAAAAAAGTGAGACACACGATTGTGTACGAACATTTATACAAAGAGAGATTAACCACTCTAGAAATGCTACAGTAACTGCACGACAATTGACGGTCGTCATTCACGACGTCACGATAAATTTGGTAGAAAGTGGCAGTGCCCTACAAGGTCTGAAGTGCGCCGAATCAGCTCCGCTTTCTTGGAGCCAGTGAACTGTACGGAACCTGGATGATCCACTGGACAGCCTCGCGAGCTTCCAAAGATTTGAAAGCGAGCACCGATAAAGCTTTGCTGTTTCTATTGGCGCAACGACTAGAAGAGACAGTTTCGGTGGAGTCGTCGTAAACAAATACTCGTAATTGAGTTCGCTCCAACAAGCTCGCATAACACGGTCACACGCATATATGCACGCATCATCGTCCCTTCCGGTAAGCTTCTGGTTACACAGGGCGAGTAGTTTCTAATGTTATCTGCAGTGGCCACGTACGTCGACCTGAAAACTTGGACACGGATTATCAACTCAGGCTAGTAGCTAATTTTGCTGCGTTTCTTGATTGACCTGCGCCCTAATTAAGCCGCTTCCGAGACGAAACAGCAAGCCAATCCAGGGTTTTGATTGGCGGACTAAACGTCCGGCCGGGGAAGTCGTCGTCGATGGAAACCCTCCTTGTACAACTGCAAGTTGCACTTGTCACTAGCTAGTGCGTGCTTGCTTGCGCCCTTTCGGTCAGACAAAGAACAAAATTAATAACGCAGCGTCGCGAACTAAGTACTCCGTATAAAGAATCAATGCATACGCGATGCTTCTCTAAGTTCTCTCACCTGGCATGGTTATGAGTAACTTGTATTTTGCTCAGATATTTCGCGCAAAAGTAAATTATCTCAAGTACGTGCACATCATGACAGAGACCTGCATTTTGTTTTGTTGCAGGAAGTTTCATGCTCAGTTCTTCAGAAGCGTTGGAAACTTTACCACCTGCAGCTCTACGTATGGTAATAAATAGACCAACCTTTTCACCTGACCTGTGCAGCTGATTATACTAACTAATACTACCAACAAAATATCAGCTACGGAGTATTTTGTTTAATCGAGCTAGTTGGTGCACACGCAACTTGCACGAACTGAGTAGGTGCAAAATTACATCGTTAGCCCCAGAATCCAAGACCATTTCCTTTAAATTTGGACCTCGAGAAGCCTGAAACCTCCCCCCCCCCTCTTTCGCTGATCTTCTCCTTTAGTTGAATTCTGTTCCTGGTTGACTGAAACCTGAAAGAGGGTATAGCATCACCTGCCTCCCGCTTGCGAAGGGGCTCATCAGATTCAGCTAAGTATACATATCCTAAGTTTCTTTTCCGTTTCAGATGTTGGCGCGAGATCGTAATAAGCTGCAGTGATCTCCATCCCTGCTCTTGCTCGTTCTCGGGGTTCCGCTTCCATGTCGATCACGGAGGCCAGCCTCCACTTCTGCTACCTCCACTCGCTCTCCGTCGTGCTGCTTCACTTCTTCTACGTGATCTCCTGATAAGCCACCACCACGTCCTGAAGAAAAAGATCAAACAAAGCTTCGTTCTGTTCCGTCCATGGTCCTGTTATGGGCGTCCGAAGATTCAGAATTGAAGCTTTGTTTGGTCAGAAATATAATCACCAGTTAAATTACTAGTAGCAGTTTCTTTCTATGCTCGTGTCCCGTTTTTCCTTTTTCAGTTAAACTCCTTGTTGCCTCTTCGAGCACGTACTCCGTTCCTCAGCAAGGAGATCAGGCAGTGTACTGCCGCGTGTGTGAGAAGGTCAGGTGGGTGGTTTGATCTGTTGTGTGCGCTAAGATGGCTCAACCAGCGACGGCGCCGCAGGGGACGCGCCACGCGGCCGTCACCGAGGACGAGCGGCGGCGCAACCGCATGACCTCGAACCGGCTGTCGGCGCGCAAGTCCCGCATGAAACGCCAGCAGCACGTGGACGAGCTGACCGCCAGCGCGGAGCGGATCGGGCGCGAGAACGCGGCGCTGCGCGCCAGCGTCGACGGCGCGCTGCTGCGGTGCCGCCTGCTGGAGCAGCAGAACCGGGTCCTCGCCGCGCACGCGCGAGAGCTCTGCGCCACGCTCCTGCTGCGGAACTCCCAGCTCCGGACGCTCGGGGACTTCACGGACGTCCCGCTCGACGTGCCGGGCGTTCCCGACCACCTCGCGCGGCTGTACGGCGGCGATAACACGCAGATGGCAGTGCCTTCGCCGCCGGAGCCGGCGCCGCCCATGCCACCCGTGCCACTGGAGGTCCAGATGCTCTTCTGGCCCGACGCCGCCATGGACGCAGCTATCAGCATGCTCGGGTTCTGAGGTGCTCGTGCAACTATCTCGTGTGATGTGTGTGCTTGTTGTCGCGTGCTGTTCCTATATTCGCCCTGTTTGTTTGCATGGGTCATGTTGTATGGTCGATTGTTGTGTGAACTTGTCTGTACTATTATTTGTTGGTGTGCGACGTGCCTTACTGTGTGCATGAATAAAGGATGTACAATATGTAATTACAGATTTACAGAGGTGCATGCACGGATTGTATGCTAGAACAATCGCGTTTGTGTTGTATGCTGTTCTCCAGTGAACTGTGGACAAGTTTTAGTTGTTAACTGTTTGCTAATTCACGCATGACACCAGATGCTCAGAAAGCTAGCTAGCCAAATAAAGCTTAGAAGAAACGAGGATTGTTGAAGTATTCTTGCACGATAGATATATAGTCAGTTTAGTCAGCACGAACGATGCTAAGATCTGGACAACTTTCAGTGCTTGATCGAGACTTCGCAAAGCCGTTACAAACAAAATGCCGTGTCGCTGCCACCTGACATAAGGTCACGTAACGGGACGAGGCGCAAACGTCATTTTTTTTTTCACAGCTGGATGCTGACGAGGCGTTCAAATATGACGGTGCTGAGACTGGGTCACTGGGCGACGGTTTGGAGCGCGATGAATCATGACTCGGCGGTCGCGGGAGATGTGAACTCGCGCCGCGCACGTAAAAATCGAAGGCGACCCGGCCGGCCGGTTTCGGATTAAGAAAATGACGCTCGGCCATGGACGCATTCGATCGACCTCGCTTTTGTCGACACGCTACGACGCGCCATGGCACAGTAGCCAGGTGTCCTTCAGGCGTGCACGACGAAAACGATGCTCCACTAGTCCCCTGCATACTGCCGAGTGCTTCTTTAATTCTAAAATTATTATTATCAGCTAATTATCAGCTAATTTAAATTTGAATTAATTAAGATAATAATTTTCGAATGGGAAGATGCACGTAGTGTATGGAGGCTGCTTTTCTGGCTCCGAGGATCCTCGCCCAGTCTCAGGCCCCGCTGCTGGCTCGCCAGAATGCCGTGTCGTTTGTGGCCCTCCCGGTGCGCGCGTACTGGTGGCTGGTGGTGAGCGTGGCTGCCACGCCACGCCGTCGGATCTGGCCAGCAAGGTGTCCGAGAGCATCAAGCCGGCGGAGGAGATGTGCACCGACGATCCGGTGAGTGGCGAGTGCGCGGCGGCGTGGGACCGGGACGAGGTGGAGAAGCTCAGCGCGACCGCCTGAAGGGCGCCGACCCAATCGAGGAATTCTGCCAGGATAATCCCGAAACTGACGAGTGCCGCGTGTGCGAGGACTGAGCCGGCACGAGGCTTTCCGCCATTGTTGCCACAGTGATCTAGCTATCTTGCTTAGATGGAGTGGCACGATCGATGGCGGCACGTAGACTTAAATATAGACCTACCCTTGGTCTAGTTGGACCTGCAAGTTTGGTTTCTTTAGTTCAATCTGGCTTGATCTGCAATAGAGCGAGCTGTTTTGTTGGTTTGTTAAATTAGAAGATATTATATTTAAGAGCCGCTACTGTAATTCCAAGACAAGAATATATGCTTTTTTGAAGATGCAACATGATTTCACATATTGAACTGCCTTTCCACGGATTTAACAGTGTGCAGGCCAGAAGCTGTAGAAATTGGACATTGATCATGGCTTCTGAGGTCCCAAATGGTAGCATCATTTCAAATTCTACGGTAGATAAATAGACTGTTCATTTGCACATATCTTGATAATTAAATTGTTTTTTTACATCCTATCTCGCTTCGCTAGAGTCAGAGTCAGTTGAAAAGATACAAAGGAAAATACAATGCACAGTTGAGCCGTTGAGCATAGGCCCTGTTTCAGCTTCTCAGCTGGCTTTTTAAGCTGAAAAGTCAGAAGCTAAAACAAACAGAGTTCTGAAAAGCTTGCTTTTGAAAAGCTGAAAAGCAAGTTTCTGATAAAATAAACTAAAAGCTAAAAATCATATTCTGAGCTGCTTTTCTAACTTTTGGTGTGCTAAGAAGCCAAAAGTATATTACAAAATCCAACATGCAAATTTTATCAACCAGCTTTTTTAACTAACTAACAGCCAGCTTTTTTAAAAGCACAAAAGCAAAAGCTCAAACAAACAGACCCTTAACCCATAGCAACATTTATTTTATTAATTCAACATTTGTACATGTGTCTGGATTTGGAGAAAAATTGCTACCGTTTGACGAGAGCTCATTTCCCAGAAACCAACTTCCAGCTCAAGTACCCGGGTGAAGGCTTCTTCTGCATTTTTTACTACATCAGCTGGGGCATTTGCTAAGCAGAGATCCACAATTCTCTGCAACGTCTTGCAGTATTCTTTGAACTCAGGGCTGCCCATCTCTGGCAGGTGCCCAGGAGCTCGGGTGGGGTAACCGAAGCTATCCTGGTACACGGTTTCAGTTATCCAAATGGTAGTTACAGCAAGTGCATAGCTGATCTCTGGCTCGGTAAAACTTGGAGAAACCTAACAACAAAAGTGATAATAAAGTTGCATTATGCATTCTATACGTAGATAAAAAATAATGATGTTTGATCGAGATCGAAGCTGCATTACTCAAAATTGGATTCAAGGGGAGAAACGCTAGCTAGATCAACACCCCATTTTGTAGCTTCATTCTTGAACCAAGAAAGTTCATCGCCGAGAGAAGCAACCCCACCCAGGATAATTCCATGTCCGAGCTGTCTTCTTGTTTGCAACACTTGAGGAGTACACTGCCTGCAAACGCGACAAATTCCATAAAAAAAATTTAGTCCTGGCTCTGAACATAACAAAGAAAGAAGTTATTTTGTTTTTTTAGCCCCACAAAGATAGACCAACTCCTCTTCTTTTACCTCGTGAAAAGTGAATCACCAACACGATCTGAGCCGTTGAATTTTAAAAGAAAAAAAGATAAAATAAGAAACATATTACCACATTGGCTTCAAACATATCTTTCCATAACAATACATGCAACTTTTTAAATGTATCAAATATGTTTATTTTCAAAAATGAAAGATTTAATTTCCTTAACTGTTGCATGCATCGCTTTCTATAACACATTGATTCCCTTCCAATCTAAATATTATAATAATAATTATTAATTATTTTAGTGCTTTTATCTTCTAGGAAGTAAAAGAACAATTTTCACATTTAAATCTGTGCAAACGAACGGCTCACATTTATTTGATCTACTGTAGAATTTGTTTTTTTTTTACATCTGAGCATTATTGATAGTAGAAGTTGAGCAACAACAACAAACCAATTAGAAAACAAATTGTAAGGTTCATGGAACTAACGAGCATCAAATAGTTTTAAGTGCTCCAAAGTTTTAACTCTGCGGCCGTCATCTGTCCTAAAACAAATATAGAAGTTTACTATACAAGTCTTCAAAGATTTATAGTTCCATCTCACTGTTAGGGCGTTAAGTAGTACGTTCTGAAGAAGTTTATCAAATATGTTTTAACAAAAAGTGTCCCACTGCGAAGTATCAATTTATATATCAAAAACATCTTCAAACTATAGCTATCCGAATTTATATATGTTTTAACAGAAAGTGTCACACTGCAAAATTTATCAAATATGTTTTAACAGAAAGTGTCACACTACGAAGTGTCACACAGTATGTTGTAAGATGCTAAGAGTGTGATTGGTTTTCTTCTCGGTCTAGTCTGGCTCGGTTTGTGAGGACCAGGCTGTAGTTAGCCTGTCTTGCTGGACACAAGGTCACGATGTTTGGATGCACGCTTCTTCTTATCCTAGCTGTATGAAGCAGATGATTAGTTACTTGTATGTGCATAAGGGAACTTTTTTTCTCTGTCTATGCATACCGATGTTACTGCAGCATGGTGTGAGCCAGGCCACCCAGAAACGGATTTCATCCGCATTTCAGCCGAGCTTGGTCAGTGTGGTGTTTTTGATCCTGTTTGGCTCTGCTTTTTTTGAACTCACTTATCTGACAAGCACACTTTTTGATAAGCCACCGAAGAATCTGCTGTTTGAATAAGCAAGGCTTTTGACAATTTTGATTATTTTTATTAGATTATCTGTTCGGAGCGGTAAAAATGATCTGAATGCTCCTAAAATGTATGACAGCTTATTTTAACGGTGAAGACTAAGATAATTCAATTTTGATGATATATTTTGAGTGGCTAAATATGATTACATTAGAATATAATTTAATAGAATTAAAAGTCATAAATTTAATAAAATATCATTAAAAGTATTCTGAAAACAAGGAAAAATACTGAGGTAGCTAAAAATTTAATTAAAATCTTAATGTAATTAAAATCTTTAGTAATATAAAATATTTTTTTCAGACACTTTAATTGAGGAAAATAATAAAAAAACTGACAAATTCTCAATCCTCTCTCCATTTTCTAACGCCCTCCTTTTCTTTCTCCTCTTCCTCTTTGTGCGGCTGAATCCCCAACTACTATCCTCTCTCTCTTTCTCTTCCCCGATGAAATCTCCAATGTAGGCCTAGGCAGAAGGAAAATGTTCTGAACATTAGTCATTAGTATTAATATCAATCACTCATACTAACTAGAAACCAATATTAACACCCGATACTACGTGACATCATGTCACACAATTTTAATCATAGGCAGGGGGCGTGGCGCTGCATGCATTGGCGCCTGCTGCTGTGTCGCGCGTGGCCTGCTGCTGTGTCGCGCCGGCGGCTGCGTCACACACTCGCGTGGCCTTGCGCGGCTGGTCGGCGGCACTCTCATGGCCGGGCGCGGACGTGAAACGGCGTCGGGGCGGGGGCTGTGCAGGGGCGTCGACGGCCGGCGTGGCGTGGTGTCGGGGCGGGCATCCATGGCTAGCTCGACCGTGGGCGCGAAGCAGCGTCGAGCAGGCGCGGCGTCGACGGCAGTCGGGGAGAAGGGGGCACGAGAGGAAAATCTCATTCGCTTAGCAGACACGGGTCTGGACTGCGTAGGAGATAATCGGTGCTCACGTTGTTTCGTCAATTACTGAGTAAGCAGATTGTGGGGGAAGCAAAAAATAAGCGAAGTATTTAAGTGGAATTTTCGTTTATTTTCACTGATAATCTGATTATAAGTAGATCCAAATAAGGCCTTTGCAGCTGTTGAAACATCCCTAATTTATGGTACAAGCAACCAATCAAAGTAGGCATATCTACAATATCACCGCGGATAGAGACAGTAAATACGTGCCGTGTAGATGAAGATAATAGTGAGATAGAGACGATAGTAAGCAATTAATTCTCTTTAATGCCCGGTAAGAAGCATAGTGAGAATCGGCTATAGTTGCAATCGGGTTATAGCGTTGATGCCGATATTAGTGGATTTTTTATTCTATCGATACAGTACCACATAATAAAATAACATATTCTATTGAAGATTGCTCGCGGGAAGTACCTTCCAAAAAGCTGATAGGATTTTTTTTATTGTGTGAGCTCCACTTCTATTTACTCCGGTAGCACACACCATTGTAGATATATACAAAGCTTAACACCGACTGATGGTGAGACCTACTCCTATTGCCGAAGTCCGTAAAATACACTGCAGATGCCATAATACATCTGCCAGTGCTTGTTCATCCAAGTCGCTGTCGTGGCCTCCTCAATACCACCGTCGTCAGGAACTATGGATTGCCAGTGGTTGCCAAGGACAAAACCAGCTAAACCGTACGGTCAAACCGGTTGAGTTCGGTTTGACCAGTTTTCATTTTCAATTTTTTTTAAATTTTAAAATTTGATAGATTTTAAAATAAAAAATATGTAAAAAATAGAAGAAAATGCAATATTATGGTAAAATCAAATTTTGAAAATATAATGATTTAGGGGTTGAAAAAATTCACTGAAGTTAATATGTAAAAAAATAAAAAGGACTTTATCTCATCCCATGAGTCCAGGACCTCACATACACGTCTGTGACCGTCTCCCGCGCCACGTCCGCGAGCTCCCCCCTCGTCTTCGTAGATCTAGGCCGCCGCCCGCCGTCACCACTACGAAAGCCGGCAGTTTCGAGCGGCTAGCCGGTGGCCCCCTGCGCGTGCCTGCTTGAGCGGAAAGCCGGCCGGTACGCTCGGCTAGCCGGCGCAGCAGCGGAGAAGCCTGCCAGTTCGGCTAGCCTCCCGGTAAAAGCGGCTAGCCGGCGATAGAGGCGGTTAGCCGACCTATTTAGTCGGTTTTCCGGTACAGAAGCTGAGTTTGATATTTAAAGTCGATTTTTGTGAAATTTTGTCGATTTCTTTGAAACTTTGAAACATAGTTGCTTATTTGCATAATTTTGTTCTACGTAAGAATGGCGGATTAGACAGATTCGGTGTGGGAATACAGGGAGGACGTGTACCTTAGGTTGCGTTGTAAATATTGCAAGAGCGTGAAGAAAAGGGTTGGTGCTACACGATTTAAACAACATTTGACACATCGTGGTGGCAATGTGGTGGGTTGTCCTCGTGTTCACAAGGAGGTGCGGGACTATTTTCGTCGGAGGTTTGATAGGATCGCCGAGCGGAGAAAGGATCGAGCTAGACAGGTCCGGAGACAGCAACAGATTGCAGGTTAGCGCAAAGTGAATGAGGAGGATGATGACTTTGTGTATGGACTATGGACTTTGTGAATTGATTTTTTGTGCATGGATTTCATTGGTATAGATATATATTGTCCAACTGTGTGTTTTATTATCCATTGGTAAAATATATATTGTGTAAATGTATTTCAATAATTTAGAAAAAGTTATGTCAAAATTTTTTGAGCTTTTTCTTCTTTTTTTTTCCAATATTTTACTGGTTTTTCATTTTTTCGGCCGGTTGTTTATCGCCAAAACCGGTTAGTTTTGGTTTATGCTTTCCCCGCCTGAAATCGACGGGTTTATCTCTTTAAACGGTCGGCTTATCACTCAAACCAACCAGTTTATGGTCAAACTAGCCGGTTTGCCGTTTCTGCTGAACCGACTGCATTTTGAAAAATTGAATTTTCAATGAAAAACCGGCCGATTTTCCGGTAAATCATTAAACCGGCCTGACGTGTTTCGCCGGCTCCAAGATAACTCAAACAGCGGTGGTTGCTGAACTCGGCAGGCAGTAGGAAAAATTGCATCCGAGTCCCTAGAAGACTAATAATTTCAATGAACTCAATAAATGAGGAAATATTTTTACTTTTTTCAGTGTCATCTAAATTGACCAATAATTTCAATAAACTCATAATTAGATTTAACAAAATAATATTTATTTTTAAAATTCTGTCTAAAAATATTTTAATAATATACTTAATTTTAAAATTTACTAAATTTAAAATATTTGCTTCACTGAACAAAGTAAAGTTACGGATGGAGTAGTAGTCGAGAATCAACCGATAACTGGGCCCTCAGTTACTGTGTCCCTAACCCTACCTGTCAGGTTAACTAACAGCGCAGGTGCATGGGAATGTTAACGCGGGTCACCCGCTTCAAACACGTGGCACTAAGCCAAGCGGACCTTCGCGGCTCGCATTCGCTTTGCTTTCTCTGTCTTTATTCGTGTCGAAATCATGTACCCGAGTACTTCACGGCCCGCACTTGTATGTGCAAGGCCTCGAGTTAGAGGTCGGGCGGCAGTATTCAGGCGCGCGGCCCAACCTCTAAGACGACCCACGAAAGCCGCATCGAGCCGCGGAGGCCCCGACCTCTGAAAACCGACCCAATACAGCACAATGGTGTATTTACTCTAGTGGCCACCTGCCAACTGCCCTAACAGGACGGGATGAGATTTACCACGACGGCACTCCAGCAAAAGCCGCAGCAGTCGACGGATAAGACCTGACGGCACTGTGGCTGACACAGCAGTACCGAACAGGCGTCACAATGCCCGCCGTTGCGTGCGACGCGACGGGTCACGCTCGCGCCTGGGCAAAGCGAATGATGGCGACGACAGCGGAAGGGCCCACCTGTTGGCGAGGCGGCAGGATCGCGTAGGACCCACCATTTGTAACCCCGGACTTCAGCGGTCTTCAAGAACATCGAGGGCAGCCTCGATCGGGGGCCTCATCACGCGGAGCTTACTTTTGGCGTCTTTTAGGGTCCGCCGGTGGCCGCGACCGTGACCGAGGCCGCGACCAGTTCTGCCGCTGCGCCGAGTCAACGGGGAGCCGAGTTCGGCTCCGCGGCGGTGCCGAGGCCGAGGAGGACTGGCAGGAAGCGAAAGGCGAAGCTCGGGTTCCTGGACTATCTGTCCAACGGTGCAGGACCCAGGGCTTCGGCCGTGAGACCGGCGGC
>BCLF01000002.1:2195551-2212470 GCA_001602275.1 Zoysia japonica | reverse complement strand
CCGCGCCCATTGTCGGGCCCGTCCTGAGCGAGACGGCCCTCGGCAAGTTGCCAAAGGTCATCGGGACGTCGGGCTCCGCAGACCCGGGCAGCGATGTCGGGGCCCTCGACGGGGCGCATGGGCCGGCGGCGTCGGCCGCCGCCTGGATAATCCCCGGGAGAGGGAAGGAGTCCTTTGGGCAGGCCTTGTTGAGACTTGTATAGTCAACGCACATCCTTCATTGTCCGGTCCTCTTTTTCACTGTTACAGGGTTGGCTAACCACTCGGGATGGTAGACCTCTTGAATGAACTTAGCGTCTAGGAGCTTCGTCAATTCTTCCCCGATCGCCCGGCGTTTCTCCACGTCGAAACGTCGGAGGCGCTGCTTGACGGGCCGAGAGCCCGCGATGATGTCGAGGGAGTGCTCGGCGACTTCTCTCGAGATGCCGGACATGTCAGATGGTGCCCAGGCGAAGACGTCCCGACTTCGGTTGAGGAAGCCGACGAGCGCGTTTTCTTATTCGCTAGGGAGCGATGTCCCGACCCTGGCCTTCTTGGAGGGGTCCGCGGGGTCGAGAGCCACTTCTTTCGACTCGTCGACGGGCTTGAAGGATGTCGACGACGCGGCCCTGGAGTCGAGCGTCAGGGCCGACCCTTTGGCCTTGCGGATCTCGTCCAGCTGGGCCGGGCTCGATCTGGCGACGGCCAGCTCGAAGCTTTCCTGTTCACATGCCAAAGCGTGTTAGAAGCGTGACGAGACCGTGATGACGCCCTTCGGGCCGGGCATCTTCAGGTTTAGTAGACGTAGTTGGGTATGACCATGAACTTCGCGTAGCATGGCCGGTCCAAGATGGCGTGGTAGGTGTCGGTGAAGTCGACCACCTCGAAGATGAGCGACTTGGTCTGGAATCCGAGCGAGGACGCCTTTGTCAGAGAGTGGCCGGCCGCGAACCTCGCAGGTCTCATCGTCTGGCTCTTTGTACTCTCCGATGCTATGCATTCGACGGCGCAGCGGCATGATTTGGCGTCGCATGGCGACGCCGAAGACCGTCGTCCCGGTCAGACCCTGCTCCCGAAGGCGTCGGATCGCCTCCAGGTGCGGTCGAATCGTCTCGACCTCAGTCGCCGAGAGTCTCGACTTCCACGACCCCGTCACTGGGGCACCAGGTCTTCGAAGGGCGAGAGCTGGAGGTCGGCATTGTTGATGTAGAACCACGATTTCCTCCAGCCTTTCAGCGAGGTCTTCAGGTCGCCCTCGATGTACTCCTGCGACTCTTGAGTCCGAAGCATGATGCTGACGCCGCCGACGCGTTTGCCGACCCCAGTCTCCTTCGATGTCTGGAGGCTGGCGAGTAAGAAGTACCTCCACAGCAGAAGGCTCGGCCGGATGCCCAAGTATGCCTCGCAGAGCGTCATAAAGACGGCGGCGTGGAGAACCCCGTTCGGCACCAGCTGGTGGAGTCGGGCGCCGTACTGGTTGAGGACGCCCCAAAAGAAGATAGAGACGGGCAGCCCCAGCCCACCCTCGTGGTGGGCCAGGAAGCTGATGATCTTCCCCGACGGCGGCGCGGGCGCGACTTGGTCGAAGCTGGCCACCCAACCCGCCGACTCCTTCGGCGGGATCATCCCAACGACGCTCCACCTCGCGAGCAGAGCGTCATCGACGGCTGAAGGCTCCTACTCAGACATCGCCGGACCTAATGACGCTAAGGCGAAAAGTGGGGCTAACGAGCACTCGCGCGCGACAGGAGGCTCAAGACGAAGCGAGGGAGCTGGGTGAAAACATGTAGTTACCGCGCCCCTCCTTTTGAAGAGACCGTGCGATTACTGTGCCCCCGCGGTCGATCGTGGGAGTAACTGCGTGATCGCGGGAGTAACTGCTCGATCGTGGGATCGCGTCCCGATACACGCCCGAGCCGTGCGCGTCCGACACACTGACGAGCGGGTCCGGGCCGCACCCTGCCGCCTCCGCCGCGGCCAGGACAGTAACGATTACGCCGATGAGACGGTTGCCAGGGTACGACTGGCAGACGACGTGACGTGGGCGCGCGAACCGCCGCATCCCCGACGCTGTCCGATCGAAATCAAACCAACCGCTCGGATCGACCGGCGGTTCAAATTCCTGAACGGTCCGATCGCCCCTCACACGGAGGCACAGAAGCCGTCCGATTCCCGTAACCTTCACGGCGAATTCGAATAAGGGGAAGCGAGCGAACGAAACTCACCACGGTCGGCTGATCGACAGCCGAAGCCGCTTGGCCGATTTCAAACGTTTGGACGCTGATCATGGCGGCGCGACGCTGATTATGGGCAGGAACCGCATCGAACCGGTTCGACCTAGATTTCTTTTCAAATGAAAGATCGAGAACGACCTCGGTCCGACCTCGACGGTCGGAAGGACGCGTGCACGCAAAACGAGACCCCCGACGGTCGGCTGACCGACAGCCGAGGCCATCTGGCCAATTCGAACGATCGGGCGCTGATCACGGCCTTGGCCTAGGCGCGACGCTGATCACAGATAGGGACCGCATCGAAACCGGCTCGTCCTAGGCGTCTTACCGAACAAAAAGACCGAGACCGATCTCGGCCCGACCTCGACCGTCGGAGCATCGCATAGCCGGCCCCTCGACCGCCTCCGGGCTTGAGGGCTAGGCCCGTGGAGCGCATTCCAGCGCATCCGATATGATCTGCTATCAGCGAATGATGACCCGCGCAACGTTTCAGTTCAAGACCAACCCTTCAGATCGCTCGAGGGCTCGGGGCTACGCCCTACGGGCGCGCTCGCGCGCCCTCGTAGGAGCAGAACGAACCTCGGAAACGACCAGCTCGGCGTCGCCTCAACCAGAGGTCGCGAACGGCGCCAGGCTCGGCGGCTACTGTCGGGATCATGTACCTCGGGTACTTCACGGTCCGCACTCGTACGTGTAAGGCTCCGAGTTAGAGGTCGGGCGGCAGTATTCAAGCGCGCGGCCCAACCCCTAAGGCGACCCACAAAAGCCGCATCGAGCCGCGGAGGCGTCGACCTCCGAGTATCGACCCTTAGAGATTGACCCTCGGGGAGTAGGGTACGGCATAATGGCGTATTTACTCTAGTGGCCACCTGCCAACTGCCCTGACGGGACGGGACGAGATTCACCATGACGGCACTTCAGCAGAAGCTGCAGCAGTCGACGGACAAGATCCGACGGCACTATGGCTGACACAGCAGTACCAGACAGGCGCCATAGTGCCCGCCGCTGCGTGCGATGTGACGGGTCACGCCCGCGTCTGAGCAAAGCGAATGATGGCGACGACAGCGAAAGGGTCCACCTGTCGGCGAGGCGGCAGGATCGTGTAAGACCCACCATTTGTAACCCCGGAGGACCCAGGGAGCGATAGAAGAGGGAGGAGACAAAAAAAAATGTAAACCAACGAGCTAGACAGCGAATACCACTAGAGGCTAGGGTTCTCTCGTCCCTTGTTGCGAGCAACCCCTTTCATCCGTGCTCCAATCACTTTCGACCCACTCCAGATCCTCTCGCGACGAGAGAATCCGGTTCTTGTATGATTATCATCGAAATAACCTACTCTCTGAACGTAGAGTATTACACCGCTTGAGGTGGCACGAACCAGGTAAAAAGAACATTTCTGAGTCTCTCAAAAACTAGCCACATCGAATATGAAGGCACACCGCCCTCACGATCGTATCTTCGTACTGTGTCGGTGGTCAGAACACCGACAATTCCTTTCTTGTTCCCCAGCGGAGGGGGCACGAAATTGGATCGGAAGAGGTTGCCGCGGCATTGATTCGGGTGGCCGGCGGCAGGCGAAGATGCTGGACGTACAGAAGCGGCGTGCCCAGATGATGCTCTTCATCATGGGCGTCCTTGCTCTCAGCATGACCGGTCAGCTTCCCCAATCCCCATTGTAGAATCTTTGGTTTCATCTTTTCTTATTTACAGTTTACGAGTACTACCCGTTACTTGCCGAGGCAATGATCTGTGGGCAGTGATTCTGGTTACCGAAGCGAAGGTCCTTGCGCGCCTGTTCCCGATTAATTATTCACCAGGCCTTTGTAACATTTGATTCGTCTATTGATGGGGAGTGACTGAGATTAGTTAGGCAATTATTTACCTGATTTCGATTGACTCTCCTTTCATTTCTGTCAATTTCTTTGCACTACTTTGAGTAATTGCATTATTGTCACTACTTTAGTCTTCGCTAGTTTGCCTACATGTCATCCACTCAGATGGTATGTGTATCATAATCAGGAGGGCGCCATATGCAACTTTTGGACTGAAAGGAAGCTCCGTTTAGAAGCTAAAAACTGTGCGGTTTTAACTTGTTCTCGATGAAGATATGGCCACTGACCGTTGACCAATGCTTATAATCCTTGCCTTCTTGATTCAGATGTCTCATTTTGTCGTCAAGGTTGCAACTTGCAATTCATTTGAATAATTTTGTATTAATGAATTAACATTTAACAAAAGCACCACCTGGAATCTGGTACATATTTCATTAGCTGACTGTTGGTTGAATATTGGTTAGCATGGGCTAGTTTGCGTTATGGAATGGCAAGCTCTTATTTTACATGCACGATCCTAGGAATAGCAACATGCAAATAGCCATTGTGTTTCGGATGTAACACACCAACATATATATGCTTCCATAATCCATAGATATTTATTGAGTGTCAATATAGTGATCTATACTATGAATCAATTGATATTGGGTTCTTCTATCTTTGTATGCTTTAGTCATGACCACTTGGCAATATATTCCTTCTCATGGTTTGGGCTTCTCTGGTGCCTAGATGAAGCTAGATCCTATTCAATGTTTCAGCTCTTTGTTTCTGACTTTGGTGGCTCCAAATGCTAGAGGTTGATTTAGGACTACACAACTACAATAGAAGTGTATGGCCCTAGAATGTTTTACTCTTTTAATCAGAGTACATCAGAGTCATTGGTTGTATAACATTATTAAACTCTTAATAAAGCTATCCTGTTTGTCAAAAAAAAATGTTTGACTCGCCATCAATAATTAGATCAATTCTATAGTCTCCTTTGTATCTAATTGCAAGGTTCAAAGTTGTGAAAAACAATCAGAACTATATAGTTGTGAAGAACAATCAGAACCATATAAGTACATAAGCTGTACCTATCCGTTAAAGTAATTAACACCACACTGGCTCCACATTTGATTTGGAGAAGCTAGAGCTTCATAATGCCATATATTCTACAGAGTGGATGCCAGAATTCCTATATGATCAAACAGGGTTTCCATGACAATAACCATAAGCAGGTGCCATAAGTTCTGTAAGAAAAAGTGACATAGTTTCACAAGTATGCATGTCCTGAAGAATACGAAATTTTTCAGTACTTATGCTGAAGAACTAGGAGTGACAAGCTAACATGTTGTTTCAAATGAATCAGCAATGACTGATTATTAGCTAACTTACAAATTCTATTGATACAACAGAGTTGTAAGTCGCAGAACTTGATCATTGTTATTTACGAAGTATTGAGTCCGTTCATAGTCTTATTAATGACTCAGGGTCTATCTAAGATAGATCTTGCTGAGTAGCAAAATTGACATTTTGCAAGCGATGCTTCCATGCTTTCTTTGCTACAGTTGAATTTGACAGATTAGTAATTTAGTGATCCCTTTTAAATCTTCAAGCTCAACTTCTCTTAGGCATATATGTTTTCAGATAAAAACGTTCTTATCTCCTTATAATTGCCTCCTTAACTTGTAATTTGCAGCCGAGAAGTTCAGAGAAATTGTTGGAAAGGAGGCTGCATCAAAGAGTGGTCAGTTCACATTCTTGAACTGCTTCGACATGGGCTCTGGCAGCCTTGCGTGCACAGCAAAGGAGGGTATCAAGCTGTATGTGTAAGTACATCCTCGACTATAGCACGAGTAGAGTCGAGTTCTCGTACTAACCTAAGAGCAGATATGCTGAAATATTTCCACGTTCAAGCAGCTAATCAGTAAACGACTTCTCCGTAACAGTTTGAAATGAAAATTGGCTCGCAACGCAAGTAGGGCAAGAAAGGAGAGGAATCCAGTCGGATCCTTTTCTAAAAGAAGAAAGGACTAGAGTCTTTCTATAAGAAGATTTTGATAATCGTAGATCGTGGAATATTCATCTATCTTATTAGGTAACTACTTTAACTGCTCTCGAAACTGAACCATCGTGAATAGAACTAGCGCTTAAGGAAGAGTAGGATCTGTTAGCAAGTCATATTCAATCACCCGGTCTTCTCCTTCCTAGCTTTTAGATAGCCCTGATTCTATCTTGGATTTGAATACAGTTAGCCGTCTACGTATCTTGGCAAAACTCGAACCTATAGTTGATCCATCCATACTCGATAAAGAATCAAAAAGGTACTTGAAGACGACTTTGAATGGGAGGAGGTTTTCTTTTTATTCCCCTAACCTGATTTTGATGTCTTCTTCGTTCTCAGTCCCTATGGTACATTCGTACCCAGCACATGGAAAGGGTACGGCAGCGAGCCATCGAGAAAGCATTTGCTGATGCTGTGTCTGAAGGTCTGACAGACACTGAAGCAGCTAAACAAGCTCAGAAGATTGGTTCAAAAGCGGCCAAAGTGGCCGCTCGTCAAGCCAATCGGATATTGGGTCCGATAATTTCTTCTGGTTGGGATTTCTTTGAAGCAATGTACTTTGGTAGAAGCATGACGGAGGGTTTTCTCCGGGGTACTGGCACCTTGTTTGGAACTTACGTGGGTGGCTTCCATGGTGAGCAGAGGTTGGGGAAGCTGGGATATCTTGGTGGGAGCCATCTTGGCAGCTGGGGTGGTGGAAGAATTGGACTGATGATTTATGATGTGATAAATGGCGTGAAATACATGTTTCATTCTGTTCGTCTACAGAATCAGTGATATGCTTCTGAAGATGGACCTGAAGAATACACATAATTATATTAGTGAACATACGCAGATAATTACATAAGCGAAGAAAGATAGGAGTCAGCATAAAGAAGCATCAGAAGAGAAGCATCGGGAATCAAATTGGTTCAGTTTGTTCTGAATCTGCAAGCTTTGATATACTGAGGGCTCTTATTCTGTCTTCACAGAAATGATTATAAACTTGTTATGTTCTTATATTTATTTATGTTGTTAGATGTGGTTATTCTTTATATTTATCTTTTAGCCATTTGTATATAGAAACTCAAATGTGCCACAAATGAAATTATAGCCGTGTACAGGAAATGTTTCGGGTCTATCTTATACAAGGAGACGGCTCTCAAGCTGCTCTCTTAATGTTTGATCGGTGCTTTTGGCTGCTAATGCTTGTTGTAAGTTTGATGCTATTCCCTCCGTTTTTTAGTTTTTTTCGTTAGGACACTATCAAAATGAACTAAATTTGCTGTCCCAACGAAACAATGTAAGAATAGAGGAAGTGTAATTTAGCAAATACTTCATCAAATGTTAGCTTTTCTGTTTCTTATTCTGTACCTGAAGAGAACGTGGCTGAAAGATTTTGAATATTGCAAAATGCAAAAGAAAACCTAGGCTCGATGCCTCCAAAATTTATCATCACATTCAAAAATTAATTGCGAGGGTCCATGATATTTAAACCTGAACTGAAAGAATAAACTGACTTCAAGGTTGCACACTGCCAGTGCCCAGTGGTCACTGCTCTGTAACAGCTTCGTGAAGTCACGCTAAAGTTTGGCAGTGGAACAACAATATCCCATTTGGATTTTGAGAAAGAAAAAAATCATAAATTCTACTCCCTCCTTTCTTTAATTAATGCGCAACATAAACTTTGATCATTCGGTTTATTCAAAAAATAGTTCAAATGTGTAAAATTTTAAGTTGTGATGCAAATAACTCTAATAATAAATAAAATTATAATAAAATATATGATATTTATTAATTTTTTTTAATACTACGAATAGTCAAAGTTAGTGTTAAAAGTCAACAGCAACAACAATTAAAAAACAGAGGGGTATTTTTTCTCTATTATAATTCTTGTCAATTTTTTATAAAAATTTCAATGTTCGACCAAAGTCCAAAGCCAATCATTCGGTCGCTGCTCATCCCGATGCTGGCCACATAAGCACTCGTAAAGTCGTCACGCTAGTTGACAGGCAAGGACGAAAAAAACAAGCCAGGAACCTTTTTTCTCTTGCCGGCGATGGCGAGATCATGACTCCATCGTGCGTACCTGGAGTAAATGATAACACGGTCATTTTGTGCGCCCAATTTTTCACGCAGCGCTAAGAGGAAACTTGATTCACATCGCACTCATATTGCGTCAAATCACCGAGGAACCAAACCACATCGTACCCCTCTCTACGTGTAGGAAAACGAACCAACAACATTCTATCGTGACCAATGATAACCGAATTCTTCCTGAAAATTATGTAGAATGTGGTAAATTTTCATTCGTTCTTGGCTAATTTCTCTATAAAATTCTAGGAGAATTCTGTATTTTAAGATCTCATTTGAAACATCTCTACAAATTTTTTTATAAAATCGAACCGATCCATATGACATTTCTATAAAATTATTGTAAAATTACTGCATTACAAAAAAGCTAAAAAAAATTATTAACTGCAAAAAACGTAAAAAATTCTCCATTTTATCTTTCTGCCAATCCCAGATCCCATAGTCACAAAGCTGAAAGCAGGGCATCGACCTGTCTCTTCTAGTGTTATCCTTGACCTTGACCCCTACCCGCACGTTTACAAGGAAGCCCCGAAAAAAATCATGTCCTCCATCTCCACCCTGCACCGGGCCTGCCTCCGCTTCGCTCTGCTCCCGTTCCCACCTCTGCGTGCGCGTGCTGCCACTCTCCGCCCTCCCCCTCCTCCCCGGCGGAATCTACACCCCCGTCGCCGGGGCGCCATGAGCTCCGTCGCGTCCAGGCTGTCCCACATCTCCGCTGCGGCCGGTGGCGGCGGCGGTGGCGCGGCCGGCGAGTCTAATCAGCCGCCGCCTTCCGCCGCGGCCCAGGAAGATGGTCGGTGACGCTTCCTTGTACCGTTGCTTGTGGTCGTTACGTAGCCGTGTTTGGATTGCACGAAGGGCGATGGTTTTGGTGAATTCGATTATTTGGGTGTGCTAGCTGCCGCACGATGGGACTTCTGGTTGACTTTTCTTTGTGCGGCTTCATTGGTGAATTTGGGTGGTTTCCTTCAGTTGTGATTTATTGATTGATAAAATTGTAGTTAGATCAGCGCAGCTTGGCTAAGTGATAGTGAAGATCACACTATATTGTCTGTTAGATTTTCACAAATTAACCCAACCTTTCGGTTGATTTGTACCGGATGCAGTTCGTACTTTGCTTGCCTATAAACGAAACAATCATATCGTTAGATGCCACAGAAAGGTTTTAAGGCTATAGCTGGTTCCATTTGCAATTTTGCCGTATCTGAATAGATTACACTCCTTTTTAATTTGCTTAATCTTTACCTGTGGTTTTATCTCTGTATTTGTTTTGTGATCCCGCATGTCTATAAACAGTATCACAGAATCATGTAAACTAGTTTTGATGCTGAAACTTTTGACTGATAGAGAAGATGGTAGCTCAAGTAGACTTGCATGTCAAATGCAATCAGATGCTTGGTTCAGGGATTGTGTGATGAATAAGCATTAAAAGTATTATTTTTATTCTTGTATGGCGCATCATATGCCACTTTTACATGTTTTTTTTTCTTTATGCTATATAAAAATCATATTGATGCGGATAACTACTGTAGTAACAGTAATTGTATCTGCATATTGTGCAGATCTTTCATCTGGGGACATGGGTTATCGCCTTCCTCCAAAAGAAATACAAGACATTGTTGATGCGCCACCACTTCCTGTCTTATCATTTTCACCAAATAAAGACAAGATTCTGTTCCTGAAGCGTCGAGCACTCCCACCGCTATCAGATCTTGCAAAACCTGAGGAGAAGCTTGCTGGTGTAAGGATTGATGGCAATTCTAATACTAGGAGTCGAATGTAAGTAATCGAAATGATTTTTCAAGGTTTTAAGTGTTTGTCCTTTTTTTATTCATTTATGACATGTTTGTTTCTATGTTTTGCGACATGCATCAACTGAAAATTCTGATAGTTTTTGTCTTTAGGTCTTTCTACACTGGAATAGGGATCCATAAGCTGCTGGATGATGGTACTTTGAGCCCAGAGAAAGAGGTACATGGATACCCAGAAGGTGCAAGGATAAATTTTGTCACCTGGTAAGTTTAAATATTTCAATTATCAAGCAACTTCCCTTTTTTCCCTTTTTCCATTAGTTTTTACAAAATTTTGTTTGTTATGGACAACAAATTACAAGCTTATGCACTGAATCATGTGAATAGGTCACAAGACGGTCGCCATTTGGCGTTCAGTGTCCGAGTTGATGAGGTGACTTGTTGGCTTAGATTTGAATTAGCTATACTATAACTGATGTATTTGAATAATTACTTATGTAAGCTCTGATGTTTTACGAATAGGAGGAAAACAAAAGTGGCAAGCTGAGGGTTTGGATTGCAGATGTGGAATCTGGAGAAGCAAGACCACTTTTTAAATCTCCCGACATATACTTGAATGCTATTTTTGACAGGTGAACATTAATATGTATGCCTGGTACCTTCCTCATCCTTGCTTGTAGTTAATGTCCTTTATTCTCTATTTGCAGCTTTGTATGGGTTAATAATACTACTTTGGTAGTCTGCACTATTCCTTTGACACGTGGAGCTCCACCACCGAAGCCATCAGTTCCATCTGGTCCGAAAATTCAATCAAATGAGACAAAGAATGTTGTCCAAGTGCGAACTTTCCAAGATCTTCTGAAAGACGAATATGACGCTGATCTATTTGATTATTATACAACTTCACAGCTAGTGTTAGCCTCCTTAGATGGAACGGTGAGGCCAATTGGCCCTCCAGCTGTATATACATCCATTGATCCATCACCAGATGATAAATACTTGATGCTTTCTTCTATTCACCGGCCATATTCCTACATTGTACCTTGTGGGAGGTTTCCAAAGAAAGTTGAGTTGTGGACTGTAGAGGGGAAATATGTTAGGGAACTTTGTGACTTACCCCTTGCTGAAGACATTCCAATTACAACGAGCAGTGTCCGCAAGGGAAAGCGTTCAATCTATTGGAGGCCAGACAAACCTTCAACTCTGAACTGGTATGAAAAGCACCATTTCATGCATAACTTAGTTTGATTTGTGTTGCAGTTTTTGCATTTCTCTACAGAATAAGCATTTTATTTTGAAAAACAAAGAGCGATGAGTCAGGTCCAACAATGAGTTTTCTAACAAGCCGTACAAAGAGCTCTAGGAACTCTGAATAGTTGTTTCAATACCGATTTACATTTCCGTATGATTCGTGATGCTACTTCAAACTGAGTCACACTATGTAATCTTGTACAAGTGATAAGATACTCAAACGGTTCTCTTGATTTATTTATTAGTAAGTAAATGATAAGTTGTATAGCAGCCAGAAGATGTGGAACCGTCAAGGTTGCTTAAAATATATTCTACTGCCAATCGTAGAACTATAACTATACTGGCTATAATTGAGATAGACATTTTGACAGTTGTATATCTATATGTATGATTTTTCTTTTGGTCCGAGCTAATTGCATCCGTTTTAAATTATTCTGCACAGCTTATCCTCAAAAGGTCATCGAGAGAAAGAAATAAGTTCGAACTAGTAACTTTATTGCAGTACCATTACATTTTTCTTGAAACTTAACAACCCGATTTTTGTTCAATGTAAATGCAACTGCATATGGCTCGTTTGGCTAATTATAAATTATAGAATATTATTTGTTTATTCTGTTTGTTTTGATGCTACTAATAGATTTATGGAATAACCCTGTTGATATCAGTATGGGAATCGGAATCAAGGCAGCCCAGTACAATGAAGCATTCTCAGTTGCTCACTTAATCATAATGTTAAATGCATTTTATTTGATGGTTTTTATTATGTCTAGTGCATTTCATTCATATATTTGAAATTATCAGTCTCTCTTTATTTATAAATTTTTCGCTTAGCCAATTGATTATATGTTTTGGAGATATTCAAGTGCTACATTTAGTCATTTACTTTAAGCTAATTATGACTTCACTTGTCAAGAGTTACCTATGAGTTTATACAAGTGCTTTCATGAGTTATTCATTCTTTGTTCTAGCACATGCTTTACTTTATCCATCTTTTGAGCAGGGTGGAGACACAAGATGGGGGAGATGCGAAAGTAGAAGTTTCCCCTCGTGACATAGTTTACATGGAAAATGCGGAGCCTATAAATGGTGAACAGCCAGAGATTCTACATAAACTTGACCTTCGATATTCGTACGTGCTTCAAAATATCAATCCAACTACTTTAGTTCGTTAAGTTTTTCTTCACTACATTTTCTATAATATTTTAGAATAAACTTCAATTTGGTAGAGAGTAACAATAGTAAAGTTTCCTTATTGAAAAATGATGAGTAAAAGGTTCAATGACTTAAATTGCTGGTGTACTTGACTTAAAATGTAAAATATGGCACCTTCTGCACACTGTCCCTTTGTTATGTTTGGTTTATCATTGTGTTTTTCATGTGCAGAGGCACCTCTTGGTGTGATGACTCTCTTGCTTTAGTGTATGAATCGTGGTACAAAACACGAAAGACAAGAACATGGGTGGTTTCTCCTGATAAAAAGGATATCAGCCCACGCATTTTATTTGATCGGTCTTCAGAAGATGTGTACTCTGATCCTGGCTCACCAATGATGCGAAGAACTGCTATGGGAACATATGTCATTGCAAAGATCAAGAAAGAAGATGGAAATACTTACATCTTGTTGAATGGGATGGGTGCCACACCGGAAGGAAATGTTCCATTCCTTGATTTGTTTGATATGTATGTTTAGATTCATAAACCATAAATATCTATTTCTACCAGGATACACTTTTTACCAATATATGCAAGATGCCAATTGTCTTTTCCTTTGCAGAAATACTGGAAGTAAAGAGCGGATATGGGAAAGCGATAAGGAGAAATACTATGAAAGTGTTGTTGCACTTATGTCAGATAAAACTGATGGGGAGCTGCCCCTTGATGAGTTAAAGATACTTACATCAAAAGAATCAAAAACAGAAAACACACAGTATTACTTGCAAACTTGGCCAGAAAAGAAGCAAGTTAAGATCACAAATTTCCCCCATCCATATCCTCAGCTTGCTTCCTTATATAAGGAAATGATAAGGTACAAGCGAAAGGATGGTGTTCAACTTACTGCAAACTTGTACCTGCCCCCGGGTTATGATCCATCGAAAGATGGACATCTGCCATGTCTTGTTTGGTCCTACCCTGGTGAATTTAAAAGCAAAGATGCTGCTGGGCAAGTTCGTGGATCCCCTAATGAATTCCCTGGAATTGGTGCCACCTCCCCTCTTCTTTGGTTGGCTAGAGGGTATTTTTCTCTTCCTGCTATTCACCAATGATAGAATATGCATGCCACATATTTTTTGCTGTTATTTAATCGAGACTGAAGGAACCTCTACACTTTTACAAAAGTCATTTATTTGATGCATGATGTAAATATGTTTCATTCTAGTGCACGTACTCACTACACATATTACTTCAGGTTTGCTATTCTTTCGGGTCCAACAATCCCAATTATCGGTGAAGGTGATGAAGAGGCCAATGACAGGTATATTTTGCTACTGAAGCTCCATTCCATCCTTCTGGACGGCATATATTAATATATGCTATGTACATGATTGTTTATATTGGTTCTATACTGAAAACTATCTTTTAGGTACGTGGAACAACTGGTAGCAAGTGCAGAGGCTGCAGTTGAGGAAGTTGTCAGAAGAGGGGTGAGCCTTTTCTGTTCCTTTGTGCTTGCAGTTGATTTATTTTTATACAAAAATTAAGTTTTGTGGCAGCCACAGAACACATTTGTGAGTTATTTATGAAGTCACTGTGTATGATTCAATAATATGGGTGACCTTTTTTGTTCTGCGAATATACTTGAAATTTGATTGTTATCCTGAGCATTTTCTTTCAAGATTGACTGATTCTCTTTTCTCATATATGTTTAGGTGGCTCACCCTAGTAAAATCGCTGTTGGTGGTCATTCGTATGGTGCATTCATGACAGCTAATCTCTTAGCTCACGCTCCTCATCTTTTCTGCTGTGGGATTGCTCGTTCTGGTGCTTACAATAGGACACTAACTCCATTTGGGTTTCAGGTACACAGAAATTCTAAATGGGTAACTGACTATTTATGGAACATATTTTCATACTTTATTGATGACCTACATTATCCTGTAGAACGAGGATAGAACACTATGGGAGGCAACAAGCACCTACGTTGAGATGAGCCCTTTCATGTCAGCAAACAAAATCAAGAAACCTATTTTACTTATCCACGGAGAGCAGGACAACAATTCGGGAACATTGACAATGCAGGTTAAATCTTATGCCACAAATCTACTCATAGCGAATGAGATATTATCCACTTCAGAGATGACCCTGAATTGTTTGTTGTTTATCTGCCTCCTGCAATATTTGAAGTTTTTTCGGTTCTTGTGACAAGTTCAAATTTTATATGTCTTTAGTTGAACCTAGCTAATACTCCCTCCGTCCCCATAAAGTAGTCGTTTTAGGGGTGAAATCCTGTCCCACTAAATTGGGCATTCATTGCAGGGCCCAGCTATTCCTACTTGCATTTAATAGGGGCAGCAGTGTAATCTGGTGAATTTGATGTTTCCATCGAAGTTGGCTAGAACGACCACTTTTCGGGGACATAGGGAGTATAAACTATTCCATATCAGAGTATTGTGACCAAAATCTCTGTAATTATAGGAAAACTATAATACAAACAGGTTGGTTAATAGGGCATAAAAACCTTTTTCATTACTTTCCACGCAATCAAGTTTCATTTTGACATTTTTCTTGAATAATTTTGACGTACCGTCAAACTGGATCTGCTTGATTTCCAATGTCTTACCTTCTTTTTTTTTTGGGGGGGGGGGGGGGGGGGGGCGCTGCTATCTTACCTGGTAAATAAGAATTGCATAGAGCATATGATGTTGTGTTGTTTCTCTTTGTTAACGAATGTTCGATTGTCTTCATTGTGTAGCAAATGGATGAATAATATCTAATATTTGTGTTTCAATTTTGATGTTACAGTCAGACCGATTCTTCAATGCCTTGAAAGGTCATGGTGCGCTGTCGCGTTTGGTAATACTTCCTTTTGAGAGCCATGGGTACTCTGCAAGGGAGAGCATTATGCACGTCCTCTGGGAGACTGACAGGTGGCTGCAGAACTACTGTGTAAATGTTACTAGCAAGGCTGACTCGGATGCAGCAGCGGTTAGCGAAAACAACACTGTGTCTGCTAGTGGTGGAAGTGCAGCGCATGAAGGTTTAAGTCCTGAGGGACATTCACATGTACCACGATCACTTTTATGGTAACTTTTCTCTCATTGCTACCTTTCTTCTTAAGTGTCTTAGATTATTGTGGTTAATTGGTGTCTCTGATGTCTTAAAAATTATGAGGCATGCTTCAAAGCATTCTTTCTTTGGACTGAATTGGAAAAAATTCTGACCCACCAACTTTTGTCAAAATTTCTGCATGTAACAAAGGTACATTTGTCTTAATCCGGGCCAAAAGTTTGGATAATATTTAGTTTTTTTTTATACACGGCTCTTGCCGCTGCCTTCATCGGAGGCAAGTGTGGGATGGGGGATCGAACCCCCGCCAGCTCCAGCGCAACCTTTGCGCTTTTGCCACCAGGCCACATGCCTGTCCACGGGAAAATAGTTAGTTTATAAACAAAACTATTATAATGTGGTTAAGTATTTCTGCCTTCATAAATTTTATATGTTTTCAATATCTATGCTTCAGCCAAAAAGATGACAAATTCTCTTATGATTCCACACAGATTAACTTTGCCAGATGGTGTCACGAAACCATGCCAGGACAGCAAGTCTGAACATAAAATAAATGCAGTGCTGCGCTTGCCAGAACAGATGCTTCCCAGGCACGGCTTGATTGGCCTTCCCTTATATACTATTTGATTGGATTTTTGCAGAAGATGACTGTATCACTGTCATTTAGGGCCTACAAATTGTAGGAAAGCCCTAACAAAAATCGGGGGATATTGCGCCCTGATTGATTTCACTCGATTTGTATTCATGGAGCCAGAGGCCATAAAACCTGTAATTTTACGGCTGGTGGATAATTATAGACTAGTGCAAATAAAGTATAACTATTAGTATTTGACACCTCGATTTGGACAGGAACTTGCTCTGGGCATTGTTTGACAGCAAATAAAGTATAATTATTATTGGAAAATATTAGCATGATCTCGTCCTCATTCATTCTTTTGGCACGTGCGAAACACGTGTCAACTACGCCCTTTGTTTTTAAAACATTGAAACCGTTGATTTTTAAAATCAATTTTGACTAATTATTTTATTTAAAAAATGTATTTATGTGTTAAATTATTGGTTCTATTTTAAATATCATTAATGATAAAGCAAATTATAAAAAAATATCATATTTATTATACTTTTTTAATAAGATAAATGGTCAAAGTATGTTAGATATAAGCAACGTCGGTATTTTAGAACAGGAGGTGGTAAGTTTTACGATTGAAAGGGTAGATGTATACTACAACTTATCATGTTGAGATTCACTAGACTAAAATGTGCAGGACAAAGATGGTACTGAAATGCTGTGCCAGTGTTGTTTCATCACTGTTTTTTTTTTTCAAGACTTGTGCATATTGATTCATGAGTATCTTGATTCATCGTATACAGCGCAAAAGTTGGCAGCATTTGGTGTTTCTTCAGTTAAACTGCACATTCGTCATCCTAGCAACTCCGAGATTTTCACACGCAAGGGGTAAAATGAATGAAATATCTGGAGTATAGATGCTACTGTTGCCAATGGAAATTCACTCGATAACGGATTGGCGATGTA
>BCLF01000002.1:2151205-2194627 GCA_001602275.1 Zoysia japonica | reverse complement strand
CTGCCCAGGCGCCCAGACCCCGGAGAGCTGGCCTGGCGCTCATGGTGAGGTGATTCCGATCGGGGCCAGGGCCAGCCCGGGCATGGAGAGAGGAAGATGGTGTCCGCTGCACCTGGCGCTCCACACGGCTGCGTGCAGCGTGCTGCCTCACTCGCCTGACGCAACGACAACGAAGTTCGTATTCTTCGTTGCCGAAGCTCGTAGTCGCTCACGGACCTCGTGGCAGTTGCATGCAGGCAGCGTGATGTGGACGGGACGCCACATACAGCGTGACGCGGACGTGGTGAAAGTCCCTCGCGAAGCGTACGTATCGCAGCAGAGGCATGAAACCGGCCTGCTCACTGGCCGCGGACGCGTGATGTGTGGCATGCATCGGACCTTTCCACCTCCGTCCACCTCCAAGGCTCCAACACATGTAACCGGGGAACGGCTTTTGTCGCGAAACGATCGATGGCCCACACGACTCATGTACCAGACCTCCACGTCAGCCACGGCGGCCATCAGTTTGCACGCCGTTCCGCATCCACGGGGTTCAGTGAGGCCGGCAGTGAAGTGATCACTTGACAGTTGCCATGGCGTCCTATATATACTCTTCGTGCCAGTCCCAACTCTCATCAAGCATTCGAGCAGCACAGAGCAGTCGAGCACTTCACTCTTCTTGAGCGCACGACTGCCCTCCGCGGCTCCGCTTCAGCTTGATCTAGCTCGCTAGCTCCACAACTGTGAACTGTTCGAATGGAGGCCCAGAACATGGAGGTTGCCGCCCTGGTGCAGAAGATCACCGGCCTCCACGCCGCCATCTCCAAGCTGCCGTCGCTGAGCCCGTCGCCCGAAGTCGACGCGCTGTTCACCGACCTCGTCATGGCCTGCGTCCCGGCGAGCCCCGTCGACGTGACTCAGCTCGACCCCGAGACGCAGAAGATGCGTGAGGAGCTCATCCGCCTCTGCTCAGACGCGGAGGGGAAGCTCGAGGCACACTACTCCGACCTGCTCGCCGGCTTCGACAACCCGCTCGACCACCTCGGCCGCTTCCCTTACTTCAGCAACTACATCAACCTGAGCAAGCTGGAGTACGAGCTCCTGGTCCGCTACATCCCGGGCCTCGCGCCGTCCCGCGTCGCCTTCGTCGGGTCGGGCCCGCTGCCGTTCAGCTCGTTCGTGCTCGCCGCGCACCACCTGCCCACCACGCAGTTCGACAACTTCGACATGTGCGGGCCGGCCAACGAGCGCGCGCGGAAGCTGTTCCGCGCGGACGAGGACCTGCGCGCGCGCATGAACTTCCACACGGCCGACGTCGCCGCCCTGACCGACGTGCTCGGCGAGTACGACGTCGTCTTCCTCGCTGCGCTCGTCGGCATGGCGGCCGAGGAGAAGGCCCAGGTGGTCGCGCACCTCGGGAGGCACATGGCCGACGGAGCGGCCCTCGTCGTGCGGAGCGCGCACGGCGCGCGCGGGTTCCTGTACCCGATCGTCGACCCCGAAGACATCCGCCGCGGCGGGTTCGACGTGCTGGCCGTGTACCACCCGGAAGGCGAGGTGATCAACTCTGTCATCATCGCGCGGAAGGTGGGTGCCCACGCCGACGGAGTTCAGAACGGACGTGCGCTCGCGAAGGGCGCGATGCCGACTGCAAGCAAGGCGGACGAGTCCTGCAAGGTAGAGGCAAGCGCGCCCCAGAAGAGGGAGGAGCTGGTGGCTGCGGAAGAGCAACTGGCTTTTTGATGCGAAGTGTCGAGAGGATCGATGTCGCTGCGTGAAAATAATGGTTGGTCTCCGTTCAGCCGCTTCATCTCAGATTATTGTTCCGCTACTCTATTGTTCTTGAACGTACGTGATCAATGTTACGCGTGTGTACTTGTACTTCTATGGTGTATGTCGATGTCAACATTTACATGCAAGTGTTTGGGGCAGAGAGCATCGACAAATGTTTGGAGTATGTAAGTGCACTATCACAAATAAATGATTTCTTAGAAATAGTGTGTCTTCTAAGGTCCTATCTGGAACATATGAATTTCATAAAATTAGTCACTTCAATCTTACTGGAAAAACATAAAAATTGATAAAATTCTCACATTCCAAACAGGCTAGCACTACGGTGAGACAATTCTAATTTCTAATCTGCGCGCGAGCGTATGAAGCCGACTTCTGGCCCTCTTGAGTATTGCGATAGACTGTTGTTGAAAATTCGTCAATAAACATTTAGATAGATTTTTTTCCTCCAAATTAGAGTTGAACTTTAGAACCATTCCAAACACGCTCTACGTTTCATGGTAAAAAGTGCAAGGGAGCGACTGCTTTGTGCTGCTTGAATGCTCGATGAGTGTTGGAACTGGCACGACGGGTATTATATCGGACGCCGGCCTCATCTCACGTATGATTGCGGGTTGCGGCATGGCACGTTCTGTGTCCGTGCGTTGAAAAGGGCGGGGGTGCTTGCATGGCTCGCTTCATGCGTCCACGTCCAAATGGCCTGTTTCATGCCTCTGTTTTCTATGTATGCTCCCATTCCTACGTGGCATGCTACGGAACATATAGTAGTTGATTTGATTATTGTCGTCCACCATAACGCACCATTTCATAATCACAAGTCACGACCACTGCATATGCAATTATTCTACAGCCGCTCTGGAAGTATGGAGTCCAACAATCATTGCTGATACGTCGACTTCTGAAACTGGAAAGTCGCCACAAAAAAAAATCCAAAATAGAAAGTTTCACCATGATACCGTCGGCCCAGGTCGTGGGTATTTTCCACAATACAAACATTTATAGGTTTGTTTGAAGTTAAACAGTTTTAACTTTGACGGTCAATATAGAAAAAAAAATCACAGTATAATATTGGTTGTATCTGATGTTGTTAAGTTCATTTTAATTAAAATCAACTATCATACTACGTAACTCTTGATATTTAAAATAACTAATTTATTGAGATTTTTAATGAAAGTTTAAAAAGTTTGACTTTGACAAACACATCTTATATATGCGGATAGAAAGAGTAGTATGGTGGGATGTGTTCATGTGTATTAGAGCCTATACCCCATCACGGGTGATTGTATTTACAGCTACTTATTTTTTTTATTGTTGTTGTCACGATCCATCAATGAAAATGCAAAATCAAGACGAACTATTCATCAATAATTATTAGTCCATCGTGTTTTTTAATTGTTGTCATCGTCAACTTTTATGTCATCTTAAAAAAATGAAGGAATAACTATGATTACTGACAGGGGCCATAATATGACTTTCTATCTTCCATGTGTTGCTGAACAACACTGAAGAACTTATGTGGGCAACTGGGCATGTACTGTTTTTTATGGTGGTGCAGCCAGCAAAAAGAGTATCGATGCCTTTTCTCGACTTTCTCTCCTTCTTTCCCTTTTTTGTTTGTTCCAGATGAGAAAGCACTAATGCCTGGTGATGGGGTTGTTTGGAGGGATTTGTTCGCTTCCATTCACCTTCTGGCCCACACCCTTCGTCCCAATCTGCGCCCCCCCCCCCCCCCCCCCCCCCCCCCCCCCCCCGCGGGGATCTCATCTCAGAACAGTTTTTTTTTTTGTTGAGAAAATAATGGCAGGTGTTCTGCCTTTTCATTAAGAGGAACAGAAAGTTATTTACAAAGATGTATTTGTATTTACAACAGAATTATGAATATAGATGTCAAAGTTGTAGAGGAGACCAAGCATCCTGCCAGTTCTGAACATCCTGCTCAATGAGGTGCTTCAGCTGGTCGGTTGTGAGTGCTTTTGCATCAAAGACTCGGCGGCAACGTTCCTTCCAAAAATTCCAAACGGTGTAAATGATCTTACGACCGCGTTCCGTAGTATGTGCATCATCAACAGGTCCCAACATGCTGCTCCACCAACGCTTGAGCCTTCTATAATTTCCAGCCGGCGTTGACTGTCTACCTGTCTGGAGCCAGGAAGCTAACGTTGTCCACAAGACTTTTGAGAATGAGCAGCCAGTCACCATGTGAAGTTGCGTCTCTTGCATCGTGTGACAGAGTTGACAAATTGGGTGCTTGCCCACCATGCTTGAGTATTCTGTCAGCTGTCCATAGCTTGTTTTGGAGTAGAAGCCAACAGATAAACTTACATTTGGGTTCGACCTTGGCCCTCCATAAGCGTTCCCAATCATAATCCGCAAATGAACCTGCAAATTGGATTGCATAGGGAGAACGGATGAGTACTGACCATTTGCTGAGAAACGCCACGTGATGTCATCCGCGCTATCTGTGAGCTGGATCTGTTGAAGCATTGTCCACAACTGAACGAACTGGTTGATTTGCACTGTGTCCGTTATCCGTTGCAGGCCTTTCATCCAGTTACCTTGTGTCAACGCCTGTGCCACTGTCTGGTTTTTGCGCCACGCTAATCTCAGAAGGGTTGGTGCAATGTCCTTAGGTGTTCTACCTTGTAGCCATCTGTCGTGCCAGAAGCTTGTATTTCTTCCATTGCCCACTGTAATAGAAGTGCATGCTCTGAAGAGATCTAACTCGGTAGTGTTCTGTGTGATGCTCATACCAGACCAAGGCTTGTTTTTGTCTTTCCACTTGAACCATTGCCATCGAAGTCTCAGTGCTCGGTTGAATTTTTGTAAGTCAAGCACTCCCAAGCCCCCTAGCTTCTTTGCACGTTGCACCCGTTGCCAGTTGACAAGGCAATGCCCGCCCCTAGCAACTTCTGATCCTTTCCATAGGAAATTTCTTCTGATCTTGTCTATCTTATTGATGGCCCATTTAGTAAGCGGGAAGACTGTCATATGATAAATCACAATTGAGGACAGGACAGAGTTAACCAGAGTGAGACGACCGGTTTTGTTTGTTGAGGAGTGCACCTTTCCAACCCGGCAATTTTCCAGCCACCTTGTCAATCAGCACCTGTTCATCAGATGATCTTATTCTCCCAATCTGCAATGGCAGGCCCAAATATTTGCAAGGGAGGCGGTCCTGGTGTGCCTGAAAGTCGCCTAGAACCTCCACAACATCAATACCATCACATCTGATCGGATAAATTTTGGATTTCTGAATATTGGTGCATAAACCTGTTGCTTGACCGAAGTTGTGTAAGAGCAATTGCAGATTGTTGAGATCAGACCTGAGCGGCCGGACAAAGAGCATTGCATCATCAGCGTAGAGACTTGTTCTCAACTTTATTGGATCAGCCCCAATCGGCGCTAAGAGACCTGCCGTGGTGGCCATGTCTAATAGCTTCTGAAGAGGATCCATGGCAAGTATGAAAAGCATCGGCGAGAGCGGGTCACCATGTCTCAGTCCTCGCCTGTGGTTGATCGGCTTCCCCGACTCACCATTGAGCAGTATTCTGGAGGTTGTTGTGCGCCATATCAGGGATAGCAAGTCTCGCCATCTCTGTCCGAATCCTATTTGTTCCATCAACTCCAACAGGTATTCCCATCGGACGCTATCAAAAGCCTTCGCTATATCCAACTTAAGGAGTAACATTGGTGTTTTTGTGCAATGAAAATGGTTTACTGCCCCCTGCACATATTGGAAGTTGTCTTGTATGCTTCTGCCCTTGATGAATGCGCTTTGACTGTGTGAAACCAGATGGTCCAAGCGCGGGGCCAAGCGGTTTGCTAGAATTTTCCCTAGAAGCTTTGCAGTGCTGTGCATGAGGCTGATCGGACGATAATCACCGACATTTGCAGCCTCTTCTTTCTTTGCAATGAGTGTTACATTGGCTGAATTGAGCAGATTCCAGCAGCCATCCCGCAAAGCAAAAATCTCTTGGCATCTGTAACCGACTCCAATTGAGGGTGCACGCACGGCCAGCCGAAGTACCAAACTGCTCACTGTAGTGTTTCCAAAGTGCAAAAGCCTTTGCTTCATGCGAAGTACATGTTACTCCTTCGTGCTGTAGGCTTGAGATGTAGTTGCGCCGCCGCCTCGCATTGGCGCGCAGATGGAAGGGTTTGGTGTTTGCATCACCTGCGCGAATCCATGTCAGGCGTGATCTTTGTCTCAATTTGATTCGCCGCACCGCTGCCAGTCCAAGGATTCTGTTTTTGGCCTCTTTCCGGAGTTGCACTTCTGTCGATGTGAGTGGGCGTTGTTCTTGTAACTGGTCCAAGGATAGTACTAGCTGTTCTGCCACAGATGATTGATGCTTGAGATCATTGACGCGTTGCTTATTCCATCTTTTCAGTGCTTTCGCTAGTCTTGACAATTTAATATGTAGAACTCGTGCCTTGTTCGAGGACTGTAGAGGCCTGGTCCAGGAGTGTTTGACGATGTCAAGAAAGTCTGGCATTTTCAACCAATAAGCTTCAAATCGGAAACCCTTGTATCGGCGCTGAAAAGGGGCACAAGTTAGCACCATCGGGCAGTGGTCCGAAACTGATGAAGTGATAGCTTGCAGGTGACAGTGCAGGTAAGACAGCTCCCAATCCCTCGTGCAAAAAACATGATCAATCTTAGTTTGCGTTGGATTATCATTTTCACTAGTCCAGGTAAAACGCCTGCCATGCAAATGTATTTCTTTCAGCTCTAGATCATCCAAAACTCTGCGGAAAGTGCTCATTAGACGTCTGTTGATGTTTGCGTTGTTCTTGTCACTAGCTCGATATATCAAATTAAAGTCCCCCAAAATGAGCCACCTAGAATCAGTGGCTTGCTTGACTCGTTTGATTTCATCCAGAAAAGGCATCTTTTCTGGGTCACCCTGCGGTCCATAAACCCCTGTTATGCTCCATGTTTCATTATCTGTCCTTCTCCTGATCTTAGCCGAAACTGAGAACTGATCAACACGCACCTGCTGTAGACTATAAAAGTTTTGTGAGCAGGCCAAAATAATACCTCCACGTACTCCATCAGCAGGAAGCGCTACATAATTGTCTAGGAAAAGCGGTCCCAAGGTTTCACTGATCACGGCATCATCAACTGTTTGCAGTTTGGTTTCTTGCAAGCACACTATAGAACTTGGGTGATAACTCACCGGATCCCTGACCACTTGTCGCCGGGCTGGATCTCAGAACAGTGACCACGTATGTATTAGCGTTATTACAGATGTGTACCAGCCTGATTATTCTTCACATGCTTTCTGCCTCATCTCCCAGCCGCCGAGCTGGCCTGGTTGTCAATGTCACCGGCATCGTTCGACGGGCCCCGGGCCCCCGGCTGGCAAAGCCGTCGTCCTCGTCCACCCCACGCATCAGAATCCGACTTCACATCACGAGAAGCAGCACGGCCGCGACGCTTTGCCGGACCACATCACACGCCACGTACTGCCGTCACCCAAAGCCAAACTCCGCTTAAAATCTCGAACAGCTCACCTGACAGTGCTGGCCGCGCTAGTCGTGACAAATCGGGTAGATTCCTTTTTCCAAACCGCGCCCGCTGCTGGTGGCCAAGCAGCCACCGAATCACCACCTAAACGGTCCTTTTCTCCACTAAGAAAATCGCGGCTGGTAACCCGAACCATTTGGGTCAAACGATCTATCTCCGCATCGCCCTCGCACGCGCCGGCCACTCCGCAGGGTCGTCGTCTTCCCTTCCGCGCCTCGATCGCCATCGCCATGTGCGGCGGGGGCTGCCGTCGCCGTCCGAGCGGCGGCGCGGACGGGAGTACCTCGCGCGGCGGACTGGGCTGCGGGGCCGTGCTCGCCGTCCTGGCCCTGGCGGCCGCCGCGGCGGTCGCGCTCCTGGAGAGCACCGCCGGCGGCGTCTCGTACGCGGGCGAGGGGTGGTTCCACGAGTGCGCCAAGTGGGACGCGGAGGGCGAGCGGTTCCTCGTGTCTACCGTCTTCGGCGGCGGCGTGGCGGAGGTGAGCGGGGACGGCGCGTGGGGCGAGGAGCGGGTGGTCGTGGCGGACCCCGACATCGCGGGGAGGGTCGCGCTCGGGCTCGTCGTCGACGCGCCGAGGCGGCGCGTGCTCGTCGTCTATGCGGACCGGCTGCCGAGGTTCGGCTACGCCGCGCTGGGCGCCTACGAGCTCGGCTCGTGGCGCCGCCTCTTCCTTACCAGACTCGACGCGCCAGGTTTGTGCCGTTGTTGGTTCTGGCCCGTAATATGACATTGGTCGGTTGTTAGCCCCCCCAGTCTGCGCCGCCGGTGGGACATTCCATGCCTCCAATCCGTGCAACTGTGCAAGGCATTAAATTCTGACTCGACCGTCCATGAATGAAGCCTCCATTCACGATTCGATTTGCTAGGATGAGGAGAAATGAGAGGGAGGGGGCCAGGGGGTTCTTCTACAGAAAAACGAAATATTAATTTCTTTTTCAGTTGATTTTTATCGAGAATTAGGATGTTTCTTTTTCTCCAATACAAAAAAAAAGATCCCATCTAAAAGATCAGAACAAGTGACTGAGAAGCCTTCACTCTCTGTAGTACAGAAACAGTAAATCTTCTCCTACTCTCCTACAAACTCGTCCTTTCGAGTGAACATTTAGTTGTCAAAGGTGATACGTACTCTACTTGCATGAAACTCCTAAGAAATTTCTTCAATCGGTCTTAGTTCTTGCGTCTGAAATAGATAGATCATTGTTTGCAACGCTCTGCGCACAATTAATCCAAATGCCTTGTGGACATCCTATTCGTTGTGACCGTGCAGCAATGCTGATGGAAATGTTGATGAGCAGATTGCATATTGATGGAAAACGTAAAAAGGAAGGAATAGTGCTTCCAATAGGATTTCTCTACGTGTTGTTTTTTTATATATCTTTTTAATACAGTCAGGTTAGAGCTGAAATTTTGTATGCTTATTTTTCACCATGTCACCTACACGTATGCCAATCTGTAGAATTAATCAAAATTTTGAGTTAGGTTTTGAGATGATTTTACCGACTCCATCGAATTGTTGGTTATCACTGAATATTTTCCCCTTAGTTCAGCAAGAGCACAATTAAATTGTTTTCTTGATTGGAATAACTTCATGATCAGCAATCACATTAGTTAGTACTGCCACTTTACCATACCTTGCGCTTTACTAGTGTCTTCTTGATCAGGCGAGTCCACTTTGGCGGATGACGTCGCAACCGACGCGGATGGCAACTCCTACGTGACCGACACCATGGGCAACAAGATCTGGAAACTCAGCCCAGAAGGGGAGCTGCTTGGCGTCATCAAGAACGCCACGTTCATCCAACGGAAGGGGCCGTTGAACAACTTCCTCGGGCTGAACGGCATCGTGTACCACCCGAACGGCTACCTCCTTGTCGTGCACACCTCCGGCGGCGACCTCTTCAAGGTCGACCCCGTGACGGGGAGCGTGCGCGTCGTGGACGTGCGTGGCTCGCTGAAACAGGGCGACGGGTTGGAGCTGCTCTCCTCGACAAGGCTAGCTGTCGCCGGCAAGCCGAGCCGACTGGTCGAGAGCTCCGACGACTGGGAGACGGCGAGCGTCACAGGGCGGTACGTGGGGCCGATACACCGGGTCGGGTCGTCGGCGACGGTGAAGGATGGGGACGTGTACATCAACCACATCTTCGGGTTCGGGCTCGGCAAGAAGAAGACACATATCATCGCCAGGGCGGTATTCGCGCCGTTGGCCACGGCGAGCTGATGCCTACGCCGCTGAGAAGAGAGATCGCACCGTACCGCTTAGTAGTCAAGTAAACATTGTGGTCAAACATGTACATCGATTTCTGGTTTGATGCTGCATAATTTACAACTTCGTAGTTTACAAAACAATGCACACACAAACGCGAATGATGTACATGAACCCTTTCTTTGGTCAATTCTCAGCTTCTCTTGAGTATGAGGGTTATTTTTTTTTGAAACTGAGTATGAGGGATATTGATCAAGAGGATGCACACAATAAGGCCTTATTTCTGTGAAATTTTTGTATGATTTTTGTCAAATTTTTACGTTTCAGAGGAGCGCTAAAATGAAACTCGCCCGTCCAAAAGCTATAATACACTGTCTGGTCACAGGCCGGGCAGTATATCAAGCGATTTGCTTTGTGATCGACACGGATGCTTTCTTTGACCATATCGAAGTTTTCTTAGTGTTTCATTTCAGCTCAAGAATTTCTAATTTTTTCCTGCGGCAGTAATAATCGACCAGGAAGTGTCAACGAAGAAATACCGACCGAATTTACCTCGCTCCAGCATTTGTGCAGCTGTTGCTTCTCGGCATTGAAGAACAGCACTCAAGATTAAAATGACACTGATCAAGTGATCAGAGCTCCCCAGGGTTACAGGGACAAGTTACGCTAGCTCGCCATTCCGCCACTTCTTCACGTCAACTGAAGTTCCGTAATAACATGGCCGGATCCGTCCTTTGCAGAGCAATGGAGAGGCGCTCCTCCACGGCTTCCTCCTCCTCCTACCACCTGCTGAGCCCCAAGAGCCTCCTCCTCTTCCTCGCCTCCACATCCCTCCTCTTCTCCTTCCTCTTCGCCCTCCGCCACAGCGGCCTGCTCCACCTCCCCTTCGCCTCTGTCCCGGCTGTGGCTGCGCGGGCGCGGGGTGGGGAATCCAGTGCTGGCCTAGTGTCGGTGGAAGTCAAAGGGGCGCACGAGTTTGTAGAAGCAGGAGACCGCTCAATCGGAGGCTTCGGGTCAGCTGTGGATGTTAAAGGAGCTGCTGCTGCTGGAGGCGGAGGCGGCTGGAGGTCGAGGAAAGATTCGGTCTTGGAGAGGCCAAGCGTAGCAGGAGGCAAGAATCTTCTGTACAATCTATCAATTCCTGGGTCAGCAGAGAAATTTGAGGGAGCGACTTCTGTACAATCTATCAATTTCTCCACGGAAGTTTCAGGTCCTGCTCCAGTAGCTAGAAACGAAATACTGCAAGATGGTCATGTTGATGACAGACGAATTTCCTCTGTCCATAGAGCTTATGCTTCTCAACAAGGTGGCTGGGTGGAATGGGAAAGCTCAGATCAATCGACAATGCAATACAATTCCGAAGCAGCTCCTGTCAACCCAAAAGAGCAGGATCCTAATCTAATTCAAGAAACGGCTGTCAGAAAAATGGATTTCAGGCGAAGTGACGCTGCACATTGCGATGTTTATGATGGAAGTTGGGTATTTGACGAGAGCTATCCACTCTATACGGGCAATGCTTGCCCATTTATAGATGAAGGATTCAACTGCGAAGCTAATGGAAGAATGGATCGTAGCTACGTGAAGTGGAGGTGGCAGCCTAAGCATTGCAATCTCCCAAGGTGTTTGTCCAGTTGCATCACTATATTTGTTAAATTCTTTGGTTTCTCAGAAGTTGCCATTCGCTAACGTCATGGGACAATTTTAGGTTCGATGCCAGGAAAATGCTTGAAATGATGCGGGGAAAGCGGTTAGTGTTTATTGGAGACTCGATTAACAGGAATCAATGGGAATCCATGATGTGCTTGCTGAGAGCGGCAATCTCAGATCCTGCGAGGATTCATGAAACTCGTGGCCGAAAGATTAGTAAAGAGAAAGGAGACTACAGCTTCAAGTTTTTGGTACACATGATCTATGTTTTTTCTAGAACAATAATCCATTCAGTATTTCAGTGTCTATAGTCCAGACTAGTTTGTAATTGTCATCTCAGTAAGGTTATTGCAGGACTATAATTGCAGTGTGGAGTACCATGTGACACATTTCTTGGTGCATGAAAGCAAGTCAAGAACCGACCAAAAGCACACAAAGACACTGCAGATCGATACCATTGATCGGAGCTCATCAAAATGGAAAGGTGCTGATGTGCTTGTGTTCAATACTGCTCATTGGTGGTCCGATCACAAAACACAATCTGGGTGAGTGTTGCCTAACATGAGTGACAATCATGAACTGAGTATAGTTCTCACTTGAAGTCAATTTGTTCAAAACGCATACTTGCCTATTTGCAGTCTGACAAAAACTAGAACATTGCATAGAAACAATGACTAGATCATGTACTATCTTTTATAGAAATGGGAATTTGATTTTTCTTTTCTTTTTTTTCCTACTGACGCCTGAGACTGACCCCTAGCATCTTATATATGTGCAGTATGAATTTTTATCAAGAAGGGGATCATGTTCATCCCTATCTCAATGCCTATACAGCTTTCGAAAGAGCTCTAAGGACGTGGGCATCATGGGTGGACCGTTACATCAATCCACAGCAAACTCGAGTGTTCTTCCGAAGTTCATCCCCATCACATTTCAGGTCTGATTATCAACCATTTAATCTAACACGGGCTACTTCATCCTCCTGTATGCAGCATGTTGAGGTATTGTCTATGATTGGTTGCAGCGGAGGAGAGTGGAATTCAGGAGGACACTGCAGAGAGAGCACGCTGGCCCTCAATGACAGCCATGTATGGCCAATGCCTGGGATAAACGAGATGCTGGAGCAAGTCTCGAAGCGAATGAAGACTCCTGTCACAATCCTGAATATTACCAATCTGTCTGGGCTAAGAGTCGATGGTCACCCATCTGTTTACAGACGGAAGTCAGTAGGTTTAACAGCATCGAGCGGCCAGGATTGCAGCCATTGGTGCCTTCCTGGAGTGCCAGATACATGGAATGAGCTGTTGTTCTACCATTTAGTTTCGTCCCAAGAAAAAGATGTAGTAACATGATAAACAGTAAATTTTGGTTGCTAGTAGTAACCTTACCATGGCAATGGGTCAAGTAAATATCCTGATATCATACAGACAAGTTTCATACGATCTTCCTTCATGAGCTTGTTTCATGTTATTGCTTGAGTAAATGCTCTTTTGCTTTTAACTAAGCTGTCTCCAGAGGTGTTCTCTAGCTTCCTTCACACGCCAAAAAGGATAGTAAAGAGTTCGGCTTGGTTGCAACTTGCAACTTGCAACAGCAACAAGTCATCTGCTACGCTCGTTCGCTGTTGCAATGACTTGCATCTTGCTGTAGCCGCCTCCATGGGCTCTGTTCCATCAGACAATTTCATCCGGACCTCAAAATAGACACGGCCCAGTACACTCCAAAGCGGCAAAGCCCATCATCTTCCAACCCAGGAGCGTGCCCACCCAATCCCCAACTAATCAGAACTTCCGGCCCAATTCGCACACGACTCATCCGCCAGTAACGACACGCCACGTACACACATCCACGTCACCTCTCACCTATCTCACCGACATGTGGGCTCTCTACCCCACGAGGCAGAGACACACGACCCACTCTCTATGTTAATAGCCCCCACCGCCCCCAATTCCGCTCGAGCTCGCACCTTTTCTCTTCAATCCCCACAATTCAGTATAAAAAAAAAATCCCCCCAATTCGAAAGCGACACTACGCCGGCGGGCGGCGTCGGCGAGGCTAGAGGGTTCCTCTCGTCGGCAGAGGCTGTGGCGATGGCGGAAACGGCGAAGTACAACCGGAGCAACCCGGCCGTGAAGCGGATCCTGCAGGAGGTCAAGGAGATGCAGTCCAACCCCTCCCCCGACTTCATGGCCCTGCCCCTTGAGGTCCCCCATCTCAGCCCCATCCGTTTCTATTTCCGCGAGATTTGCCCGATCTGAACTTACTCGGGTACGAATCGAACATTGGTTGAGCATTCATTGGGTTTCCCTGGTTTTGTGGCTCCGTGATTTGGGGACCCAATAAATTCGTTGACTGTGAGGTTTACATGCATTTTATTTAGATCTATTGGCTCCGCTTTACTAATATCTGACGAACTAGCCATGATGTTACCTTTATTTGTTCATTTCTATTGTTTCGGTGGATCTGGATGCTAAGTTTTGCTTAGAGTCCAAACATTTGGGGCAGTCGAGTTTAGATGACGGTAGTGTTAGGACATTTTATCGCCGAATCACTTGTTGATCTGGCTATGCGTTCTCCAAAGAAATTAATTCTAGCTATTCATATGCGATTGTGCAGGAGGACATCTTCGAGTGGCAATTTGCCATTCTGGGGCCACGAGACAGCGAGTTTGAGGGTGGAATCTACCATGGCAGGATTCAGCTTCCCTCAGACTATCCATTTAAGCCACCATCCTTCATGCTGCTCACGGTCTGCAATCTAACTGCTGTTGCTTCCTTTTGAAAGTGGCATCCAGTCTGTGAGCAGTTGGTAACAGCTGCCTTTCTTATATGTATGCTGCAGCCAAGTGGACGATTTGAGATTCAGAAGAAAATATGTTTGAGCATATCTAATTACCATCCTGAGCACTGGCAGCCATCATGGAGTGGTGAGTGGCCTTAAGACGTTTTTATAAACAACTGCTGAATTTACCTTTGGTAGGTTCTCAAAAGGATGCTATCTAATGAGCTGACAAGCACCATTATTCATAGTCCCTGGTGACATGATCTTGTGGGCTATACGAGCATGGTGCAAAAGTGAATGCTTTTGTCCCCTTTGGCCTTTAGAACTCTCATGGGGCAACCGCTTGCCCTGTGATTGGGTCAGAGGTAACATATGTTTCTTATTGTATTAGAGGTTGAATGGAGATGAATAGCAGGGTGTCTTATTAGCTACAAGGGAAGATTTTTTTCCTTTTTAAAATTATTGGTGGGAGTTTCCAGTGTTATTATGCAAGAGCATTCAGGCACATATTTGATCTCTTTTATTGTTACTGGATAGCTAGGCTAGATATCGCATTATCTTTGCTGGCTTCATGTTTTGGCACCATTTTTCATAGTGTACACACATGTTATGTACACCATACGAGCATGGTGCAAAAGAAACAGATGTTTGGTTCTTTTCAATATTGTCATGTGGCAAGTATTTCTTCTCATGACCAGGCCAAAGGAGCAACATGTACTTTGTGTGCGTTATCTATGCTCTTTAGTTTGGAATCAAATGAATGTTAGAGTATGACAGTATGTTGTAAATTTAGTAAATTAGTGCAACATGATTTAGCCCTTGATTTTGACATGGTTTTCAACTCAATAGTACAACTGTCATTTAGTTTTATCTTCTCTGTGTTTCAGTTGTGACCAGAATTTTCTTGTTCGCGAACATTGATTATGGTTTGAAAAAAGGTTGAATGCGTGATTGTTTTGGTTACATGAATTCGGTCTGGTTCTTTTCAGATTACATAGCTTATATTGTGTCAAGTTATACATGTTTCACTGTTATTCTACCACTTTTCTGGTTGGCTAATGCTGATTCTTCTTTTAATGAAACAATAGCTTTTATTTCATGATTTTGTGATCATAGGGTTTAGCTGCTAAGCTATTTTTTTTCCTTGTTGCAGTGCGCACAGCGCTAGTCGCCTTAATTGCATTCATTCCAACAAACCCTGGTGGGGCACTGGGCTCCCTGGACTACAAAAAGGAAGATAGACGGGCACTTGCTATCAAATCACGTGAAGCACCGCCAAAATTTGGTTCCCCTGAACGCCAGAAACTAATTGATGAGGTAAATTCCTAACCGTGCCTTAAAACAAATTGCAGTTATTTCTGTATCTTTGACACCATACTACTGCATCTACAGATCCATGAGCAAATGCTCAGCAAGGCACCACCCATTCCTCAACAGCTTACAAATGGCAGTAACGAGGATTCTAACCGGTTACCTGCGTCTGATTCTTCTGGTGGGCATGCTGACAATGCAGTGGAAGGTAGCAATACTGATGGGTCTATGAGTTCCTTGAGTGACTTGCCTGAGTCGGGAGTTGCAGAGAACACTGATGAAGGCCCAGCAGATGCTATTGCCCACCCTCAGATGCCTGAAGCGAGCCTTAGAGAGAGCACTCCAAGAATCCCACTGGCACCGCATCCTGCTATTGTGGCCCAAAAGCCGAAGCACGACAGGCTATTGACCTTGGCTGCATTTGGGTTGACCATTGCAATTATGGCCCTTGTGATCAAGAAGTTTTTAAAAATCAATGGCCTGGCTGGTTTCATTGAGGGCAAGTTCTGAGTAGGTCTGTGCATACTTTGGAATACCGCATTCCGCCTGTGAATGACAGCGCGGATTTATAAACCATAATCCTGGAAGATATAAGAAATTGTATATGGTTATCTAGTTATAGATAAGTGGGACAGTATATGTATTAGAACATTCAGTGAAAAATTGACTTTGAGATTCGACCAATTATTTGTGTATGTTGCAATGACATGTTGCAAACTGCCGTTTGCTTTGTGCCGTATGGATATACAGTTATCCCATCTGGACGGTACAGTTGTTTCAAATCCGTTGTTTCGAATCAAATAGCTGCCAATTCATTGTAAGAGGCGCCAGCTGATGGGCCTATGCAGGTTATGTCACACGTCGACTAATGACATTGACGAGTGGAAAGGAACACTAGCAGGCTCAAGGATCACCGGCCATGATCGTGCTGCCCGGCGGCAAATGTTCTAGCTTTCAGTATGAAGAGAAACTAAAATACGGTATATTAAAAAAGCTAACATAAAAATTCCATCAGTCAGTTTTCAACAAGCCATCGGTCAACATTCCAATAGCTCAAAAGCTCCAGCCTAACATGGCCTTCGGGCCTGTTTGGATGCCGGCCACACTTTGCCACGCTAAAACTTCAGCCTGCCGCAATAACTTTGGTAATTGTTTACTTCACTGCCGAACTTATGGCGTGCCTCGTGATCTTGTTTTGTAGAAACTCCGAAGCCTCAGGATGCCAAGTTACAACACCATCTAACCAGTCTAATGAAAAGAGCTCAATAGAAGCAGTGCTAACACACAAAACAAAAATGTTTGATAGTGGCCTAGCGTTCATCTAACTCGAAGCTGGAATCGGTTGAAGGGCCTTCATGGGATTCATGATCACTCCATCAATAAGACCATACTCTTTAGCCTCCTTTGCACTCATAAAGTAGTCACGGTCTGTATCTACATTGATCTTATCTAGGGGCTGTCCCGTGTGGTACGCCAGGTATCCATTTAAGTTAGCCTTGTGGTGAAGCATCTCATTAGCCTGATGAAAATAACAAGTAACTAGAGGATCAGGCACTTCTGGTGATGCAAATATCAGTTGTTTCTGTTACTCTTCTGCTGAAAGAGGGGATACTTGGCTTGTAAAACTACTTGCATTTTAACTTTAACAAGCATAATGCACTTGAGCAGGATTAATGACAATTTAGATCCTTTTCAGCATGTTAGGGAAAAAATAATGTGTTTATTGACCAAGATGATGTCCTAGTCATTAACAAGCACAGGTAGTCCTACTTCTCATATTTACCTGGATCTCAAGATCAGTCTCTTGTCCCTGTGCTCCACCTAGAGGTTGATGAATCATTATCCTTGAGTTAGGTAAGCTGTACCGCTTTCCTGCATTACATTACCAGTTTAATGATTTCTGTTCCTGGCATATGGTGGTCAATCTTTCTGTAGACTATATAATCATATTAGCAAATAATTGTTGCTACCTTTGGTGCCGGCACTCAGAAGAAAAGCTCCCATACTGCCAAAAGGAAACATAAAACAAGGACTAATGATCTCTATGAAGCAATGCAAGAGAACTAAGATCGAGGCATACCATAATATGAAGTTAGACCAAAAAAACTGAGCAAGTCACACTAAAACTATCATATGAAACTACTGCTGTTTTCAGTTTCACTTAACTACGGAGCTCCAACCCAAACATTCTAATGTGGTCATATCCCTTGCTAGCATAGCCCATACCACCCTTTTGTTTAGCAAGTTAACCAAAATTAGAACTAGAATTAACCATCAGATATTTCTGCTTATAATTATTCAGCTTTCTTGCAACAAAACACATATGTGCAGAATAACAGAACCTAACAAATGCATAATATCAAATGAAGCACATCTCTTGACACTTAAAATGCAAGAAATTATATGGTTTAGAAAACCCAAACAGTAAATCTTGCTACAAAGAACTAAATAACATTATGTGCAGGCTGGAGCAACTATGAACTCATCAACCTAAAATCCTAATTGGACAGATGATACTTAGTCGAAAGTTTCACTTACTACAAAAGATTAAATGTGTTTCCGATAATTTGAGAATTACAGAGAAAAATCGACTGGAAACAGCTAAATACCCAGACGTGCTACCAACAAAATATTTCATTGTTGATGATGAAACAAGTATATCAAATGGGGGATCCAGCCTCCAGGCTAAAACAAGAACTGAAACTCAGACTTGTAGTAAAGAATAGAGTGATAAGGGATCACTTTATCTTCAAAACATAACACCATAACAGCTAATCAATCACCGATCATTCAGCAGACATATAAGATGCCTGGACTCAGTACCTTGCAGCTAGACCAATACAAACAGTCGAAACATCAGGCCTGATATGCTTCATTGTATCAAATATGGCCATCCCTAACAGAAATGAAAATTGTTTTATGGTTGGTAAAAGAAACTGATACCATATGTATCTATGGCAACAAATTTTTAAGTTAAGCTATTTACCAGCTGTCACGGACCCTCCTGGTGAATTCACATACAAAACAATATCCTAAAAATTTGACAACGATTAAGCATTAGATGAAGCAAAAAAAAATATGTTCCAATAAATGATGTCATGGAAGCTAAGACTTCTCCTAGTTAAATGATATCAAAATATTTGCCCCACATAAAGGCAAAGTTTTCAGAGGTCAACTATATGATCCAATTTCAAGTCTATATTGTAGCTAGGAAATCAAGCCCCGAAAAAAATTAAAAAGCACAGCAGGGGCCTCCCTTGCTGTTTCTCCTCAAAAAAGAAAATTAAAAATCCTTACACATAGCAAACTAGGTCAGCGTGTAGTTCCCTACTAACTAAAAATCAGAAGACGTTTCCAAATAAGCTCGCTTTCAATCATATGAAAATTAAAGCATTAAAAGGTTTCGCCCTTTTACCCTAGTGGGATCGATGGCATCAAGATAGAGTAGCTGAGCAACAATAATGTTTGCCATATCATCCTCCACAGGGCCACCACATCGGATAATCCTCTGCACCAGAACATAGACACACATAGTCAGTGACAGCACATTACATTGAAAAAAACCTTAACAGGAAGCCGAGCACTTGTGAGAAAAAAAAAATCTAGTACTCCCGTACATGCTGAAAGAGCTGGCTGACGACACTCTGGAAACGCTCCATCACCATGGGCGACGGCCCACGCTCCTGCCCTGCTGCGTACTCCACTGGGAAGTAGGGCGACCTAGGCACAATCAAGTCATCCCTACCACAAAAACAGACAAAAGCATCAACATACCTGCAAACTAAACGAGTTCCACTCCAACTGGTAACAATCAAATAATGTCAAGCTACGAAGAATTTGCTTCGGGCTTTTCACCTGATCGACCAAATCCCGCGCCGCTGGGTAGCCTCGTACGCTCCGGCGACCACGGAGGAGGCCTTCACCGCACGAGCGCACCTCCTGTTCCTGCGAAACGCAGATGGAGTGGGGTTAGGACCAGCAGAGAGGTCGGGAAGGGAAGAAGAGGTTGGAAGCAGCGTGAACCTGAGGATGGGGAGGGATCTGGGAGTGAGCGTGGGGTTGGGATTCGGGCGAAGGAGAGGGGCGGTCGGCGAAGAGGAGGCGGCGGCAGCGGGGGTCGCCATGGATGGGTAGTGTGATATGGAAGGGGAGCTCGCGAGGGGTTTTGGGCAGAGGGGCTTCGATTGCGCTCCTTATCCGCGAATCGCTAGTCCGCGACAGAACTCAGGAGGAGAGATACTGTCCACTGGGGGAAGTGCGGCCGCTGTGACTGAACGGGGGAAGGAGACGAGATGTCGCGGGCTCGCGGCCTCGCGTGATGTCGTATGGGCTTTGGGCCTTGGTTTACTCGGAGGCCTATAACCCTTTTTTTTTTTTTTTACCTCCCTCAACTATCGCGTCCATTCACTTTTCCTCCTCCAAATATTCTAACTCCTCCAACTATTTAATCCGTTTCGTTTTTTCTTCTTTGGTTGTTTTGACACTTTTTTTGTTCGATGTGGCAGGGTGACGTGACTTTTTGCTGACATAGACAGCTGACGTGACAGAATCCGATGATGTGGACACCTGATTTAGTCTAATTTTATTCTAAATTAGAAAACAAATACTTAGCGGACTAAAAAAATTATAAAACTTGGCAGAAATTTAAATCATTTTACAAAAAACAAATTTTGTTTTGGGATCAATTTCAAATTCGAAACATATTTTATTTTAAAATTTTATAAAAAATAACCATAAAAAATAACATCTTTCGAATTTTGTATCTATTTCAAATTTGAAAATGAGCCCAAAAAAAGTTGTTACTCATGAAGAGATCTATCATCATCAAAAGTTTCAAATTCATCCGAGTTCATGAAGTCATGTTTTTTGAGGTAAACAGAAGGTACTGCTTCAAAAACATGACTTTACGAATTTGGATGAATTTGAAAATTTGAAGAATAATATTTCTATTCATAAAAAATAACTTTTGTTTTGGACTCATCTCCAAATTGCAAATAGATTTATTTATACAAAATTTGGAATACAAATTTATAACGGGACGTGACTCATCAGCAGTTATCTGTTTTGCCTAAAAATATGACTTTCTGAACTCGGATGAATTTGAAACTTTGAAGGATGATATATATCTTCATGAGAAACAAATTTTGTTTTAGACTCATCTCTAAATTAGAAATATATTTATTTATACAAAATTCAAAATACAAATTTATAACAGGACGTGACTCAGAAGCAGTTATCTGTTTTGCCTCAAAAACATAACTTTACGAACTCGGATGAATTTGACACTTTGAAGGATGATATATCTCTTCATGAGGAACAACTTTTGTTTTGGAGTCATCTCCAAATTCGAAATAGATTTATTTATACAAAATTCGGAAGACATATTATTTTTTATGGTTATTTCTTTTCTAATTTTTTGAAATAAAATGTGTTCAAATTTGAAATCGGTCCCAAAACAAAATTTGTTCCTTGTAAAATGATTTAAATTTTTGCAAAGTTATATAATTTTTTGAAGTCATTAAGTATTTATTTTCTAATTTAGAATAAAATCAGACCAAATCGGATGTCCACATCAGCAGATTCTGCCACGTCATCGATCTATGTCAACAAAACCGCCATATCATCCTGCCATGTTGGACAAAAACGCCATCGAAACAGCTGTGGGAGAAAAAACCAACAGCTTTGCATCCTGTAAAGATTCAAAAATGGTAGTACTTGCATGCATAGATATTCTAGCCCATTTGGTAGGATTTCAGATGCTTCTGCTTTTTCAAAAAACAGCTTCTATATAAAACTCAAACAGCTGCTATAGAAGTAAAACTCAATATGATCTCAATGCCAAAAATAGATGGAGAATCCGTAAAAACTACGTTTTTAATAGTAATACTTATGCTTTCTACAACCCCTGTTTACAAATACTTAATTTTGACTTTTCTATTAACTGTTTGATCTATCATCTTTTTTTGAAAAATTTTGAACATATAAATATAAAAAAAATACATTCTAAGTATATATGATGGTAAATCTTATAATGTTATTTATAATTTAATTAACTAAATATTTTAAAAGTTATTATTAGTCAAAGCATAAACAGTAAAATCAAAATTGTGAAATATTTGTAAACGAAGATTTGTATTACAAATCGGAGAGTCGCTTCTTAGGAGGGAATCATAAAAGCCTTTCTGAAATTTAGAATCTAAAGCAGAAACTGTTTGCTTTTGAGTTTCTTTTGAAGCACGCAGGCTTTTGACTTTGAAGGTATATCCAGCTAGTAGTAAATCCTAGCGGCGGGGTCATGCATGCCCAATCGCCCAATCATAATGGCAATATCGTTTTGATTCCGGCGTGCATGCCCAACGCAGAAATTCATAGAAATTTCGTCGAAATTTCACAAAAATCAATTCAATTTCATAAAAAAAATGAAAGAACAGAAAATTTTCCTCTGCTCCAAACGAGGCCTCAGGATTTGTAGTTCGAATCTCACAATGGTGAACCATCGATTGATACACTATGGAGGAAGAAATAGCATCTTGTCTGAATTAGCATGGAACATCTTTAGCTTGCCATTGCCCCATGACCACCACGTTAGATACATACTTGCATTCTTTTACATTTTGCGCTAATTCTGGACCTTCACGGCACAACATCACAGCTGAAACATGCAGAGCATTATATTACATAGCACGAATTCCAGATAGAAGTATTCAGTACTATCCTAACGCTCAGAGTTCCAAACAGCTAAGGGACTAACTACATGGTACACATGATCATAGATATAGATACGCTATAGACATTTTTAGCACACATACTCCACAACTAAGACAACGCTACAGCTACAGGTCCAAGAGGATCTGGTGCTACATTAGCTATGGAAATGCTTTGGTGCTGCAGTTTACCAGTTGTGAAGAAGGTTGGTGAGGTTCTCCTCAATGCTGATCACATCTCTGGCTGCGTCCGATGAGCTGCCTTCAGGAAGTTATCAAAGGGGCTCGCTGGTGGTAGCTTCACTGTGGAGCATGATTCAGATGATGTGCGGACACTCTCAAAACCACAAGAGTTCACCTGTGTGAATGCAAATCGTGTGATCATAATGTAAAGGATTGACTACTCCAAACATATTAGTAGACATGTTCAGGGTTTATCAATCCGAGTACCCTAGGAATGATTGATCGATGGGCTGCGGGAAGACTGGGCATAGGGTTGTCTGGAGTCGATTCATGACCATTGACAAGCCAGCTTGAGAGCTTCTTCCTAGTGCCCAATCCAAGGGCTTCACATTGATTAGTCATTGTACCATATGGAAGGGGTGAGGTTGAAACAGATGCACCAGCAACCTGCCCAGCCACATGCAGTGCCTGATAGCAGAAAGAATGACATTCAGAAACTGCTGTAAAATCCATATAATAAACAACTATTCCCTATAGTTTGATCATGCAATGTAATATAACAACAGCACAAAAAGAGAGAGAAAGGGAAAACCATATAAACTGCCAATGTGAACTAGCTGGGAAACAAATCAACTGAATTTCAAGTACTTACCGATTCCAACAATTGGCCAACACCTAAAACATGTGGAACCGATTGTTGTAGAGTGATTTTTGAGATGGAACTAGCAGTGTTGGTAATTGGTGACTCATGCAAGCCACAATCCACTGAAGATGTTCTCGAACACTCCTGCAATGCAAAAGAAAAAAGGTGAGACAGTTTAAAATATTTTTTGATGTTGGAATGAACAGTTAAAAAACATTGAATCATCCCAGACTTGTGCAAGGGCCTTCATCCAGTGAATTACAAGGACATCATTCAACAGAAGTAACCTACCTCATCAAATGAAAGGGATTCGTCAGAAAATGCCTGTACATTAAAGTTGGCCCAGTCAAACGCTGAATTCGACCCAAACAAGGGCATTTCTTCAGGTGTAAACATATCTGAGAGCTCCTTTGTCAATACATCCTTGTCCATCTGCTAAAGTGGTAATGCAATTCCAGGAAGAAGCAAAATAAAAAATGATGCATTAGGTTGGTCCTCAGGAGAATGAGGTGCATGCAATGTCAACAATAAGCACAAGGCAAGTCGCCAATCACATATAAAACTAACCCTGGTGGAACTAAAAAGTGCAGAAGCAATCACATCAAGCACTTGCTGATCTTGAAGCCCTACTTTCGCTCTACAGTCAGAAAGTATGTATCTGGCAAGCTCTTGATCACTTTCAGAACCATAACTTCCCAGATCTGATTGCAACTTTACATAGAGTTGCAAGTCGTCACCTATTCTTAGGTATGGGTCAATCTACAAAATATTTGATATCATTTAACGGTGGTCAAATGTGCAAAATAAAACATTGGAGTATTTCTCTACTAATGCTGCTGCCGCAGTAACTGAACTTACATTGGAAAATGTAAAGCACCGTAGCAAGTCTGACAATTCAGTAATGTTACAGACTTTTCCAGCATAAGCCAGCATACTTGTCGCTAAGGTAAAAATAGACCGTTGACAAGAAGCAGGCAGTATTCCTGGAGTTAAATAAGGCAGGCCCTTGCATTAGAAAGATGAATATGTGGGACACTGAAAACCACTAATTCACAGTGCATATCATACCGCCTGGAGTTAAGGCAACACTTCGAAGGGACAGTGGCAACTGGAAACACTGGATGATATTATTGTTGCTTGAATTCTGCAGCATAAAGGACATTTGGGAAATAGTCATAAACTATGTGGATTACCAAAGCAAATGGAAGGAAATGAATTGCAGTCAGAAAAAAGAGGCCACTAACATAGGCAGTGATCTCCAATAAAAGAAGCCAAAAGATCTCTTGAGAAAAAAAATCATGGCAATAAACAAATGTAACTTCAAAAGGCCATTTCTGTTCCAAGGGCTCCATACCTTAAGGCGGGATGAAAGAACTGTAAGACTGTATGAACGACCAATAGCCTCATAATTAAAAGGAGTATTATCAGTTTGATTGGCCTGAATCCAGAATGCAGAAAGCAACTGATGCGTTTGATCTTCAGTTAACATGGCAATTTTGGTCTCCTGAAACATATGTGCAGTGAAACAGTCAGCCAGCCTAATAAAAACAGAGGGGGGGGTACTAGCAATGATGTTTACTTTGAGCAACTCTAATAGGATGGAGGTCATAGACTGGAAGAAGGTTTACCTCCACAGAGCTACTTGGTGCTCCACATCGATCAATGAAAGAGAAAACCAACTTTGCAAAATAAGCTGATTTTTTCCTGGCCCAAACATGCTTGTTATCATCTTCATGCATATTCCTTTCCTTTACATCATCAGGCATCATATTTCTAGGTTTATCTGAACCCAAAGTCTCTTTTTCTCTTCTCAGCTTCTCCAGTAGAGCAGTAGCCGAAGCAAATACAGATGTAGTCCGAGACTGCTTCTTTGTTTCGTATAGGTATTCTGATTCACTCATTGGATGACCTCGTCCTCGGACAACAATTGCAGAAAACATGTGGTGTGCTCCCACACGAGTGTCAATATCCGGGTGTATCATAGACTTCAGTATTTGCTGTAGGAGTGCTTCAGGAAACACCTGCTAAGAGGACAAAAAGAATCAGCACTTAGATGTCGTAAAAAAAAAGGAATTTTGTTATAGGAAAGGAACTTAGGAAGCCAAGGGATATTATTTGACCATGATTTTCACCAATCAATTAATTCTCGATGTCACTTGGCCACGAAATTAGATGAATATTACAGTAACACTACAGCTAGAATGCTACTGTTAACTAAATAAACAGTTCAGGACCATATACTTTTCTTTTTATACATAGGCATCTCAAAATACTAAAAAAATGGTTGGACATTTAAAGATGATAATTTCAGTTGAGAGTTGTAACTAACCATAGGAGTGTTAGATGATACTGATGTCAAAGAGACTATGTGGGAAAGGATCAGCAAACTTCCAAGTGTTGCTCTAGCAACGGTTGGTATAGAAGGCAAATTCTCTAATGTGATTGCCATCATGTCATAGAGTGGCCAGACATCATTGATCTGTCAGAAATACCAGAAAATTAATTAAAGTGTGAAATTATTAATATAAAATTGTAGAGCAAGCAATTGTTTGGCATACTGATGGTGGGAAGTTTTCACAGTGAAAGTCATGTTACTGAACACTGCAAAAATATGCACCAAAAGCATCCATTCTCATTAACATTAGCATATGACCAGGGTGTTGTGCAGGACATACTCCTCGAACAACTTCCATAAGACAGTCCTCCAGGAAATTTTGAAGCGATTCATTCAAGCTCAACTCTTGAATACCACCTGACTCCACAGCCTCCAATGCCTTCCTCAAGTGCTTGCACAAGTCACCTGCTACAACAAGTTCAGCAGCAACTCCTCGTGATCGCAGCTGCCGTGCCAACAGTGTTGCTGTCTGAATAATATTAGATTTTGTCTCAGGATGATGTACAACATTTTTGTGATCCAGGTGCCGAATGACAGCAGTCAAAATCAGTTGCTCATTGCCTGCAAGAGAAGAAACCTTAAGCATACAGATAATGTGTGAAGGTAACGGAAGCTTCTCATGGTCCATGAATATTGATTCAAAACAAGAGATAACCTGTCCTACAAACTAAGTTCCTGAATCAAGTGTTTGAGAAATAAACCATAGACATGTACTATAATACCAGAAGAAAAGGATCTTCACAAGCAGCCATGTAAGAATGCTTGAAAAAAAATCATGGAGATCATAGTGTTTTTAGTTCATTTTATTTTGAACATGGTTCGGATTTATGAACATAATCTTCTTGGGGACAAGTAAAATACCTGAACTCTTCTCCAGATAAACCATATCAGATAAAACAATAAATGCCAATCCACATTGAGGTGCCCACTGTTTTTTCATATCAAAGTATGAAAGCATTGGATCTAGGATGCGACGCATAGTTGTACTCTCTTTTGCCAATTCTGCAAGCTTTTGCACACAAATATATGACCACACTTCAGGAGATTCACGTTCCTCCCTGCATTTCCATTAAAGTAAGTCATATTCTATAGTGTACACAACACTTGGTCAAGTGAAAGGATCTACCGAGAGGACAATAAGCATAAACAACTCTCTGCCATCAATCTCTATGTCTAGCATGTCTACGCTCTTAAATAGACCTTATATTAAACCAAGAAAACCCATCAAATAACACCTGGATTTCGAGCTTAAGTATCCTATCATCCTCTACATCATGTCTGAATTATTAGACTCCAAAATGAGATATAAGACCATGTTGTGAAAAAAAAACATGCAAGTTCATGAAAAGGAGGTATAGTATCATATGGTAGTGACATTGTACCTGGTAAGAGCTGAAGAATCCCTTGCTGGCTGCAACCTTGTCCTGCTGATATTCACATCATTACCACCACCAAAGCCAGGCCTACCCTCACGTCTTACTATTTCATCAACCCAGTTATGCCGCGAAGCATGTCTTCCATCAGCATCACCAATCGGTTCCTCCATCCTATAATTTTCCAAGACCGACTGAACTATCTGCCAAATGGAAAGAAAGTTGAATCCTGGATTGCCATCATTGCATCAACTCAACAAATACAGAAAGCGGTTGCATCTACCAAAAACTCAATAATCTATCATGCTAGGAAATGAGAAATAACAAATACTAACAATAACTTAGTTCAATAGATACTTAGTTCTCCCTTCATCCATTAATTTGTTGCAGATAGATGTAACCAAGCTCAACCATAGGATTGACATGAAACGTCCCTACTCAGATAAGCTAACTATCCTCAAACAGTCAATAACCAAATAAGCAAAGCTAATAAAAATGCAAGCAGAAGTAATTTGGAACTCATGTAAACTAGTTTATCTTACAGTTTTCACAAACAATACCGACAGAATCAATGCCATAAGAAGCTGATTGCAACTATACCTCATCAAAATCAGCAAATATGTATGAACGCTCTTTCATGAACCAGATCTGCACAAATGTCATAACAGCCAAACAAAATTAAGGTCTAGACAAAATTGCTAAAAACACTAGGACAGTAAAATGTTAAAATAAACGAAAAACAATGGATTACCATTGCTGACAAACACTGCAAACTCGCTGCCCTTATAAGACTGTGCTCTTCTCCCTGTTGGCGTGAAAGTTTGCACACCTTGCGGGCCAAGCTTTCAATATTGCGTGCATATGTGTTGTCTATCTGCTAATACAGTAATGCAACCAAAAGACAAATGAATCGTGATGCACATCTCAAAAAGGAATATCAAATGACAACCAAGAATATTAATATTTATAGCACAGAATATGTCTACTAATCAAAGCCCCACCTGGCTAGTAATGAATCTCGCTAAAGTCTGACAACCAAGAATGCGAATGTTCTCTTGCTTGCTTTCTAGGAGCTCAGTGAGGACGTTCACCAGGCTGATGGCAAAATACGCCCTGTACCATGACATGCACGCAGCAGCATACCATAAAAACTAGGTCGTAAAATCACATGTAAGCGGTTAACATTGTGATAAAAAAATACATATTTGAGCCAAGAACATTGCAAACTCACATCTGTTCCTTGCAAATGAAGAGCAGCTTGCTGTAAGTTTCAGTGATAATCCCAACAAAGTTGACATGCGAGGCTCGAAGCTCCTTGTGAGTCCTCTGTTCCAGAAACTTCACAATCTGACAGGGGGAACAAGCAATGATTAAATACACGCTTCTAAGGAAAACAGAATCAGAAGCACAAGGAAAGGTAGGAAGATGGCAACATCACATGCCTTTGGTATGCGCAGGGGGTTCTTGGCAGCATACTCGCATAACTTCATGATTTTCCTCTCGTTTGGAGCACCATCCTGCGAAAATATGATAAATCTGTAAATGTCTAAATAGCAGTTATATACCTGACTACTACGCCCAAATATGGGTACGGATGCCTGTCTGATGAACAGTGAAACCTACATTGTTCACGCAATTAAGTTTCGAAGATCGTCATTTAACAGAACCGGAAAGCACTTTATATGGAAGGTCGTTAGGTGATACTTACAGATCGAGAAATTGCACAATGTATCCAGCTACTGCAACGACCAATGCCACTTACGTAACTCCCTAAACTAGACCCGCCGCGCCGAGGAAAACCGAACCGAGAGGGAAAAAAAAAGAGAGAGAGAGAGCCGCGCGGTGCTCACCGGCGCCTTGGGGAATATCTCGGCAAGCAGCTTCTTGTACCGCTTGACGGGGCGGCGCGAGCTCGGGCGCAGCGCCGGGCAGCACACGCACATGCTCTCGCACGACGGCAGGAGCTTCGCCGGGATGAACCCCATCTCCCGCTTCCGCGCGCACCGGACCGGATCTCACCGCCCTCGGCTTCTCGGCGGCAGGACACAGCGGGCTGCCTGCCCTCCCGCCACCGCCGACCAAAGCCACCCAGCTCCCCTAACCCAGCCGAACCACCGCGGAGAAGCCCCCAAAACCCAGCCCTGGCGAGGCCACGAGAAGCCGAGAGGGGAATTGGGAATTTGGGTGCGAGCGAAGCGAGGGCACGGGAGGAGACAGGAGAGAAACACCACATAAGCGAGAGGCTTCGGTGGGCGCGCCAATTGCAGCGGCAGCCTTATTTTTTTTGCCTTTCCCTTTCCCTGTGTTTGGCAGCGACGCGCGACGGGCGCTTTCCGCAGCATGCGCCGCTGAGGGCAGCAGCGTTTACCCGGTGCCCTCGCCAAGGACTTGGACGGGGACCCGCATGCCTTTTTGAATGCAGAGTGCGCCTGTCTCAGGGACCCAGGGACTCGTCGTCTCGGAGGTAAAAAAAAAGATTTGTTTAAATGAAACTTGGCAGGGTTTGTTTATTAACAGGTCGCAGTATAGATTAAGACATCGTTGATCAGACCTAGGAATTGGGCAGTTGTTAATTAGTTGCCGGTCATCCTTTTAAAAAAATAGTTGCCGGTCACGCCATGTTTATTGCGGTCGCTAGATGATGCCATGCCTGTCTAATTAGCTGCTGGGGTATTCTTTAATGTACTACTACTAGCGTGGATTAGCTCATGGACAGAATAATCGTGAGCTTCCCGTATGGCATGTGAACCCAGGCGTAGCGTTTGACTTGAGTGGTCATGGAGCCTCCGTTTTCCGCACGGCGAAGGAAAAATACTCCACTGTAGGGCTGCATGAGGGCCCAGTTCATTCAAGTTTTCTTTACCTCCCCTATTTCTTTTTTATGTGGAATATTACATCGTGTCTTTAAACTATTTATGAATTCTCGTATAGGTACATAAACTTTTAAAATGACTATACGAGTCCATAGTCTATTTAAGTAGTAGATCACTTGAGGTCTATACCCCTTAATAAAAAGAAAATTGACTACATCCAACATGACCAATCTAACGTGGAAAAGAGGTATCAGGTACAACAAAAGAAAACGATTGCAAACAATTAACCTTCAGAGTCAAACAATTTAGTGCCAGCGTGTATGGTCAGTTGGATTTGTATCATTGTTGTGGTCCAGGAAGAAATAATTTGTCATTTTGCAATCAATTAGGCATTAACTCTTTTTCCATGCTAGACTCATTATGTCAGACATAATCTAGGAATATTATTTTAAGTTGAGTTGTACTATCCTGGGCCTAGATGTCCATCTTAAAAGTTTTCAGGCCGAGATGAAAATTTATAAGAAAGTTTAAAGACCCACGATGCATTTCACTTTACCTGTTTTTCCATTTGGGAAAGCCAGGAGGGGATTTTTTTTATGTGTTCTTGTAAATGGGTTCACTTGTATAAGAGAATTCCCTGTGAGCTATTGAAAAAACTCATAATTCCCTTTTCAGTGACTGGAAAAATTACTTTCCCTTATGTGCCACCGATTTAGATTCTCTTTCCCCTGTATGCCATTCCGAAGCAATTATCTTTTATTTTTTAAGGTTTTATTTTTTCAACTTTGGTATGGCTCAATGAAACACAACTTCTATTGCTTCAATATTTATGTCCGTTTTAGTGGTGATAGAACATATATAGCGATGAATAACTTTTGTAATTAGGTTGACTGCAAATTCAACATATTTTATGAATTAAAATTTTTCACATGGATTTAACTTACCTTAAATTTTAGATGCGTTAAATATCTTGATAAAATTCTGCAAAAAAATCTTAGTACTTATCTTTTGTGATCTAATACTTTATAAAAATCAGTTTTGTATTACATATTTGATGGAAAAATATTTCAGAGTATTTTTCTACTCAGAAGTGGCCTATAGGGAAAGGGAAATCTTAACAAGAGGCACAGAAGAAAAATAATTTTTCCAGTGACTAAAAACAAATTAGAAGTTTTTTCAATGGCTCGCAGGGAATTCTCTCCACTTGTATTGTTCTGTTCATTAGTAAGTGTCAAAAAAGAAAATCATTATAGATAACAACATGACATCTAAAACATAGCTTTCACTCATAATTTTTTTATAAAATATATATTGAAAAGTGATATATGTATACTTTATGAATGTATTTTAAGATAAATCTAAACATATGTTTTTCACATTTCTTAACTTAACAAAAAACATCTAATTTAGATTCCTAATATTTGAGCAAAATATTGTCCAAAATGATTTTTTTTACTCAAGAGTGAGTACCTCCTTTGGCTTTAAATATATGATAATTCTTAATTTTATTATATTTTTCATGTTATATAAGTTTTTAATAATTGTCTCATTGTATAATAAAAATAAAAAATAATATTCTCAGATAGATATTATTGGTGGTGGTGCACATTTTTTGCAGCACGAAAAAAGAGGCGTGATCTGGGGGCTCCACCTTTTTGTAAAAAGTTAGGCCGGTTTGGAATGGAGGAATTTTTCCTCCATTTGCTCCACCTTTTTTAAAAAAGTTTAGGCCTCATTTGAAAAGAATTTTTTCAATTCCTTCATTTTTTTCTGTAAAATTCCTGCATTGCAAAAGGGGCCTTAGTAGGTGCAGTTGTTTTCACCAATCAATCTACATGTTGCATGCGAATCATAAACTTCGTGGCGCATGTATTCTCTTTTGCTTGCAAATGAAGGAGGTAATATTAAAATTCTGACAAGTACAAACCCATTACATCAACTAGATAATTTTTCGGCGCTTTGCTGCGGGACTTTATAGATTGATTAGATGATGACAATCCGATGAACAAATCAAGGTGAAAATAGGAAATCAATCACATTCTGTTCAAAGGAAATACAAACAAATATAAAAAAATATTGACAATTTGCTTAATTAGATGCGGAGAGAGACACCTGAAATTAGGTGCCTGTTGCTTAACATGCTTTAGTCAGAAGCTAATAAGAAGTAATATATGACTTCTGATACCTGATCAATCCGATGAATAAATCAAGGTGGAAAAAATGGAAAAGCAACTCCATTCTATTTTCAATGGAAATGAAAATAAATATAAGAAAATTACATACCTGCAGTTAGGTGCCTGCCGCATGTTCGACTAATTTTGAATGGAAACTCTACAAACTCCAGCAAAGCAGTCCAGAGCTGCTGCCGTTATGGAAGAAAACATCCGTGCTTGTCAAGCCTGTCAAAATTTACCTTCAAAAATATTAAAGAAGTGGTACATGAAACTGAAACAGATTAGAACAAAAGGGTCAGCGTAAAAGCATCTTCAAAAGCCTCTTTAAAACCAAATCCAAAGCTAAATATACCTATTTTTTTTATAAAATACCTCTTCAACAGACTCATTCTCGAACTTCACCATCGACGCGGATGCGACTTGTTCCTGCATCTTCCTCCCTGTTCCCGTTTGTCCCTCCTTCCTACTCCTACCTGCTGCCATTGTTGCAGCCAGCAACTTGCCGGCTCTTCCTGAGCGTGCGGTGGAGTTCCTCGCCCGAGCACAGGAGTACGGGACTTCTGGAGTGTCCTGTCGAATCAAGTCAGAAATAAAAAACAAATAGAATAATTAATCCAACTAATCCAGACTTCTAGAGCTCGATCAATAGGCATGCTGTGGCCTTGGTGTCGAGTTTCGGATATCCGTACTCCGTCCGCGTGGAGCTGTTCCCGGGTGCACGGAGATGAAGCAGACTGCAGGCCAAGGAGGCCCAAGAAGCACCGTCTTCCAGATTCAGCAAACATCTTGCCATGCCGCAGCTGTTGCTTGATCCCCGAGCTCATTGAGGCGCGACATGCTCTGAGAGCGCCATCTGTGCTTGCTTCTTGAAGTTGCTCTGCTCCGACCTCCGGCTTTGCCCCATCCCAACTGATACTGTTACCGCCGCCGGCTCCTCGCCCTTGGGACACCACTGCTACTTTCTTTCCTCATCGGTACTATAAAAAAAAGGTTGATCTCAATCTCTCAAATGAAGGTTTGAATGTGACAAATAGGAGGTCGCGGGGGGCAATCAGGAAGCTCACGCCTCAAAGGGCAGGGTTTACTGTTTCCTTTAAATCGCTAAAATCGGTCTAACAAAAACCACGAAAACTAAAAAGCCATATCGAAAACCGTTTCAAATCGATGAAAACACAACACCCATAAACTCACGCGAGTGTGGAAGAACTCAAAGAATTTTACGCTGCTAACTTCACGCTTTTTTGAACTCTTTTCCATGCTTAAATAACTGAAGAACGAAGATACATTGTGGCCACTACGGCCATTTCTTACGCAACATGCAGATCGTGCCTTCATGCCGCACGACGACGCTCCGAGTGGATGCAGCACTCGTCAGAGCTCATGCGCACGCCCCGGCTAAACGAACGTGCGCTTAACTAACTTAGAAATTAAGCAAAGTAACAAAGTAAACTAAATTACCAGCACGCAAGGTTTATCTCCAATAGCTACAGTAAACTGGTCGGTTTCACCGGTTAGTCAAGCGGTTTCATCGCTTAGCCGATCGGTTTCTTCGGTTTTAGATTTTAAAATTTAAAACTCACCGGTTTCATCGGTTAACCGACCGGTTTTATCGGTTTATCGATCGGTTTTATCGGTTTTCGGTATTTCAATTTTTTTAAAATTTTTAAAACGAAAACCAGTCATTCGAATCGGATTGGTTTCATTAAAAATCGTAAAAATCCATCGGTTTTGAGCGATTTTATAAACCTTGCTCATCGGGGCAATCACCATTTATGATTTGAGAGAGAGAGAGACTGAAAATTTTAAGAGGCACAGTCATGCAGCCATTTTTGCTGTTTTCTTGTGCAACCTGCATTGATGTTGGCACAGGGAGAGGAGGGGATTCGGCGGTGGGGGCAGGCAAAGGTGGGAGGCGAAGGTTGGAGTGGAAAGAACTCGGGGAGAGGAGGGGACGCGGTGGCATGATGTTAGGCGGCAGCGTAGCGGGCATTGACGGTCCTGATTTAAAAAGAGAATTTAGATCTAAAGATGATGTGACACAACCACCGAATATTTTTTTTTGGGTACTTATATAGGTATATTAGATGATTCTGGAAGGCAAAGAAAGCACATAGAGCCTTTTTTAGAACAAATGAATTTCAAAGTAATTGTATCAGATTTTCATAAGAAGTAATTCAATTTTTTAGAATAAAATAAAGTTAAAAAATTCCTACAGTTCAAAAGTATGAAATATTTTGTTCATCTTCACCAACACATCTTCACCAACACTTCTCCTGTTGAATACTCCAGCTGTAGTGTTGTCAAGAATTCGGGCCTGAGTGCTATGCCAGGCCACATCCGCAATCAGGCTGGGGAGTCTCAAGCTCTGAAGTGACGTTGGAATCAGGGAAAAGAGGTTGGCCCATTATCGAGCTTGGCCCACGCCAACCTAGGACCGGCAAGGCGGCTAACGATCCAAGCCGGGCGACGCCAATTCTCTCCGTTGCCTCCGTCGTCCTCCACCGCTCTCAGCAAACCCTAGCCCCGCCTCCGCCTCGCCCTCCGTCGCCATGTCGTCGAAGCGTCCAAAAGTCGAGGGGTTCAGCATCCCGCGGCCCACCTCATACAACTTCGAGCGCTCGCAGCCAGTGCAGAGGCTTTACCGCCCCACCGACGACCCGGACCTCGACGACATCGCCTTCTCCGACGACGCCCCCTCAGACGCCACCGCCGCAGCGGCCGTGGAGGGCGGGAATGCGGGGGAGGATGAGGAGATCGACCCGCTCGACGCGTTCATGGCGGATATCCAGGAGCAGATCCGCGCGCCGCCCCCGCCATCCAAGCCCGAGGCACTCCGGCGCACGGACTCCGACGAGGACGAGGACGACCCTGTAGAGAGCTTCCTACGGGCCAAGAAGGATGCCGGGCTCACCTTAGCTGCCGACGCTATGCGCGCCGGCTACGACTCTGACGAGGAGGTCTACGCTGCCGCCAAGGCCGTGGACGCCGGCATGATGGATTATGACTCCGACGACAACCCTATAGTTTTGGATAAGAAGAAGATCGAGCCCATACCGCCACTCGACCACTCCACCATTGAGTACGATGCCTTCAACAAGGATTTCTACGACGAGAAGCCATCGATTTCAGGTAGAACACCTTGCATTCCTTTCCAAACCTTTAATTCTAGGTAATCCTACACATGTGCTACACATGTGCTTTTGGCTGTCAACTCAGGTTTTCCTGTAAGCGAACACAGCTGAGATACTTAAATCTGAGCTTGCATAAGTACATCAACCAAACCTCAGCATATGTTTAATGGAATGCTCTGTTGTGCCTCAGCACCGATGAAACGATAATGACTTATGATTACTTGTGATAGGAATATGGGTTTAAGTATGAACTTACGTCAGTGCTCCAATGCCTAAAAAGGACAGACCCATTGCTAAAAGCTCCTACACAAGGATGGGGTCTGGGGAAGGATTATACAAGGCAGCCTTACCCCTGCAATAAATTGCAGAGAGGCTGCAGTAAATCAGGACCTCTTGGCACAAGTGGGGTAACTTAACCACTGTGTCTGGCCTGTCCTTCCCTAGACCCCACCTTGTAAAATTAACAATGAAACAAGCCTCATCATATGTTTGATTGAATGTTCCTTTGTTCCATAGTTCACATCTGATAGTCAAAAACAATTAACCTCGCCATCGACTGAAACTACAACCAGGTGAGTTATGACTAGTTCTTGATAAGAATCAAGTCACCTTATCACCAACTAGGACAACTAATCATGACAATTTAAAAATGGGGTTGTTGTCTTGACAAGTTGACATGAAATGGAGAGACATGCTATTCAATATGATTCTTGTTATGATGTCATTCTTAGAGCTCAGGTGCTGGATATTATATTCCTGTAATTCATGCTTGTTCAGGTGTTGGGGATTATATTCCTGTAGTTAGATTTTATTTGCTAAAACAAAAACGATCATTGTACTTGTCATTCTTAGTTCCATTTAATTATATTTTTCTGAAATATGAGATGGAATGTAATATATTCCAAGGTGTTACTGTGATAGTGGTACTTAAGCTGAACATAACTGCCACTCTTGTTTCTGAAGTTCCTCTTAGTGTAGCATACTGCTCTTTATCAATTTATGAATGCTTCTTGGAGTGAGTAACAGTGATAATTGCTAGTGTTTTGAGTTTTTCTTTAAGGCTTGTGTAGCTTAATTCCAAGATTGATCCGGCAAGCTCAACTCGATGTGTATAATCAATGAAATAAATAGATGTCCATATTCCAATGACCTTGTTGCGCAGTTATGCAACAGCCAAATTGAACGTTGATTCAAGTGGAGTATCTGCTGCATCTTGCACTATAGTTACGACAAGTTTCATTTCTTAATTTACTTTAACTGCTGGATTCCACTCTGAAGGTGCAGCACTTTGTCTGATTGATATTTTTCCTACTATTCTTACCTTCCCAGATGAAGTAGTATAAGAACTAAGCTAATGCAACATGAGTACACAGTTCAAATTTGACATGTACAAAGTGTTACTTCTCATTCATTTTAATCTGAGTATATTATATTGAAATTTTACTTCTTGTAGGGATGAGTGACCAGGAGGTGGCCGATTGTATGAAAAGTTTGGCAATAAGGGTGTCAGGCTTTGATGTTCCAAGACCAATAAAAAACTTTCAGGATTGTGGGTTTCCTGTGCCATTAATGAATGCCATTGCCAAGCAGAGTTATGAAAAACCAACAACAATTCAGTGCCAGGCATTGCCTATTATACTTTCAGGCAGAGATATTATTGGCATCGCAAAAACTGGTTCAGGAAAAACTGCTGCTTTTGTACTCCCTATGATCGTTCACATTATGGATCAGCCTGAGCTTGAGAAAGAAGAAGGTCCAATAGGAGTGATTTGTGCCCCAACAAGAGAACTGGCACATCAGATATATCTTGAAACTAAGAAGTTTGCAAAGCCTTACAACCTTCGAGTTGCTGCCATATATGGTGGGGTTTCTAAATATGACCAGTTTAAAGAACTGAAAGCAGGCTGTGAAGTAGTCATTGCAACCCCAGGGAGATTAATTGATTTACTGAAAATGAAGGCATTGAAGATGTTCAGGGCAACGTATTTGGTTCTTGATGAAGCTGATCGCATGTTTGATCTTGGATTTGAGCCACAAATAAGATCCATTGTTGGTCAAATTAGACCAGACCGACAAACTTTGCTTTTTTCGGCAACCATGCCATATAAAGTGGAGCGCTTGGCCAGAGAAATATTGACTGACCCTATTAGAGTTACAGTTGGTCAAGTTGGTAGTGCTAATGAAGATATTAAGCAAGTTGTGAATGTGCTACCTTCTGATGCTGACAAAATGCCTTGGCTTTTGGAGAAATTGCCAGGCATGATAGATGATGGAGATGTTCTTGTATTTGCTTCTAAGAAGACTACAGTGGATGAGATAGAGAAAGAGCTGAATCAGAGAGGTTTCAGAATTGCAGCACTTCATGGTGACAAGGATCAAGCTTCTCGCATGGAGATGTTGCAGAAGTTCAAATCTGGGGTATATCATGTTCTAGTTGCAACTGATGTTGCTGCACGAGGTTTGGACATCAAGTCAATTAAAACAGTTGTTAACTTCGACATTGCGAAAGAAATGGATATGCACATTCACCGGATTGGACGAACTGGCCGTGCTGGTGATAAAGATGGCACTGCATACACTCTCATTACACAGAAAGAGGCACGCTTTGCTGGCGAACTGGTGCACAGTTTGATTGCTGCTGGACAGGATGTACCCAATGAACTAATGGATCTGGCTATGAAGGTTTGTTTTTGTTGACTTAATTTTTTTCAATTTTATTTTACAGTGAAAAGTAAAACCTAAACTTGACAGGGAATTCTTGCTGAATACTAACTTTTTTGTTTGAGTGACCATTTGAATCGACGTGGAAACTCTCTTTTCAATTTACATACTTAATCTTTCATCGAAACAACACCATATGTCTTAAACTTTTATTATTTGAATTGCAGGATGGAAGATTCAGGGCAAAACGGGACTCTAGAAAAGGTAGGCCCTGTTCACATCAGCTTTGGTTGTTTCCTGGATGAGCTTTTTTGGCGAAACTTATTGTACTAACATGTTTTCACTCTTATCAGGTGGGAAGAAAGGTGGCAAAGGAAAAGGCGGTGGTGGCGCTGGACGCGGACGAGGTGTGCGTGGAGTTGATTTTGGCCTTGGCATAGGTTACAATTCTGAGTCTGGATCACAAGTACCTGCACCAAGATCTGCTGCTGTAAATTCATTAAAGACGGGGATGATGCAGCAGTTTAAGAGCAGCTTTGTCTCTGGAGCTTCGAATACACCTAGCAGCAGTGCACCTTCCTTTGTAAGGCCAGCACTTCGTGGTTTTGTTTCTGGTGGCACAATAGGAGGGGATGCAAACCCAGCACGCCCAGCACAACAGGCCCCCTCCTTCGTCCCTGCATCCCAGCCAACGCAACAGACCCCTGCCTTCAACCCTGCCTCTCAGCCAGCACGAAATTCCAGTGAAAATGGGAACCCAAATCCTGAAAGGTAGGTCGCACAGCTTATTGTGTGCTATCACAGGATTATTTCCTACTTACCGCTTCGTTATTTTGGATCTGTGTCTATATTCAGTTTCTAATCCAGAATTTTGATTTAACTGTAGTTCACGGGATCGATCAAGAGAGAGGAAACGGCCATCAGGTTGGGACCGCTAGGTCCTTCTAGCCAGTGTACCAAATGGTGATCATTTTCCCCCTTGAAACATATCGCTGAATACTGTAGATTACATGATGTGTATGATACATGTTTTGGTTATTGGGCTTTTGTATTCTTCGTTCTGTTACAGTCATCTTTGACCTTTGGGCTGCGCGGGTTCCACATTTGAGATTGCTAGTAGATCGAAACGTGCATAAGTGCATTCTGGCAAGTGGCTACTGCTCTGGTCGTGTACTCGGATGTGATACGTGTATCTGACACGTTGGATGTATATTACCGTAGAAAAGTACTTTTGATGCGTAATCACCCTTTTGGTATGGTATCACTTTTTGGTCCATAGGCTCTTTTGGAACATAGGAATTTTATAGAAATCTTATACAAATTTTACATGAATTACAGTTTAATTTAAAAAAATATATAAAAAATAGAAAAAATCATTCAATCCAAAGCAGGTTTTGTCAGGATTACCGGAGTGTTTTGTCAGGATTATCTACTCCGGGTACTTGACGATCTGTACGTATTCGTACACGTGGGTCAAGACCCTCGGGTCAGGACCTCGAGGGGTTTTGGGGTCGAATAACGGCGCATGAACGCGTGGTTCGACTTTCGAAGCGACGATCTATGAAAACAGTCAGTCGCGTAAAGACGCACGGTGACGTCGAATTTCGAAGACCGACTCTTAAGGACCGACCTTCGGTGGGTAGGTACGGCGTAATATCGTATTTATTTCGATGGTCAACTGCCAACGGTCCGAACTTTCGAGGCGACAATCTATGAAATCAGTTAGTCGCGAAAAGACGCACGGTGACATCAACCTCCGAAAGCCGACTCTCGGAGACCGACCCTCGATGGGTAGGTACGGCATAATATCGTATTTATTTCGGTGGTCAACTACCAACTGTCCTGACAGGATGGGATGGGTTCACCATGACGACATTACAGCTGAAGCTACAGTAACAGGCGAGCCGCGAGAGTTAACAGACAAGACTCGGCGGCGCTGTAGACTCGGCGGTACTGTGCCTGACGCTACAGTGACTCTGCATGGGCATAACGAATAATGATGATTTCAGTGGAGGACCCATCTATCAATGAGACCGTAGAACCGCATAGAGCCCACTATTTTATAGCCTCGAACCGTCCTGTATAAAAGAAAAGGAGACCCGAAGAGCGATAAAAAAAAGAAAAAGAAATACAAAAAGAAATAAAAAAGAGACAGATTGAAACATAGAGATCTCGCGTGTAACCTTTTGCGTGCGAGTAACCTCACAAACTAAGCACCGGATCCTCTCTCGAAGAGAGAATCTGACCTTTGTATTCATCCACCGATATAAATCACTCTTAAACGTATAGTATTACACCGTTCGAGTTGGTCCGAACTAGATGAAAAACTCCCTTGAGTATTCCGTAGACTAAGCCATATCGAATACGAAGACACACCACTTTTCGATCGTATTTTGTACTGTGACGATAATCAGAACGTCGACGGGTCTAAGTACAGATTAACATTTCTTTTTTCTGACATTGTATTTTCAGCTCTATACCATGGCCTGCCATAAGTTAAGTTTAATTAGAGCAATTGGCATGGCACAACTTTAGTTTTGGTTTCTCGGCGCTGTGCTGCGACCGGATCTTTTCACGTTCCCACCACCGGGGGCAAATTTCAGGGCGTGAGACCAAGACGAGACGAAAAAATTCTTCTCACGCGAATCTACCTGGTAGCTTGAGTATCGTGGGTCACCTATGGGTCCCACCTGCTATAGGGCCAGCCGCGACGGTGATCGAGTACCGCCGCACCCAAACTTCGGAGCTTCCCACGCGAACCAGAAGCCACCAAATCACGCCGACTCTGCAAGGCCAGCCGGGGAAACAGCGGAGGCGTGCGAGCGCGGGACCGGCGATCCCGCAGGCTCCGATGGCCGATCGGCGGCGTCTGACACTCGAGGATTACGTCCTCTTCTTCACCAACCGCACCGGCCAAGGCGTCACCCTCAACCACATCAACCAGGTCCGCCGCCTTCGCCTTCTCTCCCTCTCACTCTCTCCGCTTGTGCGCGTCCTAAACCAGACTCTCTCCCCCTACTCACCGCCGCAGATCATCTACATGCACGCGTTCATCAAGCTCCACCGCGAGAAGAAGGTAGCCGTGCTTCCCCTTCCAATTCACCATCCCCTCTCTTCCCTTCGGCAGTTCGGCTGATCGCTGATGTGCCTCTCGTTTTTCGCTGCTTCCGGTGGTGCTTTCAGCCGGTGATGGTGGACCTGCTCAGGTCGGTGGACCTTATGCGCCCGCGTCGCTCCACCGTCTCCCTCAACGCGACCTTGCCGCCAGCGAGCGCGGCCTACGCCGCGGCTGCCGCGCTCTCCACGGAGGAGGCCACGCGCGACATCGAGGACATCGGCTGGCGCGAGTGCCCCGTGGGCTCCCTCCTCTCCATCCGCGCCGGCCGCAGGGAGGTCACACCAGCGCCCGACGCCGCGGCGCCCCCCATGCCGCTCGCCTCCCTCGCGCCCGGTTCCACCGTGGAAAACGTCTCCCCGCCGAGCCTGCTCAGCGCCTCGTCGCCCCCTCCACCAGCACTGCCGCCGCCGTCCAGTCGGAAACGCTCTGTGAGGGGCACGGGGAAGGCAGCGCTGAGGGCAAGGAAGCGCTGCGTGATGGAGCTGCTCACGCTCCCGTCCGTCGAGATGGCCACCTCAGGCTCACCTTAGCCGGGATCATCATCGCCGCCGCCGCCACCTAGCTCTGGGCCTCTGGTCGCCCGTCGTCTGCAGGCATGGCCTCTCCCTGACTCCCTCTTCGGCGGGCATCGGATCTTAATTACCACTACTAGCAGTTCTGTTTCGTTGAGAATGGACATGGTTAAGCGTTTAATATGATGTTGTTTCTATTTTGGTAGAAATGTTGAACAGTTAATTGTAATTTTTGCTGCTTTTGAGATTTGATAAACCCGCGGTAAGCATCAGCCCTAAGCTTGTTCACTGATGATTTTGCAATGCGCTTCAATGCTTAGCATTGTTGAGTGCGAATTGATTCTTTTCGACGCTGGCATTCGGGTCCAGCGAGTTCAAGAGTAGCAGGAGCACGCTCGTTCATCGACGAACCGCGATCGCTGATCATGGCTTCGGCGGTGGCTCTGCCTCTTTTCTCGAATCATATATCGCTAGCACTAGCCAGTGAAAGTCATTTTTTCTGCCTTTTGCGGTGGTTGCTCTGATCTTCTCTCCTCCCAGTTCAGCAGGATCCCTGCTTGCGATAACAGGGCCGTCGCGGGGCAGGGACAAGTAGGGCAAGCGCACAGGGCCCTAAATCGTAACTTCAATTTTTTTCTTTGTTATCTTTGTTGTGTTAAGTATTGTGTTAAGTATCTAATTTCTAAGGATCCTTTGTAACACATGAATTTGAAAATATATAAGATTTTCACAGAAATTAGTTTAATTTCACAGAAAAATCACAGAAAATAGAAATATTTCCTCCATTTCAAAGGAGGCTTAAGTTGCACTATTTTTTTTTACTTTATCAATAAGCACCAGTACTAATTACTTATTATGTCTCTTAGAAATAGAAAGTATGATTTTGCTTTTGAAAAGGATACCCTTAATAGATTTTTTATGAAAGAGTTTAAGTATAATTTTGAATATCAAATTATAGATATAAATGTTAATAAGTGTTACAAGTACTAACATTTACCCTTTTCTACTAGGCTCTGTTTTGAAAATAAAAGGAAATCCCACATTTTAAATGAGATCTTAGTAGTTAGTATATTTCTAATATTATAAAAAAATTATATTTTTAAATTTAAGTAAATAACTAAATAATTTTGAAATGCTATATTTTAAGGTCACATTTTTTTATTTCGCACCGGGGCCTCAATTTGTTATAGACGGCCCTAGCGATAATGGCGCTAGGAAAGGCAATGGCAATCAGGCAATGAAGCGAGACATGCAAAGTGAAGCGACGCTGTCGCACGCGGCACGCCCTTCACCCTTCCCGTTGCCGAGAACGGAAAGATAACAGACGCGCGCGCCGGAGTGGTCGCGGAACGTACGATTCTCTCGGCTTTCCACCGCGCGTAATGTGCCGTTCTCGACGTCTCGTCCCACGTTCCGCATTTGTTGGTCGTTGGTGGGAATGGGATGGAAAGGAAGGAAAGCTGAACGCGCCGGTGCGCAAGGCTGCCCTGCCTGCGTCTTCTTTCGCGTCATGCAACGACCGGCGTCTTCTTTCGCGCGACGAGCACGGACCAACGCTCCCTTCCCATCCATCCTCTTGACCAGACCTGGGCGAGTGGGTGACTGCCAGGGGGGTGTCCTGGCTTCGGTGACCCGTGACCGCCAGGGCCTCTTCCCGAACCGTGCTTTTCTACGGCGAGATCAGCGTTCCTTCGGCAGGAGAGCTTTTCCAGTTCCCTGCCCAGCCTACCTCGAGAAAGGAATCTGCTGCTCGGCGCTGCGCACCAGCGTAACAACGGGCGAAGAATAGCGGAGGAGCGCAACCACACAGACACAGGGAGTCGAGGGAAGGAGGCGGCGGCGACGGAGAAACTGAGGAGGAGGAGAGGGCCGCTGTCGCTGGAGACGTACCACAGCTTCTTGGTCGATCCATAGGACACCCCCATCAACTTCAACAACCTCAACGATGTGCGTGGGGTTCATCTTCCTCCAGATTTCTTCTCAAACTTCAGCGTTGCGACATGCATGTTGATGTTCGATGTCGATATCATCAATCACCGTTTCTTCGTTGATGTAGTGATGCCGCCATTTCCTTTTTCTTATTCCTTGTTTGTGACTTGATCTGTTTTTGGTCGCACCCGTTTCTCCTACAGATCCTCGATATGCACGGCTTCAGCAAGCTTCACCGCGAGCCGGAGGTAGCGTCCAGTTTCAACCAACGCACCGGACCGGACCACCAAAACCTCTATCAAACCCCATGTTTCTTCGCTATTTTTTTTTTCCTTTTCCGTCCGCTGTTGTAACGGGCATGGAGCTTTTGTTTCGAGGTGGGTCTCCGAGCAGAGAGGGATCATGCGGCACCTTGTGGGGGCGGTGGACCTGCAACCGCCGCGACGCTCCACGCTGCACGGCGCGGCCGCGGCGGCGCCGCCCTCCGCGGCCGTCATCACCGCGGCGCAGGCGAGGGCCGGAGTCGAGGCGCTCGGGTGGGCG
>BCLF01000002.1:2129703-2150766 GCA_001602275.1 Zoysia japonica | reverse complement strand
CATCGGCTGCGTCGCCGCGTTCGTCGCGCAGATCGCGGACGCGCCGGAGCCGGTGGAGCGCGTGCCGCGGCCCGCCGACTTCGTCCTCGCGGGTCGCCGCGCCCGGTCCAGGCGGACGCGCAGCTCGGCGTACAAGAGAAAGCGCGGTGAAGCCGCCGCGACGGCGAAGGTGACGGCGTGCACGTCCCGTTACAAGGTGACCGCGACGGTGAAGGAGGAGGAGGAGGAGCGGGAACCGTCGCCACAGCCTCCCTCGCGGTGGATGCGTTCGCCGACTCCGCCTCCACCTCCTCCGTCGACGCCTCCGCATCGGCCTTTGTCGGCAGTCTCTTCCGCCACAGGACGTGGTGCCGCCTCCTCCCCAACCGTGCCAGCCTACGCTGGCGCCGCTCCCCGCACCGCCATGCTGGGGCTCGCCCTCCGTGCAGCCATTGCATCCCCCGCAGCTGTACTGGGGCTTGCCACTGCCCACGCCAGGCCCAGGAACGCCGGTGCCAGGGCCAGCAACGGGCTGGGCCTCACCTACGGTGCCGTCGTGCTACCCGGCACCGTTCTGGGGGGCGCCCAGTGTGCTACCGCCACTGCCACCACAAGTGGTCTGGGACTGGCAGACCCTCTTGCCGCCGCACCCACACGGGAGCAGCATGCTGTCGCCAACAACGCGCCCGCCCATGAACCTCCAGCAATAACCATTTTCCATGCATTTCCCAGGACAACAGCCACCTCCTGCTCAGCATAGGCCGCTGTGATGGAATTGCATTATAAATCACGATCTCATGATGTTGCTAAGCTGGAGAAACGTGGCAAATGGATATGTAGTACATTGTGGTTTCTGCATTATGTTGCTCGATTAGTAGTTTTACCACTGCTGTATACAGAAATATTAACTGTGAACACATGTTTGGGAATCAAATTCGACCAAATGCACTTGCAACAAATATAGAAATACACGTACAAAATTTAGGCCTCCTTTGGATTAAAGAAAAAATTTCAAATTCCTGCGTTTTTTCTGTGAAATTGAATTGATTTTTGTAAAATTTCTGCATAATTATTACAAAAATTCTGCATTGCAAAGGAGCCTTTAATGTGCAGAGCAGCCAATAACAAAAGCTTATGGCACAATTACATACACCTGGGCGGACTAACAATAAATTCCTCTATTTTTTAATTGATGTTGCCCTGTTTTTTAATTGATGTTGCCGTTGACTTTTAAATTCAACTTTAATCATTCGTCTTATTAAAAAAAAATTGTTCGAATGTGTAAAATTTTAAATTGAGATTCAAATAACTCTAATGATAAATCAAATTATATCAAAATATATAAAATTTATCAAAAAAAAAATTTGAATAAGACAAATGGTCAAAGTTAAAATTTAAAAATCAACGACGACATCAATTAAAAAACGAAGAGAGTAAACTGCTAACCCGTAGTTTCCAAAAAAATAGTCTTCAAGGATCCACTGGTCAATGCGGATACAAATCCATGGACATATAAATTCCATTGCCAACCTTGATGATCTGAAACATTGCAGTATGTAGTACAAAAATAGGGGCAACTTGCAATTGTCCCTAAGACAAATGAATACAGTACCTTCCACGTTCTGTTTTCTTGTTCCAGGGATCAGAGTAAAATTATTCCTACAGTATTAGAACTTCTATTTCTTTTGTGAGGCTAGCAGCTCCATCAAACCATCGTCTGTTAAGAACAACACGACAGCCATAAAGTACAACTCACGCTAGTATATACAGTAACTTCCAGCATCTAACAGCCACCACCCCACAGACGTTTCCTTGCAGGTCGCTGATTACTCATATCATCTTTGTTACATGTTTCAGACAATAGTTCTTTCTTTTCACCATCGTTCCCCTTTTGGGTCGTGATAGCCTCTTTGAACCTTTCCCTTCTTTTTTGCATCTTTGCCATGAGCTCAAGTATGCGCTTGTCATCGCATTGTATTGTAGCTCCATCATTGCAGGCAGCATCTTCTGACATCACACTAATCATCGATTTAAGTGCTAGTTTTTTTGGTTTACTAAGCTTGCCTTTGGAAACTATATTATGTTCATCCTGTTCGATCAGCTCACCTTCCTCAATCTCAGCATCTTCATTTTGTCGTTTTTGGTATGTTGATTCTTCCCAATCCTGATTGCCTGAGAGGCCATAGCCCTTATTTTGTTGCCTCATGTTCCGACCTATATCTTTATGTTTGGAACCATGTAAATCATCACCCACAGAGAGACATCCCTCGCTGTCAATTTCAACTTCACGGATTAACTGATTGCCTCGTCTCCTGAACTGCAATAAGATGGTAATACGACATATTAAGGAAAAAAGTTCACAACATGATATACTTCAATACCTTTTTGCATAGAAATAGTGCACACAAATAAATATTGCGAGCATTCATTTTGTTCCACAGTTGCATAGCGATTGCTCTGCTAAAGCTGTCACAGTTACTCATCGAAACTAAATAGCTAGAATCTGATAATCAATGTCTTGCTCAGCAATCAGTGGTGACAACCTGGTCCAATATTGGCAACTGAATAGAGCTACTGAAAATCACTTTCCTGTAGATATCCCACCTAGAATCTGACAGCAAAATTGATGACTATCTACTGACACAAGCCGAATCTTATGCAAGGATGATATAAAATTAGACATTTACTGCTATCCTAATCCAAGAAATCATATGTTGCATCCAACTACAGGTTAAAACTATAGTTGAACTGAATACAGTCAACTCTCATCTCCCTGGCACACTGAACTAATCACTAATCTTCTTCCCTTGAGATTGAGAAGGTATATACACCTCAGCAAAAGTAGAAAACTCCAATTTCCAGAAAGTTTGCCAAATATCATATGGTGTAAATAAATGTTGAAGGAAGCTGATTAAATTTTCAGTGAACCCATGTCAATATATCAACAAGAATGGCAAAGAAGATTCCTAACATTGAAAATAAATCGTTGAGAAAATAAGTCGTGGATTGACCTGAATTTGATTCCTGATTTCTGAAATGTTACGAAAACAGAGAACAGGGAATACTCAGCCCTAACTAGCCCAAACCATTGCATACTGAAATTGAAATTTTATCGCTTTCATGGACAAAACTTGTACCCATGAAATTGCTGGTAAATCTCCTTTTTTAATCAGCATTTCAATTGTTAAAAATGTAATATTGCATGAACATTTCCGCGACTTGCACTGGAGATTGTTTTAGAATAACTACACTGTTAGGAAATTGAAGCCCTGTCTAGCAAATTACTACACTGTTAGCACTCAGACTACTTTATGATCTTTGCAATTTAGTTTTTTTTTTCTATCGAACACGCAAGAGATTTTTTGTAATTTAGTTTGGAATACTAAAAGCTTGACTCTGTTCTCTCTTTTCTTTTTGTGTGCTATGTGCATGTTGTCTGAATTTAACATCATGCCACAAAGAAGAATGTAAGAAATGAATAAAATAAAAGAGTATATTACTAAAGAATTTATGGATGTTTACAACTTTATTGACTACTTCCTCAAAGTTTACCTTTATTTTCCTATCTTTCAAGAGGATATTATGGCCTTTTCCCAGCTCATGTTTTGCCTCAACAGCAGTGTTTGAAACAAATGTACATTTTGTAATATCATTGGAACAAAAGGTGGCTTCTGTATAAAATTCCTTTGAGGAATTGTGTGGCCTCACACCATTATTCTTCCTATCACTGAATACAGATTTGTCATGCATGATTTTTCTTCCTTTTGGAAATGATAAATTGGTAATATCATTATGGTTCATGGAACCTAGATGAGCATGAAGCTTCCTTTTGACTGGCAGAATACAACGACTAGTTTCAGCAACAGTATCAGACAAAGCAGATTGTGGAATGCTGTCAGCAAAAAATGAATGGTACTCCTTTTGATGATAACCATCATAATGATATCGCACCATTTTAGCATTCTGCATTCTTTTGTGTTCAATACATCTGTTTCTTGAGTTCGTAGAAGTCACGCAAGCAGCAGGCCAGTCCCTCCGGGAGTCATGGGGCTTCATATACACATCAATGGTTTTAGCACTTCCTCTATTACTGTATCTCGCTCTAACATCAGGAGACTCTGACCTTCTAAATCTGTAATCAGTGTCATAGAGAAATTCATCATCCACATCATTTACATTTCTGGCAGTTCTCATTTCCTCATAATACCTTTCTCTATACATGTGTCCATCATTACCGTTACAAACCTCAGCTTCTAGCATTGAATCATATCCATTATCATGATGTCTCTGCCACTCCTTTCCCAAAGCGAAGCCCTCCACAACATCTTCACTGAATTTACGCCGGAAGGATCGCCCATGATGGTCGTTAGACTCATCGTTAAGATAATGCTCGTCATTTCTCAGAGCAGTTCTTTTCAGATGGGGATAATCCTGTTTGCCATACAATTTGTCATGAACTGCATTATGATAATTTTTTCTCTGCAAAGTTGAGTTCGACATTTCCTTCTCATACTTCCCTACACATCTTCTATGGTTGTTATCTGTTGATTTATCTTGTCCATCAAAAGCAGCACACCTTCTAGTATGTAAAGGTCGCCTCTTCTGTTCTGTTCTTGTTTTATGTGCAGATTTATGCAGACGTTGACTACTTTTGCAGTTGATGAAAAGTTCAGTAGACCTGCCTTGCCCAGCAAAAGGGTCTTCATCCCCCACCAAGAGTTTATCTGCTTGTTGATATATACCATTGACAGAAGGGGTATAGCTACGAGCAAGATAGTCCTTTTTGCTATTACCGTGGTCTGATTCACTTGAATTGTAATAGAGATCAGATTTGACATGCTCATCCATAAGTTTTGTGTCTTCATAGAAGTCCGTTGGATCTGAATGTCTTTTCGCTCTCTTGAAGTACAAATCTTCTTCTGATTCTTCAGAAAGCGTACCAGAGTAACCAGGACTAGGAGATCTGTCTTTCGCACAAGCAGAATCTCTTCTATACAGTTTATTACCAGCATACTCTGAAGAACCTATGGCATGCACTTCCTTATCAACCACTCTGCCCACCACAAAGCTAGAGTCCTTCAAATGTCTGTCACCATTATGGTCAATCGATATTCTGCATCCATAGCAATTTAGAAGATAAATAAAAAACAATCGGCTTGAGAAATAGTTACATAATCAATAACTTTCCTCAAACTGGCCATTATGTACACATACCTTCCGGTAGTTACATGCCTGTGATTTAATGTCGAGCTGTCATCTGAAGTGGATTGCAACACATTTACCTGCACAATCAGAATAAATGGTCGGGATTTAATGAAGATAATGCAGAAACGCATAACACTTGCAAGAAACACACCTGTATTACAACATCAGAATCCCTTTGCATTGGACGCCACATGTCTGCTGATGGAACACGTTCGCTGACACTGTCTTCAACACGAATTGCTCTACCCTTTGGCTAGATTTAAAGAATTACATCAGCTCTAATAGATCATGTGTAAGTATACCACCTCAACCAACCAAAACTGACCATCTATTACCTTGGCAAGACCATTTCTTCCTTCGTATCCAGAGTAATTTGCCTCCTTTGGCATTACTTTGACAGATTCAACTTTGCATGATTCCTGAATAAAGAGACCATAAGTGTCTTCTTTAATAAGTGAAATGGTATGAAGTCAAGGTTATCTCTTACCTGCCCCAGGTCTGATGACACATTCAAAAGTGTTCTGGATCCTTGTCTTACTTGCTTCTGCACAAAAATGGCTTAGCTCTATTATCATTGAAAGCTTCGCAACTGTTTGTCAAATATCGATAAGACATAATATGACCAACTACCATGCTGAGCCAATATTTTCTCCAGCCTTGTTCATCCAGACCAAAATTGAAGTAGTCAGTAAGATTAACGCCATGTTGTCTCCAAGGCTTCAGTTGAAATGCTTCAATATTCATGTCAAAAATTGTGCTGCAATAATGTCTGGATCAGCAGCCAGGTTCAACAGTAGATCTTAACTAGACAGGACAACATGTAGACAGATGAGAAGATTTGACATAGGTCCTAGGCGATAAACTGTAACTAAAAAGGTACCAAGACTATATTTTAAATAAATACCTAATCACTAAATACTGATACTATTCCAATGGAAAAAGAACATGAGAAAAGCACAAAACTACATGTATCAGGTGTTTCTGAATTCAGTAAAAGTAGCTACCACACCTGTTTCTTGGCAAGAAAAAATTAATATCATTTCGGAACAGATGCTGGCGTCCTCCATCACCTTGTCCCACCACTGGTACCGTTGTTCTTTCAAGAAGTCCCCTGCACTGGAACCCAACAGGCTGAAACAGTCAAATTGCTGCTAAAATTATTGGATGGGCAACCCCATGTACCATCCATTCGTCAAAATTAGTTCACTCAAGAATACATAAATCATTACAGTTTACTGCAACCACGAGTAATCTCAAACTGATAAAATTACAAAAGTATTACACATAAATAAATGGGAATAGAATGACAACATGAATGCACACAACTGGTTTGCACAAAAGTGACAGAAACACACATAGTTCATACAATGTGCCGCAGATCAGTAATTGAGGATATGGAATCTTAAATGTGTAAACTACACCTAACAAAATGCCAATACTAACCTAAAACAGCATCGACAGTCGATACGAATCTTAAAGCGATCACCTCTTCAACAATTCAGGATGCATACCTTACCCCAGCTGCCGTCATTGGCAGTGGGACCCTTAACACGGACGCCTAAATCCTCCCCATCCTCGTCCTCTGCGACGTAACACTCGCTGTGGGCCACAGGAGGAGGAGGGGGCAGCGGTGCTCCAGCGTCCTCGTTGAGCACGATTTGGAGCCCGTCATCGCTCTCCTCATCGCTGCTGCTGTAGTCTGCAGTACAGTCGCCCAAATCAACAGCCTCGTTCGCGTCCGCGCCCGGCACCTCCCCCTCGGCGTCGGTGGCCAGGTCGGAGTCCTTGGCGTTGGAGCCGCCGCTCTCCCCAGCGGCGGCAAGAGCAGCGGCGACCTGCTCGTCGAGGTCACCGTACAGGTCGTCGGCGTCATCGTCCTCGTCGTTGGCCGCCGAGGCCGTCGCGGCGTTCACTGGTTCGGCCATGTTGTGGAGCAGGGGCAGAGGGACGGAACACGAATCAGATACTAGCTGCAAACCATTGCTGACGCAGGCTGCGCAAAACCTTGGAACGCCGCTGCTGAAAGTGTTAAAACCCTAGAACTAGAACTAGAGGAGGCCAGCGGGCAGTCCGGCAGTGGATGCGCCTTGTGGACTGGTGCGGGACTTTCCCGGGTCGCGCTATATCGAATGTTGGTGGGCTCTCGTAAGTGAAACAAGTTTTTTCTTTAAAAAAATATGGAACTTATTTACCTCCCTCTGCTGTTCGCTTACTCAGACTCTTCAACATTCAAAACCGTTTATTTTTTCTATTCGGTAGTTTACACAATGATTTTCGTTAACGTGACAGCTGATGTGGCGATTTTTTTGACGTGCCAGCTAATAGGGTAGGTTTTACTGATGTGTGCAACCTATTTGATGATTTTTGCTGATATAGTCGTTGATGTCACAGTTTAGGCAGTTAGTCAACCGACGTGTCTTTGCTTTATTTAAAATTTACAAAAAATACTTAACATGCTCAAAAAAATTTGAAACTTTGTATATATTTAAATCACTTCGCAAAGAACAACTTTTGTTTTAAGCCCAATATCAAAATCGGAACATATATTATTTGAAAATTCAGAAATAAAAACAACCATTTAGAAGCAAAATTTATCTTAGACATTTTAACCTTTTGATAAAATTCACAAAATTTCTCTAAATTCATGTCTTTCTAAGTATATTTTATTTTATATACATTTTCTCTGGAAACTTTTTGTGCTCACTTTTTGAACTTGAATTCAAATTTCAAATTTGAGCTTAATTATTTGTTTCTTTTGAGCTCAAATTTCATTTTTTTTTAAATTTGAGCTCAAGTTTCATATTTGTTTGATTCATGTATTTCTAAATATTTTCAAACAAAAATGTGAGTTTATAAAAATTTGTAAAATTTTATCAAAAAAATTAGAAGGTATAGATATTTTCTACTTTGAAACGTTTATGTGTCTTTCTAAAATTTTAAAATAAAATGTGTTCTAAATTTTAAATTAGGCCTAAAACAAAAGTTGTTCCTTGCGAAATGATTTATAACTATGCAAATTTTCATATTTTTTGAGCATGTTAAGTATTTTTTTTAATTTAAAATAAAGTGATAACATGTCAGCCGCCACATCAACGAAAATCACCACATCACCGCTACGTCAGCTGCCACGTCAGCGAAAACAGCTGTCTAAACCATCCGAGGAGGAAAAACAAACGGTTTTAAAAGTTGAGGGAGTTTAAGTATCTAGTTTTGTAATTGAGGGAGGAAAATCGAACACCTGATGGTTGAGGAAGGTAAATAAGATTTTTTCTAAAAAAATATTGAGATTGTGATTCGCGAAATAATATAAGGATACTAAAGTCGAAGGATAAATTTGAATATGGCCTCAGTTCAATTAGTATTTTACAATTTAATATTTCAAAAGAGTATTTTACATGTTAAACAATGTTACTTATGTTTAATACAATGTAATCTGTTGGAAAGGTGCCTACTAAGGCCCCTTCGGAGTGAAAGATTTTTTTCCCCTAAATTGTGAGTTATTATTGTGAAATTAAACTGATTCTAATAAAATTCTTGTATAATTTCTATGAAATTTCCGCGTTCCAAAACATACACGAGAGAAGAATGTCATCTGGTAATTATAAGATGGATTATGGTCGTCTACTCCGTGGATAGACGACCCCTTGTCGTCAAACCAAATTGTGAGATCTTTTTGCTGTTTGTAATATCAATATCTGGAGTACTTTAGTACTTTCAGCCAACCTTTACTAGATAACGCCATTATAGCATGCTATTCAGGACATGCCTTTCAAACAGCCGCCGTGTGTACCATTGCGGCACCGGCACTGCACAGGCCTAGCGATAACATACCTCCAACTTTGCAACCAGCACTCCACCAGCAACATTCAAAATCTAAACACTGATGGAACAGTTCTGCACATACATGTAGCTGATATGGCTGAAGCGAAACAAAATTTAACAGATCGTGAGATAAAGATAATTCGAGGTTGTCCCCCGATATAGCTATATCTCATTTAAGGTGCGCAATGAAACAGCTATTACATGCACATACATAGTTGATGCTGGTGGAAGCATAGTTCACATTGTGCATACAGCATGTACAGAAATTGTAGTTTCCAACAAAATCGACAGTGTGTAATCACTTTTTTTTTGCATGTGTCCTATACTAGATCACAACAACCCTATGTTCAAAACCGAAGGGAGCAATCTCTCAACCTCAGACAGGTACAAAGGATCATACACAGTATGATGACATATGGTCTCTTGCTTGTTCCAATCATTCCGCAATCTAGATCTGTTCAAGTGGTGTAAACTGGACATTGTTCTTTTTCCTTGAAACCAAGTAGCCCACAAAGATAGACAGGCCAATGGCTACCACCGAAAGGAGCAAAGCAAAGGCAGTTGCGGCATCCCAAGTACGATTTGGAGCTAAGTGGTAATGAGCAGCTTCTAATGAAGGTTGTATATCCAACGCCAGCCAGTTACAGCTGGCCGAGTAATGCTCAGAATTGCTCCATGCTTTGCCATCGGTTGGGTACCAGAATGCAACTGCCATATTGCTGGGCTGACCTATTGTGAACTGTGCATCCTGCATTGCCCAACAGCATTTTAGTAACCATAAATATAAAAATCTCCAAGCGTTTCAAATTGAACCATGGAAGTAATGCATCTGCCAGCGTGCAGCATAGAGCAGTCTCACATGCATAGATCAAAACAGGAAATTTAACATCTACTCACATGAGATGCCCATTTTCATTAGGCGGTGTAGCTTAAAGTACATTTTTGCAGCAATGTCATAATGCAATGCATGCATATCAGTAGAAAATAGGTAACTAGGAAATGACCCAATTATCTGAAATGCCATGTACTCATGTAGGTGCATTTGTCAAAGATCCACAAGCTATAGAATTATTAGTTGTGAGAAGAGAATAGTAGTGCAGCACTTGAGTCCCACAGCCCCATTGACTGCTTCTTTGTCACTGTGTCCATGAGTAGCTTAGGGTGTGATTGGATAGCTGGGTGAGTGCGGGCCTGGCTGCGCGTGTGCAGAAAGCCGACGTTCGGTTGTCTGCAGCTGCTCTCGGGCCTGTCCAGCGACATGCAAAAAGCATCCCTACGCCTGGCTCCGTAGGAACGAGTTCAAGTCTCGTTTCTCCGCGGCCAGGCCCGCCGCATACAGGATTATGAAGAGTGATTAAATATATTGGTACAAAATTAGTATTATTTAAATAATATTAATATATTTAAAATATACTAATATTTGATTAATAGTAAAACATAGTAAATATTATTTTAATATTTATTTTATTTTTTAACTTTACCTATTAAATTCTCGTACAGCAAACCAAACACCATCTCTTCTCAACCGAACTAATCAAACGCAACCAACTAAACAGTAGCTGTCGCATACACACAGCCAGGCTCATCTGAGCCTGTCTCACTTCCACGAGCCAGGTTGGGTAGAAACAAGCAACCAAACGGACCCTTATATCTACGCTATAGTGCCTTAAAGAATGTCATGTAAAAGTAGATAAGTACCTGCTGAAACTGATCCATTGTTCTTAGGGGTCTTGAAAATTCAAAATAGTATGTACCCTTCTCATCTTGTTTCCCATAAGGACTATCATCATCTACAAAGCCTGGAAGAAGATTTCACATGATGTTCAGGATAAAAGTTTCACAGATATGCATTGCTGCATTTGTATGTTGGCCAATGTCTTCTATATACACTAGTTAAGAGGTGAAGAAAAGGTCAACTCTAGAAGGCTATGCTCTTCATATTTTACATAGTTTTATAAACTGATAAAAATCTATGTTACAATGGTGAAGCATCCATAAAAAATTTATTAAAGAAAAAAATGAGCCTGATGGTTTACCTGAATGAACAGTTAGTGAACTGTGCCACCACGCCCCATGCCAATCATTTTGAGCATTTGAATTGTTCTCTGAAACAAGAATAGTCACAAAGAAGCTTGACCACAAAAGGTTGGTATCAGATAACAAAATATACAATTTCTGAAATTTATGAGCATGAGTACCTTTAGGGCCTATTCCATCAAGGTATCGGCAATGTGGATTCCACGCATATAGATCAACAAGATGACCAAATCTACATAGAATGTTTCAATAGTAAGATGACACATTATACACCGCATGGTTACACAACTGACATGTGACAGGTAGACCAAAATTACCTGTCACCTCCATTTCCAGCAGAATTATCTATGTTATTGCCACCATAAAGACGTCCAGGAATTGCATTTCCAACTGAAAAGTGCATAATGTCAACCTCATGGCCTCTGCAACTTTTACGTGTGCAAGAATCTGGCTTATCTTTGCATCCTCCCATCTAAAAGGCAAACAGTGTAAACAGTTATCATAAATATAAAAGGAGCTCATGACAAGCATAATAAGAAACAAAGCTAGCCAAATGGGTGCCATTACAACAACATAATGGTTAGACTAAATTGATGGGATCAATTTAAACTTACATTGTAGTATGTTGCTTTCTCTCCAACTTGGAACATCAGAGCGACAGATGGGCACTTTTGACTTTCTCTGTGATGACAAAGACATGTTACTTGATGCACAACATAGCTAAAAATAATGGAAAATGGCTAAAATCTAGTTTGGGATCAGAGTTATTTTCATAAAGTGCTCTCAATAAAATTAAAAAAAAAAATGACACCTCAAGAAGATAAAAGCTAGTATAAGAAAACTGTCACAGCAAAGCACAATCAATCGCAATAAGAAAGCAGGCAAGAGTTACAAGAATGAATTCCATGATATGACCATATACTTATGAATAAGACTTGCCTATGAATATATTAGCCTCGATCAACTAACATGGTCTATCACAGCGGAAGTATAAGCTAAGCAGGCAAAAAACCAGATTATTAGAGGTTTAGTGCACCGGAACAATATGGTTGATCGACTCACCAATGTCTCCAATCCAATAAAATCACTCTGAACTAAAAAGGTGACCAGAATGAGCACTACGACTTCCACTATCTATATTGCAGGCCAGTAGCACCTTTCTTTCTATCCGCACTATTACAGGATGTAACCCAGAAAGAAGCAAAGTACCCTTTTGTGTATGCGTAAGCCCCATCAACCTGGAGCATGAAGAAAACGTTGACGCCATCACGCACAGCCTGCACAACGCACTTCAAAAGTTAAACAAATCACCATTTCGGAGACATCAAGGGATGAAACGTACTACTAGTATAAATTAAGGATGAACTTATTCAGAGTTAACTGTTCCAGATAAATTCATTATTTTGCGTTGTTAAACGGCAAAGTGCTATAGCTTGTGACCACTACCAGGACCCAAGATTTGGCTCACAGATCACCACTTTCGGCAACCCACGCAGCTCTGTTGGCAATCAACCTAAATTGTCGAGATCCGCATGTCCCCCGGGAAGGGGCAGAGACAGAGAGAGACGCACCTTGACGGCGACCTTGCCACCAGAGTACGCTTTGTCCTCGTCCGGATCCAGCGCCGGCAGCAGCGCGAACTCCGAGGCCTCCACGCCGTCCCAGTCGTCGCTGTGTCCATCCAAAGTGATCTCCCCGGGGCGGAACTCCGCGAGCACCCGTCCTCCTCCACCTGCGCACGTGGGCGCCTCGCCGTGGTGCTCATGCGCCGCGGCGGCAGCGAAGAGGGCCGCGGCGGCCGCCAGGAGGGCGACGAGCCGCATCACGCGGGGGGTACGCGGATCGAGGCGGCGCGGTGCGGGGGAGCAGCAGGCGGGTTGCGTGGTCGGGACGGCGAGAGGTGGGTCAAGTCAGGGAGGCCCACGCGGCGGCGGCGTCAAGGGAGTGGGATCGGAATTTTCGCCTTGCCCCTCGCAGTTTCGCGTCCGTTTCGTGGAATGGAAGGGTGATTTGGAAACATGTTCATGTTCAACAGTTCCGGTAGTTCTTAAAAAAAAAAGTTCAACAATTCCGGCCGGATGACAGCAGATGGCACTGGACTCAGCCTCAGCAATGCAGAAAGATACATAAATTGTTCCAAGCACATCAGGGAATCAGACCGCAGCTTCTTCAACATCAATCTTCGATCTGCCTCAACTTCGGACAGCAGCTACTTCGAGAATACGAGAAATCAGCTGATTTATACTCAGGGTTAATTATGTGACGTGGCTCCCTTGATAGGAACCTATCCATGAGAAGCCTGAAAACCAAGATGACTCGGATGAAACGCACATTGCTGGAACGGTGATTCTCACAGCGTCTTCGAGGGGAGGTTTCCGGCGAGCCGATGGAAGTCCGGATTCTGACGCTGTTGTTGTAAGATTAAAGTTCACTGCGCTCCTGAGCCACTACGGCACGTGCGCACGTTGCTAAATACTCCCTCCGTCCCGAAATAACTATCATTTTAGCTCATCTCAAAAGTTCCAAAATAACTGTCGTTCTGACCCCCGACGAACTCGCTCCCCAAGCCACGCCTTTTCTCCACCGAATGCTCGATCTGCTCCCACCGCCTCTTCCCGCCCCGCCTCCTCTCTGTCATGGGCGAGCAGGGGCGTAGCGCTCATCATGAGCCGGCGAGCTCAGCAGGAAGAAGCGCCGTTGGTATTAGCAATAGAATTTCACGTATAGCTGTGCAAATCATCCTTGTATGGTAGTTTATAATTCTGTATTATAGGACATTAATGTCTCCACTAATTGTGGGTATTGTACACCGATCAATGGCAAGTATTACTGCCTATATATGAATGCATGCCCCAGCCATCCTGGTCTGCGTGGTGTTTGCCTAATTTTCTGTCTTCCTACATGGTATAGAGCATTCACGATTCTTTTCTTTCTTCTTCCGCTGCCCACCCTCCCACACGCCGCTGCCATGTCTTCTTCTCAAGCCTCTTCCCAATCCAACACGATGGCTTCCCTCAGCAGCACGCCGGCCGTCGCTCTCAACCCCTGGTGCACTGTCAACGTTCAAATCCATGTGCCGTTCAAAGTTGAGCTAGCCAAATCCAACTTCACCCGCTGGTCCTCTTTCTTCAGTGCCATGTGCGGCAAGTTTAGACTGATGGAGCACATCGACGGCACACCTCCACGCCCCACTGACCCACTCTGGGCCATGGCGGACTGCTCTGTTCGAAGCTGGCTCCTCGGCTCGGCGGCTGAGGATGTTCTTGGCCTCGCCGTCGAGGAAGGCCAGGACGCACACGCCCTCTATGTCGCCATCGAGGATCTCTTCACTGCCAACAAGGACTCCCGCGCTATCTTCCTCGGCAACCAGTTCCACTCCATGCTACAAGGTGATCTCACTATCAATGTCTACTGCCAGAAAATGAAGGAACTCGCCGATGCACTCAAGGACGTCGGCCATGCCGTCTCCGAACCGCAGCTGGTGCTCAACCTGCTGCGTGGTCTCAATCCGCGGTTCTCCAACACCGCCGACCACATCGCTGAGATGGAGCCGCTCCCCACCTTCGCCAAGGCACGTGCCATGCTCGTCTTGAAGGAACAGCGCCTCGCCAATGAGAACAAGGTCGCTGCCGACACCGCCCTCGTCGCCTCCCGTGGTGCTCCTTCATCGTCGCAGGTCTGGCGCACCCCCACTACACCGGCTCCGTCCTGGCCTGGACAGGCTGGCCCAACCAGCACGTCCACCATTCCCACAGCAGGGCCAGGGTGCTCGACCGTCCGGCAACCAGCGTCGCAACAATAATCGCCGCGGCGGAGCACCTCGTCCCCCGCAGAGTTCAGTTCCTCCGGTTGGACCTTGGATGTACTTTAATCCTTGGGCCTACCCGGGGACTTTCCAGCAGGCGACACCTCCTCGCTTCTCTGGTCCCGGCCTCCTTGGCTCCTATCCACAGGCGCACACGGCCTTCGCACCATCACAGTCATCCTCCCCAGGCACACACCAGTGGAACTCGGCGGGCCTCGTCGCCGCCATGAATCAACTTGCTGTTCAGCCAACTGCCGAGTGGGTGGTTGACTCGGGAGCCTCCTCACACATGGCTTCCAATGAAGGTATACTTCTTCTCCGGCTTCCCTACTCTTCTTCAGCCATCACCGTCGGTAACGGTGCTCAACTTCCTGTGACAGCTTGTGGTCACTCATCTCTTCATACTCCTTCATCTAATTTTTCATTGAACAATGTTTTAATTGTCCCATCTCTTGTTCGCAATCTTCTTTCAGTTCGGCAATTCACACGGGACAATCTTTGTTCAATTGAATTTGACCATTTTGGTTTTTTTGTTAAGGACCTCCGAACCCAGCGCGTGATTCTTTGCTGCAATAGTGACGGAGACCTATACGCTATAACTCCTGCCGACGTCCGCACCATCGCTGCTCATGCTCTCATTGCAGCCACCTCATCTTCCCTGTGGCACGCTCTCCTTGGTCACCCTGCCATGGCACCTTAGACATTTTGAATAAAAGGTCTTTCATTTCATGTAATAAGCAAACTAGTCTCTGTCACTCATGTCAAATTGGCAAGCATGTGCGCCTACCATTTACCAGTTCGACATCTTGTACTTCTGTCCCTTTCGAGCTTATACATTGTGATGTTTGGACTTCACCTGTGCCGAGCACCTCTGGTTATTCGTACTACCTGGTCCTTCTTGATGATTTCACTCACTTTTGTTGGACGTTTCCACTCCACAAAAAGTCTGAGGTTAGCACGCACATTATATCTTTCTTTGCCTACGCACAAACACAATTCGGTCTCACAGTTAAATCACTCCAAGCGGACAACGGCACTGAATTTGTGAATAATGCACTCTCCTCCTTTCTGGACTCACGTGGCACCAATTTACGTCTCTCCTGCCGCTATACTTCTCCACAAAATGGCAAGGCTGAGCGTATTCTTCGCACACTCAACAATTCTGTTCGCACCATACTCCTCCATGCGCACATGCCTCCCCACTATCGGGCTGAGGCTCTTGCTAACGCCACATACGTTCTCAACCGGCGACCCTCATCCTCCATTGCCAATGCCATTTCTTTTGAGCTTCTATTTCAAAAACAACCCACATATGACCATCTTCGCATTTTCGGTTGTCTCTGTTGTCCAAACCTCTCGGCCACTTCACCACATAAGCTAGCCCCACGATCCACAGCTGTGTCTTTCTAGGCTACCCAAGTGCTCACAAAGGATCTCGCTGTCGTGATATAGCCAAAAAAAGGATCATAATCTCACGACATGTCATTTTCGACGAGTCGGTGTTCCCTTGATGTCGAGCGGCCGCCCACTACTGCAGCGGAGGCTCCGTCCCATGACGGCGTCGAGCAGCCGCCTCCGGGGGTGGCGCGTGGCCCCTGCCCGTCGCCCCCGCCCACTGCCAGCGCTGCCGGACCATCCACGTCCACCGGTGGTCCTGCCTGCAGTGTTGCTAACAACACGGGCTCTGCTGCAGCAGCGCCTGCTGCGCCCGCACCCGCGCGGCAGCGCGCCCCAGCGGCGCCCACCATTCCTTCAACCGTGCCACGCCCTGCTCCCGGACCGCACCCGATGGTCACGCGTGAGCAGCAGGGAATTGCGAAGCCGATTGACAAGCTCAATCTCTCCGCTGTTCATTGTTCGGTATCACCGCTACCGAGCAACTACCGCAGCGCCCTCGCTGATCCGAATTGGCGTGCAGCGATGGCGGAGGAACACAAGGCACTCATTGACAACAACACGTGGACTCTAGTTCCACGCCCTGTTGGTGCCAATATTGTGACTGAAAAGTGGATATTCAAGCATAAATTTCATTCCGATGGGACGCTTGCTCGCCATAAAGCCAGTTGGGTCGGTCACGCTCGGAGCTGCCGACGAGCTCGGCAAGAAGACGCGCCGCCGTGTCACGCTTCGCCTGTGCCGTCGGGGAGCTTGGACGCGGCGCCGCAAAGGAGCCAGGACGCGCTTGCCGCTACCGTAGAGTGGGGACGCGCCGGCCCCCGCCACATCGGGGGAGCTCGGGCGCGGCGCCACTGGGGAGCTCGAGCGCGGCGCTACCGAGGAGCGGGGACACGTCCGTCGTTGCCACAGCCGACGAGCTCGGCCACATTGACGCTGGGGATTTTGAGGTTCGTGCTTCTCCAATGGCTCCGACGGCGTGCTGTAACAACGGAGATGGAGGCACTGGTGAGGATAGGATGGACTTTTCTCCTCTACAGTAGTATTTCGTAATTTGGATCCTCAAACATCTGTTAAAATGGGCCGGAAGGAGTAGCAAAAACACACTAATGGTCTGGGTCCTCTTCGTGCCACTGTTGGGCGGCCTCGGCTTGGCACGCCTTGGAGTGGCAAGGACCAACCAAGCTTGCTTCAGAAAGCATTGAGAAACGCGTTGTCCACTTGTTTGGCTACGCACCGGAGTGTGCGCTATACTTAGCCGAGCATGCTTACACGCGCAGCGCATCCTATATTAACCATTCGCTGCGTACGCTTGATTAGATATGTGCACTTATTTTTTTATAGATAATGGTAAAAGCATACGGGCTTTTGCTTAAATAGAAGCTATAGCCATTATTACAAAAGATGCATCTCATACAGTATGCAACACACAAGATGAATTATTATTATTTTAGTCCAACACACAAGATGAATTAGAACATGACCAATCACACATGAATGATTAGAACCCTAACACAAATTATATTGCTAAATCTCTATCTATAGTCCACAAAAATCTGCATAGCTGTTGTCTCTAGTCTCCGTGCGGTTTTTATTGCCTCCTGGTCTTCTTCGTTGTTTTCCAAATTACTCCACAATCGTAGCCAATATGTTCCTCTGTAAAATACGTGTAAATAATTTTTAATTGGAGATTTATCAAAAACAACATCATTTTTACTAAGCCATATCGCTCAACATAAAGCCGATGCTCTAACTAGCAGCTGTTGTTTTAATTTTTTCCCTACCTCAATAAGCCAATTACTAATCATGTGACCTACATTTTGAGGTTGTTCTGAACCAAAAGTTATGTGCCCTAAATTCCAAAGAAATCTTGCATTATGACAACTAAAAAAGAAGTGACCAATACTTTCATTTGCCATACAGAAAATACATTGTTTGTTTCCTTTCCAATTCCTTTTTTTGCAAGATTATCCTTAGTCAGCGCTACCCTTTTATATAGGCATCACATAAAAAAATTTATTTTTAATGGAGCTTTAACTTTCCATAACACCTTATTTCTCTCTATAACCCCATTGCTGATCAAAGCAAGATACATAGAGTGAACTGAAAATTTGCCATGCTGATGCAATTTCCAGATGAATATATCAACATTATCATTAATACGTATGTCTGCTATTTTGGACACTAGTTCGTACCAAAGTCGTATATTATTGTCGTCTAATGATCTTTTAAAAGATACATTAAGAGGAACAGTTTTGAAAACAGACTCTACATTAACACTCTTTCTTTGCAATATTATACAATGATATTATTACGTACGCTTGTAAACTCAAGTATTGGAGCTCTTGATTTTTCACTGAGGTCGTAGGAGTATACTATGATCCATTGATCCTTGGCTATGTACTATTATCGGTGCAACATTGACCGATCCAGGACGGAGTAATGGGTACGTGGGCACCAATCATGTCCAGTACCGAGGCATATGGTGCTAATTAACACACTGTTCAACTCCTGCTTGACTATCCATGCGTTCGGTACCGTTCCTACAAGCCAAAATATGAAGCAGCTGCATGTGGCAGCTTAAATGCTCGACTGCCTGTTTGCATGTGTACATGGCAAACGACGCGTCACTTTTTCTTCCTCCGACTCCCTGTGCAGCTCATGCCGGCCTGTCTCCATGTCCATGATCTGGCAGGTAGACTCCGGGCGCGTCGAGCGGTCGTGGTCGCCGTCTTCGTCATCGATGACTGCCGCACGCGTCTCGATCGTTAAGTTGGTATGAATGCTTAAAAGCATCAATTTGGGACCGGCAAGAGCACGTTCCCGATCCCTGCAAAAATTTTAGAGCACTAGAATGACTGAGCTAGCTCGTGCCTCAACACGAACGAATTAATAGAAAATCCGGGGCACCGTCCTCCGTGGTCTCCCCGGCATTTCCTATGCATTGCCCGCCCCCCCNCCCCCCCCCCCCCCCCCCCCCCCCAAAAAAAAACACTGGTCATGTTTCCGCCGCACGCGCGAGGAATCCACCGGCGGTCGCGCGCCACCGGAGAACGGTGCATGGGAAAAAATCCGCTTCACCACACGAACGAGTATCGGTACTCACCCTCAAGGTGGTCACAATGCGCGAAAACGCCTTCCAAGTTGTGACCACGGCGAAAAAAAGGCCTGAAAGTTGAACGCCCGTGTCTCTAACCGATCAGCGCCGTCCCGGTTCTCTCGTCGGCTATCTAGCAGCTCGGTGCGCGCATAATGACACAAACCCTCGCCCGGCTTGTGTGCAAAGAGCACGCGTACATGTACGAGATGAGCTCCGCGCGCGCGCGAGTGGCCGTATGTATGTATGTTACCGGTGTTGTCCGCTACGCCACAGCAGGGTATAGTACAATGGCATACACTTTTGTTCCCGGGCCGGCGCACGCACAGCTAAGACGTCGCAGCGTGCACCTGCGCTCGTGTCGCGTACGAAAAAGGCGCCGCGGCACCGTGGCATGGGCGCGTCCGTATCCATGTATCCGTCCGCCTCACCTGCAGTCGGGTTGGTTGAGCAGCTGGCCGACGAGGCGACGACCGCACAGCGCGTGAACATAAATGCACCGGCGCTCCTGCCCCCTGTTCCGCTTCCGCGCTGGCTGCTCACAGCTCAACAAACAATCAACTGGCTGCATGGCTCTCTCCAAGACACGCAGGCACACAGCGCCACTAGAAATTGCCGCGGGACGCCGGCGGTAAACGATGAATCATTCACACGAAAGTAGGCAACGTGGTTGTGAATAGTGTAAATAATACGTGAGTTTACGTGTAAAATTTATTTTTTAAAAAATATAAAAAATTTGTTTTATCTGTTCATTCATCGATCCAACGATAATGGATACAGCGAGCACGTAAAAGGCTAAAAAAATCGGCTTACGACGGTAAACCGTCGTGATCGAGATGGGCCCGTTTCTGCTCGCCCAGCTCCTGCTCTGCCCTGGGTAGTCGGTGCCTGGACCCTCACCACTAAGAAGTTTCTTTCCCCTCGCGCTGAGCAGCAAACCTCTGGAAGCACTTTGGTAGATCGCCAGTTTGAAACACAACTTTTGATAGCTAGCAGGATCCCCAACGGCCCAACCACCTTCATTAACTCCGCGGACAGATGCAGCTTGCAAGCTAGCTCTATCCGCTGTCCACTCTCCTCCACTTGCTCTATTCGGTTAGCTTAGCTCCAGTATATAAGCATGCAAGGTCCTTCGCTCCAAGCATCACAACAACAATATCTCAGTCCAGCTCAATGGGGAGGTTCAAGAGGTGTGTGCGGGCCTTGGCACTCGCGACATTGGCAGTGGTGCTGCTTCTCGGAGTGGCAGTCCAGGCGCGCTTCCTTGAGACACAGAACTTGGGCGCTGGTGGTGGTTTTGGTGGAGGTGCTGGGTTCGGCGGCGGTGGTGGGCTTGGTGGCGGTGGCGGGCTTGGTGGAGGTGGTGGTGCCGGTGGCGGCCTTGGCGGAGGACTTGGCAGCGGTGGGGGCCTTGGTGGTGGCTTTGGAGGTGGAAAAGGTGGTGGTCTAGGTGTCGGAGGTGGTCTTGGTGGAGGTGGTGGGTTCGGTGGTGGTGGCGGCCTCGGTGCAGGTCTTGGACATGGTGGAGGAGGTGGACTTGGTGGTGGTGGTGGGATAGGTAGTGGAGCAGGTGGCGGTCTCGGTGCGGGTGCTGGTGGTGGCATAGGCGGTGGAGCTGGAAGCGGCCTCGGTGGTGGTGCCGGTGGAGGTGGTGGTATGGGCGGTGGCGCCGGAGCAGGTCTTGGAGGTGGTGCAGGTGCAGGTGGTGGCCTAGGCAGTGGAG
>BCLF01000002.1:2117330-2129393 GCA_001602275.1 Zoysia japonica | reverse complement strand
GGTCTTGGTGGTGGTGCTGGAGGAGGTGGTGGTCTAGGCAGTGGTGTTGGAGCAGGACTCGGAGGTGGTGCTGGTGGTGGTGGCGGTCTAGGTGGTGGTGTCGGAGGTGGTCTTGGTGGTGGTGCAGGAGGAGGATTTGGAGGTGGCGCAGGTGGTGGTGGTGGTCTCGAAGGAGGTGGTGGCCTTGGAGGTGGAGGCGGTGCTGGAGCGGGGGGTGGCTTCGGAGGTGGCAAAGGTGGTGGCTTTGGCACGGGATTTGGAGCTGGTGGTGGCGCTGGAGGTGGTGTCGGCCTAGGTGGCAGAGGCGGTGGAGGTTTTGGAGGTGGTGGCGGCATCGGTGGGGCACGTACTTAATTAAACGATACATACAAGCACTATCTTATCGGTATATCTGATTTAAGCATAAGTTTGTATGTTTAATTGTACTTTTTAAAGCCCATGTTAATGTTTGTATTTTATGATTGTTTATTCATCATATTCGTAAAGGAATATAAGAGGCTGGTATGTGATGTTTGCATTGGTCTCTTCGTTACAATGTGATTACCCTTAATGTGGAGCTTGAGTAGAAAAATTGCCTAGACTTTTTCAGATTATTCCTTTCTTTAAACTGGCTTCGGTGTATCTGATTTTGGATTACTCAGAGAGGAAGCAGCATACTATTCCTAGATTAGTCCGATGCCGGTGCTAACTCTACGGTCCAAAGAAAAAATATTAACTAAATATAATATTTAAATCTAGTTCCTATCATTTTAGAAAGAGTGGGAGAAACATGATTTTCATACATATTTGCATGCACCATAAAAATTAAAATTCACACAGATGGTAACAATTCATCACTCTAGGACATCTCTATAGACAATATTTCTAGTGCTCTTCTCTTTGCCATCATCTTTCTGTGGTTTTGCCAAAATTCTTGTATTTTGTCTTGATACACCCCTTATAATGCAACGTTTATCCATGTGAGAATACAGGATCTGGAAGGTTGATTTCAACATTTGGTATGGTCTGTCCCTGTGCTTTATTTATTGTCATAGCAAAACTTAGACGAATTGGGGATTGTTTCCTCTTGAACTTGAACGGAAGTGAAATATCATCAGATGGGAACATAGAGATCCTTGGCATAAATATCCTTTTACCTGCATGTTGCCCATCAACTATCTCGGCATCAATTGCATTATCTTGCAGTGCTCTAACCATCAATCGTGTCCCATTGCACAAGCCATTGTTAGGATCAAGATTGCGGAGAAGAATCACAGGGCAATTTATTTTTATTTTCAGGAGATGTGGTGGGAGGCCGTTTGGAGTGATGGAGTTGAGAAAATCAATAGGATAACTATTTTGTGGATCATCATCAACCGGGTCATAACTGTGATAAGCATGCTCATTACCGGGAATTTTTCAATCATTATCTCGTCCAACTTATCCACATGCTCATTCTTGGTAGAGAGTATTGCTCTGTTGATCATATAACCTGCTGATTCTGCATTTTCTTCAAGTGATGGGAATACATCTTCATGAGTTTCATTATTGAATGAGATTCATTCGTATAATCAATAATTATGTCATCTGGTAGTCGAACATAATCATCTACAATTGTCGGTTCAGATCCATTCCCAATCCAGATAGTCTGCAAACAATGGGTTAGACTGTGCCCTCATGTTACGTGTCAATTGAATCTTTCTTACTGTTTCCATATATAAGACTTCTTCAATGTAGCATCAGTAATCTGTGCTCTAGACCCACAGGTCACAACGGGAAGAACCTGTTGAAAATCCCCACCAAATACCATAGCTTTACCTCCAAATTGTAAACTGCATTCCATAATATCTTGGAGTGACCTATCAAGTGTCTCGACTCCTTGACGTTTTGTCATGGCCACCTCATCTTAGATAATCAAAGAGGCTCTACGGAGCAACTCTGCAGTTGCACTTTGCTTCATGGAGCTGCACATGCTATTGGTAGAAAGCTTAACTGGAATTTTAAACCTTGAGTGTGCAGTAAGTCCACCAGGTAATATTGATGCTGCAATTCTAGAGGTTGCAGTTGCAATGGCAATCAAGCCTTTAGACCGAACCTTGGCAAGAAGTGCCTTATACACGAATGTCTTGCCCGTGCCTCCTGGTCCATCCACAAAAAATACCTGTCTCTTGTTGCTAATCACACAATGTAATATTTGATCATATTGTGCACGTTGCTCTGTATTAAGATAGGTATATGCCCCTAAATGCTCCTGATCTATGAAAATCGAAAGCTCCTCTGCAACTTCTGTCATAATGTTATTTGAAAACATGTTTGTGACAAGTCAAATAAAAGTACAAGTTACTCATCATGGGTGTGATACAATGTGATAGATAAAATTAATTATTCATAATAGCAAAATAGAGGTAAATATAAACTATAGTACTGAAATGTCATAATTGGTATACAATATTCTTGAATTTCATTTGAGCCCCCCCCCCCNNNNGAGCCCCCCCCCCCCCCCAGCATGGTAATGCACTCCTTAATTTTCATTTCAGTCAAAAAAATGTTTCCAATACAGTACAAGTTATTAGTAGCCTACTATTTTCGCAACTAACGACATTTCACATATGATGTCAGTTTCTATAAACGTACAATCGATAACAAATCAAAATTACTCATAGATGAACATAGGATGACAAATCAATAAAACATTGCACTTGCAAAAATAGCTATAAAAATATGAAGAATGATACCTATATCATCCACCTCCAGTAGGCCATAAGATCGTATATCCTTTCCCATTGAGTGAACCATATCTCGTATGTCTCTAAGTACCATTTGTTCTACTACAACTTTGTTACTGTTGATTCGGATGTAATCTTCTGACAATGAATCCTTATGCTTGTCTCATAGTCCTCGGATGTTTGTGGCCTCACAAAATACAAGAATAGTTGCAAATAATCTGCGTAGAGCACAAGGCATCTGAAAAGAAACAGCTTCTGTCAAACATTCATCAAGTGAACTATCAGTCTCAATTAGGCCTCGCTTCTCACATGTTTCTCTAAAAGTTGAGTATGTGAACCCATCTACTGTCATCAAATTCTCGAATGAGGATGCACCCTCACATGATTTAGGAGGACTCTCAAGAAGTATCGCTCCCCCTCAGCAGGGTGTGCATAGACAATCCGTCCAATTTGTCCTTTTCCTCCACAACCTTTTCTTCTTTGCCATATCTTTTTACTCTTTATCCATCTATATTGTTCAGAGAACTCTATGTACAATAGTGTCCTTGCATAACTTTCAACACAATTCATCTTGAAATACTCGGTGAGTGTGGTCATAGAAGAAGTGGGCCGACTTACGATGTTCTCCAAATTTTCGTCAATGTCATAAGTCACCATCTGCATGTTAGGTAAATGTAATTGGAGCTGTAAAACAAAAGGGTAAACACCAAATATATGGAACCCAAAAATTCTGTACACAGCTTCTGGTGGAGATATATATCTAGCATCTCTGTACTATCTTATCTCATTGATCACTCCCTCATTTTCAACTGGGTCAACCCAAAAGGATGCCCCTTTATACACATAATTAAAAATGTACTTAATAGCTTTGATACTGGAGCACGCTTCAACATTTATGTGACAATTATATCGCATAAGCAGCCCTGGATTGTATGGAACAACCCACCTATTATCTAACTCAGCACCTCTAATCTTAACACGCTGGCCATCATCCCTTCTCCGATATAATGGATACTAGAAAGATGGCGCGGCGTTGCCGCGCCTTGTTATCCATCCAAACGATACTGTAGTATAATCTCTATATACGAAAGTTGAAGCATTTTCTCGGGCAAAGATTGTGCCACGTCGCCCACTCCGCCCCGACCCGACGGCTCGACTGCTCCTGCCCCAACGAGGATCCGCCCCTGGGCCGCACGGCCCCGCCTTGCCATCTTCGCCACTCCTCGCGCTGCCCTGGCTGCCGCTATCCTGGCGCTCCTCGACCCTGCCCCTCGGCCGCTCCGCCTCAACTGTCCCACCTCGCCGCCTCGGTTGCCCCTCGAAGTGCGAAGGCACTAAACCAAACCAGACGAAACTGAGATTCAGAAGGCGCGGCGCGTCTAGTTCGTCGGCGACGAGGTGCTGAGTGATGAGAAGGAGGGGGCGCGAGGATGGGCTGCTCCGTGTCGGACCTCAACGCCATCTATGATGCCTCAAAGGGCGGCGGTGACGTCTGGATCAACGAGCGTCGTTTCCGCATCCTCCGGCAGATCGTAGTATAATTAGAAAAATCTAAAATAGGGTGTTCAAACAATAGAAATTGTATTGTACAAATAGTATTATTTTCATGTTGTGATTAAAAATGGATCGAGCGATTATTTCATTTTACTAAAATGGGTTCTTGAGAGGTGGATACACATTGTACAGAGCAATAGCAATAACAAGCCCACAGAGATTCCTGAATATGATACTACTAGATGCTAAATTAAACCAACCTTCAGCTTCATCATTAGGTTCCTCCACATAACGTCATTTGGTTGTCCTTGGGTGCTTTCTCAAGTTACCTTCATTATTGTCATCTTCTTTGTCACCATTTCCATCATCTTTATCGTCTGAAGACAGGTCCTTGATAATTGGCCCTTTAGGCCTGTTTGGTTCAGGAGCTTGCTGAAGTCACTGCTATTGTTCATGTCTTGATTAAAGATCAGTTTGTGGTCTAAAAATGGTTGATCAGACATGCATGCGTTGCTCATGCCTGTAATGAGCAAATGCTGGGACCCAAATATACTGGGTCCAAGCAACCGAGGTTGCATCTTGTGCTCTAATCCTGACCATGTTAGAAGGACAGATAGAATGTAAATGACTGCATGTCACAAAATATACTACTCTGAATTTCATTCTACTTCATAAAACAGTTACAAAATAAGGGGCTGATGCAATTATCTCAGGGCCCTACCTTTGAACAATAATAGAGAAGATATGGAGATTAGAACACTCTGATGAAAATTACGGTTACTCTATAAACACATACATTAATGGATCATGCATTCCCCTCCATTCCGCTCTGCTTCACCGCCACCGCCTCCAAGGGGCCCAAATCGGGGGAGGATTCCATGGGGATGTGTTCGGCGAGCAGTGTGGTGGGGTGGGGGGGGGGGGGGGGGGGGGGCGGTGGTGTCTCTATTAATCTAAGGATTAATTTGATACATGTTATTATAATTTTGTTAAATTTAAAATATGTTATTCGAGGTCACATGTTATTTATTTGTATGGTCTCATCTGTCAGTGACACATGAATGATATATTTTAAAATTTGTAAAATTGTAATGACATGTATCAAATTCACTCTAATCCTAGTGGTACCGGATGGAATAGTATATTTTTAAGAAAATTTATGTATCTTGTTGGATGGTAAATTTTTAAAGTCGTAATTTTTTGGTGTCATCAATTCAATTTTCCCAATTCTGTTTCATTGTTTTCACCAAAAGCAGGTGTTCTACTTATCATTTGTTCATCGTCATCTTGAGACATCACAACTGGTTAATGGGTCACGTTAATCTACACCAGCTAACAACTCGCTTTATTTAGAACAGAGAAATTTTTTTAATTTCTACGTTTTTAAAAAAAAAATTAAACTATTTTCTGTAAAATTTCTGTGAAATTTTTGTGAAATTTCTGCGTTTTAAACAGGGCCTAAATTGTATAAAATATTGAAAAAGAATGCAATAGCAAATTAAAAATCCACCTATAGATGATGTTTTGTTTAGTGACCCTTGGTGTTTCGCTGTGCTGGATAATACCCGCTTCTTGTATTCTCGATTCTTCTTCAGGACGCATCCACATTATTGTATCTTTCTCGTCTCCGTTGGAGTTTGTAACTACAAATACTAGTATTATATTGCAACGGCTCACTTGGTGTCAGCAGTGCGTCTCTTAACAGTAGACCTTCTACGATCTCGGGCAAGTTCGACACTTGCATGTATCGCTGAGAGCGCCGGACTATGAATATCCGAATCATCTACAGAGCAAGGACATATATCATTAAATGGTATTTATATGTTAATAGTAATACACACATAGTATTATATACCGTACCATTTTTTGGTGGTAGAATGTTTGCTGTGGACCTTTTGGAAGCACGGTATTCGCGCATGTATTTAGCACGTCCATTTGAACTTTTTGTATGCACGTCATCCTTAACCCTTTGATTGAGAACTGTTAATGTAAAATATTTTTTTAATAAGAAGACGAATGGTCAGTTAATGTTTGAAAAACTAAAAAGAGACCTATTTTGGAATGGAGGAGAAAGTATATAATATGTCCAAATATTAAATATATTGGATGATCGACGTGATAAGTTACATAAAAACTGGAAACGCATACTAACATCTCTAAGTGGAGCACGGCAACCAGTTGGGATCTCCATATTATTTTGCAAAGTGTATCTGTAAAAGAAAAATATGCTTAGCCTGATTATGGGCAGCAAGAGGGCCGACGGCCACGAACACTAACCACCACCCGGCGGCGCCGCCGGAGGAGAATTGCAGGACCACGAATCGGGATGAAGATCAGATCGTGGAACCGTCAACGCTGCAGCCGGAGGAGGAAGCGGCGGATCAAAGAGCTGGCGCGGAACGTGGCGCAAGACCTGGACGGGCAGCTGACGGAGAGGTCCACGCCTTCTACCTCAAGCAGAAGGACTTCGAGCGTAAATGCATGATCCAAGCGGAGACGTCGGAGCTGGCCGCGCGCTGCCTGTGTAGATTAAGTTTTTGAAGGTGAGGGTAATTAGGAACCGTTGGATGTGTAACAAGTAAATTTCCGGATACAATTAGATGTGTAGATTTAGGTATAGACATGACTGTTGGGGAGTTTTTCTTGGGTGGCCTTAGTTGTATTTCATTGTTATATTATAAGGGTAGGGATAGGGATTCAGTCATCCAGATCATCCAGACCGCGACGCGTAACACCAGCAGCGCTCCGTTCCCTGAAATGGCAGTTGCTCAAGTGATGCGTGCACGTGCCATTCGCCATCATCGGCACATCGCTGCGCCGTTACAGACTATCGATCTGTGGTCACCGCTTCCACAAACCAGTGCCTGACGGCAATATCTGCGTACGATCGATCTAAACGACAAACCCCAAAACATCTCACATGACAGGAACACCGAGGCCATACTAGCTTGACGCAACGGTTTGCCGATCGGTTCAGCAGCTCCTCTGCTGCTCGATCTGCACAAGTGAATGCTAATGCTATCCTGTTTGGACTCTGATCAGCTGTCGCTAGCTAGGTGGCGGCGCGAGCTACTCTTTGATCACTGCTACCTGTTGGACTCTCGATCTGTCGAGTCATTTCGCCACAAAATGGACGGAAATCATGGTGCTGCAAGCCTGCAATAATGCTACAATCTGTGGGCAATTTTGGAAAATTAAAGTCGTGGAAAACGTGAAGGTTGCGCGAGTGTGCATGTTGCTCACATGGTAAACACAGTTTATTTCCAGAATATCTGGTGAATCTCGTTGCAATGTAAGCTTCGTTTCCGGCTCCGCGTACTGAACTGCTGATATAGGCGTTTGCAGCGTGTTTGGTTGTCTGTGGTACTCCCTCGATTCTGTGACTGTTGACTACAAATATTAATTTTAATCATTCATTTTATTTAAAAATTAATTTAAATCTAAAAAATTATAAATTGCAAGTGAAATACTTTTAACAATAAAGTAAATTATAACAAAATATATAAAATTTATTATATTTTTTAATAAAACGAATGGTCAAAATTGATGTTTATAGTCAACGCTGACGTCAATTTGAGAACCGAGGGAGTAAGTTTCATCGGTGCTTTATAATAGCAGACATGCCAGGCCCACCACCACAATGAAAGCACAAAAACCACTGCTATGCTATTTTGTTCTAGTGTGTCAAACGGTTCATTTCAGATGTTAATAGAAAATGGATGTTTGAAAGTACTACTTGGAACCCCTATACGTCGATGGTATTCCAGTATTTTAACATCTTTGCGAATTTCCTGCCAGATAAACTAATTGATTCATATCGGATACTGATAATGTTCTTTGGTTTTACCAAGTTTATAGTTAATCAAGGATGATAACGTAAGCATAATATTGTTTCCCGTCTGCCATCACCCTTGTTCTAAGCGCTTGAGATTTTCTCTGCCCTCTAGCGTTCCTACGCGGACTTGTAAATCGTCAGCAGTTCAGCAATAGCTCGGCGGTCCATATCGAAGTGATTTCGTGCTTGCGTACTGCCAAAATACCAGTGCCAGGCAGCCAGAAGTAACGCATTTCAATCAGGGTTTAGCGTTACTGATTCCCCTGGTGCATGGAAGAAGATCTAGTACCCTTGTTCTAAGCGCTTGAGATTTTCTCTGCCCTCTAACGTTCCTACGCGGACTTGTAAATCGTCAGCAGTTCAGCAATAACTCGGCAGTCCATATCGAAGTGATTTCGTGCTTGCGTACTGCCAAAATACCAGTGCCAGGCAGCCAGAAGTAACGCATTTCAATCAGAGTTTAGCGTTACTGATTCCCCTGGTTCATGGAAGAAGATCTAGTCTTGCACATGTATACCTTCACTCATCAGTCCGACTCCGATCATCAGTAGTAATACGCCGGCAGCCACTCCTTGCCACTGATGAAATCGACGGTGAGGTACTTGGCCGCCTCGTCCTTGGTGAGCTGCCGCGACCACGGCACGCGCTTGGACGCCTCGGCGCCCGGGCCCGTGCAGTTGTACTCGGCGAGCAGCACATTCGCGGTGCTGCCGGGGTAGCCGTAGCTTGTCCACCCGGCCGGGTTGATGGTCTTGGATAGGTACATGTTGGAGAAGATGACGCGCGAGTTGGGGTCGGTGACACGGCCGAGGTACACCTCCCCGACGCCGTACACCTTGCCCTTGAGGAACACGAAGCCACCGCTGTCCTCCTTCTTGCGGTTCTGCGCGGTGATGGAGCCCTGGATCTCCGTTCGCCGATCGGGCTTCACGAAGATCTCCGGGCACTGGAAGCATCAACTCGACACGTTAATTTAGGCGCTTGCTTGCTTGTTGCGACCGTGAAAGCGTGGGCATGTCGTTGCGTGCAAGGTAGCTGCGTGCTTGCCTGGAACATGGACTGGCCGTTGCCAAAGATGAAGTCGATGTTGCCCTGGATGTAGCAGCTCTCGTAGTAGTGGCGGCCGGCGCTATCGAAGAGAGTGTGGTGGGGGCTGTAGAACGCGCAGTGGTAGAAGGCCACCTTGTCGCCGGCGACCATGGTCGCCACAGTGCGGATCTCCGAGTTGGCGATCAGTCCGGCCCGGGCGCTGTTCTGTAATGCCGTTGGATCGACGAGTGGGTCGTGTCAGAATAAAGATTCATCCAATTTTGTATCAATTTTTTTTTAAAAAAAAAAAGCAAGAGAAACTCCCCGAATTCTGCTCTTTTACTTTAATCCTTACTTTAAGGAATACGATGACAATGTATTGAAAATAAAGACAGGAAAAAGTACTAAAAAATAGAGATAGGAAAGATAAGTTGCTCACGGACCCTGAAGCTGATGCCGAATACGACGACGTTATCGGCGTTCACGGTGAACGCGGCGGACTCGGCGTTGTTAGTGGAGGCTGACTCGTGAGAGATGGAGGTCCTACCCTTGCCGCAACCCCTCACGAATATGAACGGCTTGTTCTCCGGGATCACAACTTTCCCGCTGCATGCGGAAATGCTCACGTCGTCATGTTTTTAACTTATACAGCCCAATCAGCTAGAAATATGAAAGAGGACATGAAAAATGGAAGAGGAAACAAAGGTCTGATCGAAGCATGCCTGTGTACACCGGGGCGGAGGTGGACGATGACCCACTCCGAGTTGCCGGCGGGCACGGCGTCGATGGCGGACTGCACCGTCTTGAACTCCTCGTCCGGGCCGACGATCAGCGTGCGCTTCGCCTTCATCTTGTCGGTGAGGAGGGGCCCGTTGACGATGTCATCGCTCTTCTTGGCCAGCTTCGACTTGGCATGCGCGCCGCCAGGCAACGACGAGAGCGCCGCCGCCGCTACGGCGACGAAGAGGAGGACGGGGAGGAGGCCTGGCCGGACCATCGTTGCGCGCACGCGGTTTCCTAAAACAATGAAGAGGGGTCGGAACTCTTATGATGACCCTCTGTTTCTGGCCGTTCTGCCAGCGTCAAGCGGAAATCGGGAGGGAAACGCGGCCACGCGGGGCTATGTTCACTGATGCCGTTTGGATTCATGGAAATAGGAGTGGGAAAGGGAAAAGAAAATGCAAAGAGAAGATGTAAACCATTCATTTCTCCATTTTATTAAATCTCAACTTTATATTCATTTCTTTATTCCAATATTTATATATTAAACGTTAAACTTTCTCTTCAAAACTACAGCGTCAATTACAATCGTTCCATTCGTCCGATTGAAAAGGAACGGCACAAATACTCCCTCTTTTGCCGCATGTTGCGCCTCACGATCCCCAACCCAACCCACGCCACTGTCACCGCTTCGCTCCAGAAGCTTCGGGTGTGTTGTGGATGGAACGAGCCAGCTCTTGCTCTCGCTTGCTCCCTTGCGCTTGCTTCCGCTCTTCCTCCCGCCACGCTTGCGCTTGCTGCGACTTGGCGACGACCAGCAGCCAGCGGGCTCAGCGAAGACCTCCTCCCTCAGCTGCGGCTCTCCTCGTCTCCCTCGTGCGCAGCCTGGACGCGAACGGCGATGTTGTCACCAGAGTTTACAAAACCGGTCAAAACTCATCGGTTTTCGTGAAAACCGATGAAACCAATTTAATTCAGTATTATTAAATAAAAACCGTACCGAGGTACTGTAGCAAAACGGCTAAACCGGCTAGTCGATCAACTTTTCTTTAAAATTAAAATCAAAACTGTAGCGATTTTGAAAACCCTGTTTGTGACCTCCTTCCTCGGCTGCAGTGTGTGGTCTCCTCCCTCAATTCCTCCTCCAGTTCCTCGACTGTCAGCGAAAAGGACTCCGCATCCTCCTCCAGATGTCATGCCTGATAGTGGTTATGCTTGGTCCACACTTCACAACGTGAGGAGGGTGAGGCTCAAACAGTCAAATGTCATGCCTGATGAGCTGCGTGAAGCATTGCGTGCAGACTTCTTTAGAGTTCTGTACTTTTTTCAGAACTGAAATTCGTCAGCATCCGTTGCTCAGGGCCCCGCCATGGATCTTGGAATGGATCATGTTTTGCTAGAAGTAACTGCTTGAATTCTGGGCACTATCAGTACGCTGATATCAGGGGCAGATATAATTATTCTTGCAATGTTGCTTGCTTAAGCGCATTACACTTCTAGCAAATGGTGTGATCAAGCTCACTACGGTTATGTGATTAAAGTGAGTAATGAGATAAATAAAACGCACATATTAAAATAATGTCTCTCAGTCTCTGTCAAGGCACATACAGTTTCTTTGTGCTCTTAAGCTTGACAGCAAACAACCAACCTTGAACTCAGAGAAATCTTCTCTGATTAAGTTAAGAATTTGTTTAGTCAGTTCTTTCTGTGGTCCAGCAGTGTCACTAAGACACTAAACGAGGCCATTAGTCTTCTAACAAACGCTGTAGTACACTACTGTTGAGATAAGATCTTGACGATGCTGCAATTATACGGCCAAATTATCAAGATCTGGAGTTTGTCCAAAACAATTTCTACGATACTGCTCTATACGAGTACTGTTGAGCATTTACTAATAAATGGAGAAGGGGGAGGACGGGCAAGTAAACTAGGAGTACTCGGAAGTAACACTTCTACAGGACTACTAGTAGCGAAACAAATGATTCCACTGCTCTGCTCTGGAAAATTGAATTGAGGGTGTGTTTGATTGAGCTGTGAAAAAGCAGCTGTGAGTTGTTAGTTGTGAAAAAGTTACAGTAAAATATGAACTGTGAGAAAGCTAAAAGCCGTTTGACTTAAAACAGCTGTGAGTTTGTGAAACTGTAACACAAATATATATAAATATAATATATATAATATTATATATATTACAAATATAATATATATGTAATATATATTATAGTTATATAATTATTATATAATTATAATTATATTACATAACTATAATTATATATATAATTA
>BCLF01000002.1:2096494-2117073 GCA_001602275.1 Zoysia japonica | reverse complement strand
CCTTATCCTCAACACCGCCTCACCGGCCATTCTATCCTCTCCCCTTTCCCCGTCCGCCGCTGCGACCGCGCCGTCCGCCGCCCGCACGCCACAAACCGCGCCGGAGAAGCGGCTAGCCGCCCGTGCGTCCTGCGCTCCGCAAGTCGCCCGGTTGGAGCGGTAAGCCGCTCTCCCGAAGCGGCTAGCCTCGCGACTCGGGCGGTTAGCCGTCGCCACCGGTAAACCGCGCGATTTTCGCGGTAAGCCGCCCGATTAGCGCGGAAAGCCGTTCGATCTATTGGGTTTCTGTGGCAGCGAAGGTGAGATGGTTGTTTTTATGTTTTTTTTTTCAAATATTGATCGATTTGTTATCAAATTTAGAACATAGTTGCTCATTTTCAAGAATTGTTGGTTGTAAGATGTCAGATCAGTCCGATTCAGTTTGGGAGCACGGAGACAACGTGTATCCCGGGTTTCGTTGTAAATATTGTAAGGCCGTGAAGAGAGGGGGTGGTGCCATACGATTTAAGCAATATTTGGCACATCGTAGAAGCAGCGTACTTGGGTGTCCTCATGTTCCCACGGACGTGCGGGACTATTTTCGTCGAGAGGTTGATAGAACCGCCGAGCGGAGGAAGGACCGAGCTAAACAGACCTTTAGACAACACCAGGTTGCAGTGGAGAAAATGTCAATGAGGAGGACGATGAAGAGATGCAGGCTGCCATGAGGTTATCTAGAGAGGAGGAATTTCGACAGCGTCAGCGTTCATATGGTGGTCAGTTTGAGAGTAGTGGTGCTGGTGCTGGTTCAACGCAGAGAGGTGCTGGGTTTGGATTGTTTGGTACGATGAGAAGGTCCGCATCACAGAGGTTAGGTAATGAACGGATTCAAACTAGAATCGATACAGGTCCATGGACTGCGAAAAGCAAGCTAGCAAAGTCGTCCATTGGACGCGTATGGTCAAAAAAAATTTCATACAGAAGCCATCTCTGGTAGAAAAGCCGATAGTTCATACTTTGTTAGTGCTATCAAAGAGACACAGAGATAGGGTACGAGACCTTTATTTTATTATATTATATGTTTTGTTATATGTTATCATATTTATGTCGTGTGTCATGATATTTGCAGGTGAGGGCGTGCCTAGCCCAACTGGGAGAGAAATAGATGGCACGTATCTTGATGCTAACGAGAAAGACATCAAGAAAGAATTTGATAAATTCAAGATGGAGTGGCCGATGTACGGTGTCACGATTATGTGTGACTCTTGGACTGGCCCAACAGGGATGAGCTTGATAAACTTTATGATCAACTGTAATGGTGTCATGTTTTTTCACAACTCATGTGATGTTACTGGGCACAGCCAATCTGCGGACTTCATATTCAAGGTACGAGACATATGTTTATTCTATAGCACTGTTTGTTTTATTTGCAGCTATGATATTTGAACAACCGTAGGATCTTGTGCACTATTTGTTTTATTTGTACCAATAGTATTTTGAACAATGAAACATTTTTGTGCAGGAAATGAATAAGGTATGCATTGATGTAGGTGCAGATAATATTGTGCAGTTTATTACAGACAATGGTTCAAATTATAAAAAAGCGTGCAAGCTGCTAATAAACAAGTATCCTCATATTGTCTGTCAACCATGTGTGGTCCATACAATCAAACTGATGCTAAAGGCTATTGGTGAATTTTCAGAGCATAAAGCTATGATACAGTCGGCTCGCATCATTTCTCGTTGGTTGTATAATCATAATCAGTTGCACTCTATGATGACCAATGCTATTGGTGGTGAGTTGATAAGATGGAATGCAACACGTTTTGGCACAAACTATATGTTTCTTGAGAGTATGCTTCGTCGAAGAGAAAAATTCATGGCATGGATGGGTTCTGAGACATTTTTAAATAATAGATTTGCCAATACTGAGGACGGAAGGTATGCTCACTCCTGCCTAGCAAGCATGTCATGGTGGGATTCAATGAAACATGTGGTAGATGCAGTGCAACCTTTGTATGCGTTTCTTCGTTTTGCTGATCAAGACAAGAGCCCTACCTTGAGTGAAGTACTTCTCAGATATCATTTATGTAAAAATAAGTATGAAGCCTTTTATAGGAATGTTGAGCGAGAGATGCAAAGGTATATGGACATTATAAATCGTAGGATGGTAGACATTTGCAATGATACTTTTGTGAATGCAGGTAATATGTAGTTACGAAAAAACATTGTTGTATTTTTTGTTTCTACTGCAACAATATCTAACTATTGTTACATGTACAGCTGGATCTTTGAACTCAAGAAGTCACTACTCTTACGGGATGGGTGGGATGGGTCGAAATATGATGAACGATATTCGAGAGGCATTTACACGCATAGCATCAACCGAATTGTGTGTGCATGCCCTACAGGAGGCATAAATTTTTAGAAAAAAACAAGGTTCATTCGGCACTGAGTTGGCCAACAGAATGACAGTGGATAAGAATACTTCTTCTGCAGCTTGGTGGAACATGTTTGGAGGTGACACACCTCATCTCCAGCAGCTTGCATTACGGATAGTCTCACAGTGTGCATCATCCAGTGGTTGTGAGCGTAACTGGAGTACATTTGCATTGATCCACACGAAGGTGCGTAACAGATTATCTCATGAGAAATTGCATAAGCTGGTGTATGTTAACTACAACCTTCGCATCCGTATGCGTGATGTTTCATGGACATATAAGCCACCAGAAGCCGATCTATTTGATCGTCTCATGGAGCTGTCGTTGTATGATTCTTCAAATACTATTCGAGAATGGATGAAACATGGGAGATCCAATTCTAACCCTGTTCTTGATGAAGAGGGCACCGAGACTGACAGTCCTGTACCCAGCCATCTTGTTACAGATGATGACGCTGGTAGACAGTTGCTGCGCTTGTCTCGTGCTGCAACAATATCTGAATGGACGGATCAAAATGTGGGTGATACTCACATAGGCAAAAGAAAGGTTCAAAGTGCAAGACCCAAAAAAAGTGGTAAAAAGATGAGGTTAAGAAGCAAAGGAAAAGGTAAGAATGTAGACAGTGACGACTCCACAGATTCTAGAGACGCTAGACGAAGTCCAGTCTACCAGGAATCAAATGATAGCAGCTCTCGGACTACATCTAAAGACCCACCAAGCAGTATGGTTCCTGAGTCACAGGCACCGGTCACAACTCATTGTTTCACAGGTAACAAATTTTTCGCATCATACGATCAATTTTGACTCATTTATCTTACACTTCACTTCTTTTGCAGGTGAGACAGACTATACCCATGCTACACAAGATGAGGACCCTGGAGCTCCACAGTCACCAAAGACATCGATGGGGAGGCAGCATTACTTACGGCACATACTATTCTGCGCCAGACAGTGATTCCTCGTACAGCCACGGTAATGAGTACTACAATTATCCGTACAGTGATCGTAGCACACAACCTCCCACCACATAGGTATACCAATGGCAAAATCCAGATTTTTATAACATGTTATACTCGCAATGGGAGACAACTACTGCTTAGACGGGACAATCTTGGAATGAATTCAAAGCGGAGTTGTTAGCTACTAGAGGAATTCAACTCTTCTCAAGTGAAGAGTGCGACAATGCATATTTTGATTGGAGTACAATTCACAATTAAAATGTGCTTCGAAAACTATATATGGATTTTGGATTTGTTACGAATGAACAACATGTATATATGGATTTATTGTCTTCTGAACTTTGAATTTGTTATGAATGAATAACTGTCTTTTATTTGTGGATGAAGTATATTGTCAATATTGATATTAAAAGAAATTAGAATATGTCATGCCCAATTTTCTAGCACTTTTTAATATAATTTCTTAATTTTCACTAATTTTTCGGTTTTCAGATAAATCAAACGGTTTACCGCAAAAATCTCGCGGTTTTTAGCAAAAACCGCTCGGTTTTCGCTGTTACCGGTTTTCAGGAAAACCGAGCGGTTTACCGCTGAAACCGCGTGGTTTACTGTTTTTGAACCGTCCAAACCGTCTCAAAATTTAAAAATTTAATTTTGAATGAAAAACCAAACGGTTTTAACGATTTTCGCGATTTTCGTCAAACCGCTCCGGGGCGGTTTTTGCGGTTGATAACTTGAACCCTGATGGTGGCGCGACTCCTGTGGCGAGAGCTCACGGGTGAGATAAGCCATTTTATCAGTATCACCTCCACTTAGGTGCTATATAAGAGCTGTTGTATATGATATATCAACAATTTAAATTCACTTCGATTTGAATTCGTTAGTTATTTTTTTAGAAAGACTCATTTGTTATATATTTAATTTGCACTATCAAACTGCAGATGATGCTGATTTTTTTTCTACACGCAGAGCGTCGAGGCGCGTAGCCATTACCTGTCGACTGAGAAATGGTACATGACAAAGATTATTATAATGTAGATTTTAGAGGTAGTTTATATAATCTGGTTTATAAATATAATTTGATATACGTATTTAGAGATCTGATTATAAAAACTACGTATTTAGTTTTTTCTTAACTAATGACATATTTATCTTTTTTTAAGGAGAGGTGGCAACTTTCAGAATAATTAAAGATTTGATAAGAGAAAAATTATTTTTCATTAGATATAATCATCTTTTAATTACAATGAGTTTATTATAATCTAAGTTTTCAATTTTTATAATTAAAAAAAGACGTATTTAAAATCACTAATATTCTAAACAGCTTTTTGTGAAAACAGTGGCCATGTGAGTTTTTTATGAGTTGCAGCAACGACCTTCGCGGCCTCGCGGGTCACACAATCTTCCCCCCTCGTTCGCGTTGGTTTCTTGGTCCGTGAACCCCATCCGTGGATGTTGGTGGGCTGATTAACATCTTAATGCATCATTCAAGCCTGTTGTTTCGTTCATCGTCTCGTAGGAGTATTTTATTTCCCCCAGTCCCATAGATTCTGCTTCTCCTGCTGTGTATATAAACCAGTCAGGCAATTCTTTTTTGGCTTGGCTCACACCCTCAAACTTCACAACAGCAAACGAAGGACCAAGTGAGCGAGTACTAGGCGTCAGAAGCAAGAACTCTCCTCGTAGCGTTGCGCCGTTGCCGTCCCGTTCCAAACCGCGATCTATCAGGCAACACATTTCTTGTCTGCTCACCTCACACCAATCTCCCCGGTGTGACGTTCCTGCCCCCTCGATGCGTCCACAAAACGAGTGGCAACCAATGGCCAGACCAGCATCTCGTTTTGCTCTACTAGCCTGCCTTGCCATGCTTGCTTGCACCGGCGTCACTGCTGCCGGCATGCCGCCGATGTTCATCTTCGGCGACTCGCTCGTCGACGCCGGCAACAACAACTACATCGTCTCCCTGTCGAAGGCGAACTACCCCCCGAACGGCATCGACTTCGCCGGCCACCAGGCCACCGGCCGGTACACCAACGGCCGGACCATCGCAGACATTCTAGGTGACACGGACGCCCGCATCTTCTTTGCCTGGGGTTTACTGTCACCTTCTTTGGCAGAGCCTTACTGTTACATTGCATCTTCCCGCTGAAAATTCGCTTATGGTGATCTTGGATGTTTCAGGGCAAGAGATGGGGCTTGAAGGGTTGGTGCCGCCGTACATGGCCCCGGAGACCAAGGGCGACGCCCTGCTGAGAGGCGTCAACTACGCGTCCGGCGGCGGAGGCATCCTCAACCAAACCGGGAGTATCTTCGTCAGTAACTTTACACAGAACCAATTCTCTCTGCACTGCCAAGTCTCTGTTTTCACGTTCCCCCGCAATTTGAGAGGGAGGTGCTCATCGTCTCTGCGTGAGCCACTTCTCTTCCAGTTGCTTATTTTTTGCATGAACACAGCTAACCGAAAAATTGCCACCTGCATGACTCCACTGCCGTAACAAACGCTGCAAACGCCATTATCATTTAACGGTTTAACTGCCTGTCAAGTGTCAAGATAACAGTCTACTATAAGTCCAAGATTTTACCGTTGACAACATTTTCAATCAGACACAATGTGACTGCTCTGTTGCTGTGGTTGATGTGAAATCTGCTTGGGTTCATTTTGGACCAGGGCGGGCGCCTGAACTTGGACGCCCAGGTCGACAATTACGCCAACACCCGGCACGACCTGATCGCGCGGCACGGTGAGGTGGGCGCGGTGAGCCTCCTCCGGGGCGCGATCTTCTCGGTCACCATGGGCTCCAACGACTTCATCAACAACTACCTGACGCCCATCTTCTCCGTCCCCGAGCGCGCCGTGACGCCCCCGCCAGCGTTCGTCGGCGCCATGATCGCCAAATACCGGCACCAGCTCACGGTAAGGTTTTCTTTTTCAGCTTGTTAAGACGAACTCTTTTTTTTTCTTCGTGTGGCGAGCTCGTTCCTGACGCAACTCTTGCGCTGCAGAGGCTGTACCTTTTGGACGCGCGCAAGATCGTGGTGACCAACGTTGGTCCGATCGGCTGCATCCCGTACCAGAGGGAGACGAACCCGTCGGCTGGCACTGCATGCGCGGAGTTCCCAAACCAGTTGGCGCAGTCCTTCAACCGGAGGCTCAAGGCCCTGGTGGCCGAGCTGGGCGCCAGCCTCCCCGGCTCCCGCTTCGTCTACGCCGACGTTTACCACATCTTCTCCGACATCATCACCAACTACAGATCCCACGGTACCGAGCTGAGCTTGGTTATTACTAACGTGGACGGATGCTGGTGGAGACGCTGTTTAGGAAACAATGGTGATTTTTTCGCTGTGTTCTTGGTGCTGCAGGGTTCGAGGTGGCGGACTCGGCGTGCTGCTTCGTCGGCGGCCGGTTCGGCGGGCTGGTGCCGTGCGGGCCGACGTCGCGATACTGCGCGGACAGGTCCAAGTACGTGTTCTGGGACCCCTACCACCCCAGCGAATCCGCCAACGCGCTCATCGCCCGCCGGATCCTCGACGGCGGCCCCGCCGACATCTCGCCGACCAACGTGCGACAGCTGATCGCCGCATGATCGATCGTCCGAATGGATTTGATGGGACTATTTGACCTTCGTCTCCAATTGTAACTTGTTTCGTGCCTTTTGGTCAGCTCAGCTAGGATGAACTTCTAGTGTCGCTCTTCCTTGTTTGTCTCTTGCTCCATTCTCGTTTTCCAATTGGAATTCTTGCGTCTAGATTCTAGAACTCGTGAATTTTTTTGGTGGCTGGCTTGGTGTTCCAACTTGGAACAAAGTTTGTCGGTGATCTTTTAGAGTGTAAAATTTGTTTGTGATTGAAGGTATCGTACGCATCGATTGGGTGACAAGGCGACATATTATGAACCTTTCTGATGACTAACGAACGCGTCCCTCTGCTATGAATCCGTTAATCTTTGGCGGCGGCGTTCCCAGCCAGCCTCGTGCTTCCGTCGCTCTCAACTGGGCTCTTCGCTACCACTTTCACGCTGACGAGGGACAAACGTCACCAAAGTTATCAGCAGCGGCCTTAGATGGGCCCACATGCAAGTGAGGAAACGGGCCATGTTCCATGTCTTGGACTCCAAAGGGGCAGCGAGCCACCGAGCCCAAGCAAACCGAGACGCTAGCCCAACTGCCCAAGCAAAGCAAAGCAACCCAACCCAACCAGACAGGATGGGCGCCGCATCGCCGGACTCCGGCGACCTGATCCTGGTGGAGCCGGCGAGGCCGGGGTCCCCGGTGGCCGTGGTGACCATCAACCGCCCCGGGGCGCTGAACGCGCTCACGCGGCCGATGATGATCTCCCTGGCCACGGCGATCCGGCGGCTGGCCGACGACGACGGCGTCGCGGCGATAGTGCTCGCGGGCCGGGGCCGCGCGTTCTGCTCCGGGGTGGACCTGACGGCCGCGGAGGAGGTGTTCAAGGGCGACGTCAATGACCTCGCCGCCAACCCCGTCGCCCAGATGGAGCTCTGCCGCAAGCCCATCATCGGCGCCATCACCGGGTTCGCCGTCACGGCGGGGTTCGAGATCGCCCTCGCCTGCGACATCATCGTCGCCAGCCGCTCCGCTAAGTTCCTGGACACCCACGCCAAGTGCGTTCCTTTTCCCTGCCTATTTCATCTCACGATTTGCTGAAAGTCAGCATACCACTTAGCTGCTCTCACGAACCGTATCACCATTACAAGCAACAATCTTTATCTACCGAATAATTTCTCAGCTGTGAGGCAGTAATTAAAAGTTCGTGCCAGGTAAATTCGATACCTAGTCTAGTTTGACAGAGTGCTGTTGTCTAGAGACTGCAAAAATGCCATTTGCTTTGAGGGGAAACATGCTAAGCTTGGTTGTTTTAAAGAAAGGGATAATAGGGGAATTGGTTGGAACTTGATAACAATGCCCATATAAAACATAAGACTGACTGGAAATATTTCCTACAGAACATGCACTCCTTCAATTTTCAGAAGTAGAAACTTGATGTTGGAGTGTTGTTTTCCTGTTGCGTGGCCAGAGTAGCGTTGAAGTACTGCATGTCTGCATCTGTGCTCCATTATCTTCAGCCAATACTTCTACACCTTACTGCAACTTATGACAACTGCTTGGATTGATGCTCTTGTTATCTTACTCTTTCATTTCACTTGTTGTGCTCTAATCAGCTTTTGGTCAATGTGATGTAGGTTTGGGATATTTCCTTCCTGGGGTCTGTCACAGAAACTTTCTCGTGTAATTGGCCCGAACAGAGCACGGGAAGTGTCACTTACCTGTACGCCCATTACAGCTGAAATGGGGGAGAATTGGGGTCTGGTTAACCACGTTGTTGATGACAATCAGGTGCTGAACAAGGCAGTAGAGGTTGCAGAAGCCATTGCAAAGAATAATCGCACCTTAGTTCTGTTGTACAAATCAGTTATAAATGATGGGCTCCAGTTGGACCTGAAACATGCTAGAGCTCTTGAAAAGGTGTGAACTTTTAAATTGCATGGTTCAAACCTCTTATATTTTGCTCAGCGTTTATTAGAAAATAATGTATTATAAATTAATAGTATTAAAGTTGTTGAAATTTTTCTTCTTGTTAGCCACAAATCTACAATGAATATTCATTGGAAAATGTCAGGGATATTTAGGACAGTTGAACTTCAGTCGATGCAAAATGTCCATTTTGTATCCTCAAATACCTCAAGAATTTGGCGATATTGAACAAACATTTGTAGCTAAGTTTTTTTTTCTTTTTTTACTTCTTACACATTGATGCTCAATGCTGGCATGGCCTATATAGCTTTGTCATGATAATGGAAACAAAAAAAAGTGGTGACCACGATATATTTATTTTATTGATGTGGCCATATTCATCAAACTTACATGATCTTACTTTCATGGTTACAGGAGAGAGCTCACGACTATTACGATGGGATGACAAAGGAGCAATTTGCAAATATGCAGAAATTCATACAGGGCCGGAGTTCTAAAGCACCATCAAAGCTATAGCTTCATGTTCTAATAGTAGTGTCCTGCTATACATCCGATAAGAAGCTTCACATCGATCATAACCATCGTCAGACTTCAAAAATAGAGAAATCAACGGTACCAGGCACATGGTCTGACAGACGCGTAGCCTTTTCCTTCTGTATATTCCTTAACGTTCCATGTATTAATTATTTACAGCTGCTAAAAGTCTGTTCAATAATCTGAAAAATAAACAATTATATGTGATGTGCAGAGTGTCATCTCGTGTACAAGTAAAATGGCACGTTATTATATATTGGAACTGGATAATCAGCATTCACCATGGTCTAAACTTTTGTTATAATCAGCTGATTCAGCTGCCTTGCCATCCTCTGTTGCTCTCTCTTCTCCATATGCTAAAAGGGTCTCCTTTTGGGATATATTGTGGCCTTGTTTGTCACAGCTAAAACTTATTAAAAAAGCAGTTTATTTTTACAACGGGTAAAAAGCAGCTGAAAAATAAGCTGTTGTTTAGTTCAATATGAGAAGCTGCTGAACTAATAAGCTGTAAAATAAGTTTGTTATTTGGTACATCTTTTATTTATTTCAGTGAATAAGCTGAAAATAAAGTGTGTCAAACAGGGCGTGTATGTCTGTATCTTCCTCCTATCTTATGCTTTGTGTCTGGTCCGATGGAAAATTGTATAGCAAATTGGATGGTATCACCAATATGTAAAAGATCTGTCTGTAAGTTTTGGAAATATTTCTAACAACAGTGTGGGGAATCTTGGCAAATAATGTATGGCAATGGAAATATTTCTAACAATGGTGTGGGGAATCTTGGCAAATAATGGATGACAATCGAGATGTTTAGATCTCTTATCACAGTACTGGACTGCAGAAAATGAGATTGTTTTAAGTCATTTGTTCCAAGTGCCCCAAGAAAAAAGAATCAGTACTTCTAGCTCCAATCTTGAACACAAAGACAAAAACAAAAAATATCAATACAATTTTGCCGAAAATGTGTGGCTTGAGATATCTATTCATGTCACATTTGCAACATAAGAATCTTACATGAATTAATATAATTTTATAGAAAAAATATAAAAATAATTTTTTTTTCCTGCATTGCATTCCAAACGGAACCTCATCCATGGGTTGTGGGTTGAGACCCTAGGTAGTCGACTACGCCAGACCCACCTACCAGCCAATTGGTCGAGGAGCTCAATCTGGTAACGGTTCAAGGATCATGGTCCCATTAATACACTAGTATCTCCTAAAAATGGGATTTAGGCCTCTCTTTGGTAGAGGTTATGGAGCTAATTATAAAGCTGATTATGCATAATCTTTATCAAATGGATCACCTAAAAGCACTTATATTCGAAAATCAACCAAAATCTAGTGAGAAAAATGAACTAGGAGAGAAAGCAGAACATTTGTTGCTTTTCACAGCATAATCTAAGTAAAATTTGATTTCCAAACAGTTTCAAGAGGGCTTTAGATTATTTAAAAAAGCTATTCAACCCCGTAATCCAAAATTAAAGTCAATTTTTTATAATCTAAAACCCTACCAAAGGAGGCCTTATTCATGGTAATATATACTCTCTCTGTTTTTTTTTATTGATGTCAGCGTTGACATTTAAATTCAACTTTAACTATTCGTTTTATTCAATTTTTTTGATAAATTTTATATATTTTGATATAATTTGATTTATTATTAGAGTTATTTGAATCATAATTTAATATTTTACGCATTCGAATAAATTTTTTAAATAAGACGAATGACTAAAGTTAAATTTAAAAGTCAAATGATGACATTCATTAATAAAACGGAGGGAGTACCATTGAATTGAGTTTATGAATGGGGGAGAAAAAGGAAAGATTGAAAAAACGGATCGAGGTCCCGTGCAGTTGCCAGCGTGACTGCTGTGACTGCAACTTAAGCAGTCACATAGCAGCCGTTCGATGTAAATTCAAAGGCTGAGATAAGTTATGAGTACTGTAGCGAATAAAATATTGTAACAAACAATTGTAGCAGCTGCACTGTAATGATTGATCCTGTCCGTTAGTGCTTCAGTTAGATGGATGAGATCACGTGCAATCCTTAAGTTGCAGTCGCAACTTTAAGTGCACGAGTCCGTGAAAAACAAAGGCGCTCTCAGCTCTGAGCCAGGGTTTAAAAAACTAATAAAAATCAGTCGATTTCCGTGATTTTTGATAAAATAATCCGATTCGATTTATTATACCGGTCGGTTTTGAGTAAAAATCGCAACGGGCACCCGACCGGCTTCATCCGTTAGCTGATCCATTTTCGGCGACAAACAAAATCGGCACTGTGCCGATTTTTTTAACCCTGCTCTGAGCACGACAATATGAACAGTCTACGCAAGTCAAGGCACGAATCCCAAAGCAATGGCCACGACGAGGAACGGCGAGAAACGCGCCCGCCGTAGTCAGCTGCCGGGTGCCGCCGCGCTGCCCCTTCCCCTCCACCTCCGCGTCCCCCGCCCCCGATCTCTGCACTGCAGTGCGTAGACGGGGACGGCGAAGCTTCCAGTTCCAGAACCCCTGGCACAGGGTTTCTCCGGCCTCCATGGGGCCTCTCATCCTCCTCCATCTCCTCCTTGTCCTCGCGGGGGCCGCGGCCGCGTCGGCGGCCGCGCATCGGGAGGCTTTCCGCCGGGACCCCGGGCACCCGCAGTGGCACCACGGCGCTTTCCACGACGTCGAGGACAGCGTCCGCGCCGACGTCCGTCGCACACTTCACACCCGCGCGGAGGTACTCCCCATCCGCTCCTTGCCTCCCCTGCTAAACCTCTCCGCCAGCGCAAGCATGGCCCACGAATACCAGTATGATCCGCGCACAGGTGCCGAGTTTCGCTAGATTCGTCGGAGCTGTAGCACGGACTTCCGTGACTCTACTCTCTATATGCGGGATCTGCCCCCGGATTTTCATTTCTCTTCCATGGTGAGATCGGCAGGTAGCTAGCTCTGCGATGTGTGGCATGCCAATTTCCTTGGTACCTTGCAATTTCTTATTAACTACGATTAGAACTGCCCCCACAGCAATTTATGTGACCGTATAGGCTCACCATATGAATCATGGCTGGATTGGGGATCTCAGATTAAGTTGCACTCACTTTAAGTAGTATGAGCAGTTGTTTAAGTTATGCTGGTTATGGTGTCCTTATTTGTAAACCATCTTACAACCACAATAAGGACAGTGAAATGTAATGCTCTGTTTAAATGCAAATTTTCATTGCTGTTCTGCTCTCTTGTTTGTCTGAAACATGTAACATATATATATATATATTTTATTATGCTCTTTGGTTGGTCTGAAACATACAATTTTTTTGTTGAAGTTTCCAATGGTTATAATTAACTTGTTGGGAACACAATTCAGGTTCCATTTCAAGTGCCTCTTGAGGTTAATGTTGTCCTCATTGGTTTCAACGGTGACGGCGGGTACAGATATCCTTTGGATGGGCACAAGCTTGAAGAATTCTTGAAGACGAGCTTCCCATTTCACAGGCCCTCATGTTTCGAGACAGGAGAGCAAATTGACATTGAACATCATATTATGTACAACGTCATAGCGGTAATGCTTTGGTCAGACTACAGCAATTGTTTTATACAATTATGTTCTCATATTTTTGACCCATTTGTGGTATGAAATTGCTTCACTAGGCTGGACAACCCGAGCTGATTTCTCTTGAGAAATCACTGAAGGAGGCAATGCAACCTGCAGGAACTGCAAGAGAGGTGACCAGAAATATATTATTGTCCTATTCAATGCATGCACTAACTATTTTGTTCCTCACAGAACGAATATGGTCGAGAATTTCCTCTGTTTGAGGTAGAAGCCACTTCAGTTGAGCCTATATTTCAGAGGCTGTATTCATTCATTTTTGACATGGAGCCTGGTTATTCTGCTAATGAGATGGACAGGCCTGTACCTGTTGCAATATTTGTTGTTAATTTTGATAAGGTATGGGGACTCGCATTTAAACTATATTCCCTTTCCCTCTTATTGTATTGGCTGCTTCCTGTTTATACTCGGCTAGCTTCATCCAGATTCTAGATTGTAGGAAGCATGGCCCATCATATCAGTTAAAGTAATGGTGAAAAAGACGTTGCCATCTTCCTAGCATTTTGTACCCCCTTCGTTCCAAATTAATTGCCATTCTAGGATTTAAAATTTGTTCCACTATATTTGACATTCTCACTTCACAATACACCTTTCTATCATCCCAATATATCTCTTTCTTTCTCCTCGTTTCCTGTGCATCCCACCTTTTTCACCTCTTCTAATTCCCGTGCCCATAGTCAAAATGATAGTTATTTTTGAATGAAGGGAGTAGGAAACATCATATGTCATCTGTAGTGTGGTTAATTAAAAATCATCCGTTCTTTTCTTGGATACTTATAGAGAAATAAATCTGTTAAAATACATCCTTAAGAAGTTGCTTAACCTTACACCTCAATTCTAAGGATTTTCATCCATCTAGACTAGACTTTTTTTTGTCTCATCAATTAACATTTTTTAAAATTCTGTAGTGTCGTTATTGTCCTGTACATTTGGGAAATATCCAAGAATTACTGAAAGATCTTACTGATGTTACGGAAGAAAATATGCTGCTTCACTCTCCAATATCCTTCCTTACGCTTTTGAAATCATAACTAGTATCATAATAAATTTTCCTTGGCAGGTTAGAATGGACCCTCGGAACAAAGAAGTTGATCTTGATAGTTTAATGTACGGTACAATAGGTAGACTAACTGAACAAGAGCTAAAAAAGCAAGAAGCAGATTACATCTATCGGTACCGTTACAATGGCGGTGGATCAACTCAAGTTTGGCTGAGTTCTGGAAGGTGATAATTGTTCTAATCTAGTGCTTTCTCATTAAAGAGAAGCTTGTCTGCTTCTCTAGTACATGTTTGGTAGTCACAAAAGTTGAATCTCTTGCTACTTCATGAAATTCATGTGTCTCCAACACTAGACACTCTGAACAATAAACTAGGAGAATTCCTCCTGTAAATAATTGCACACAAAATGTACTTTTGATGGTGTACAATTAACATCTTCATTAGATCCCTCTTTGTATTACCAATTTACCATGGATTTCAATCCCTCAGAATGAAGGTGACAATGTCACCAGTTGTAGGATTAGATTGCAGTTATCTGTACTGTAGACTATGTAGTTATCTCGACGGGTGTATTCAGCCACATGGTGGAAATAGTATTAGTCCTTTCTTCATTATTATACAGGCTTATTGTCTAGTGTTAATTGTAGGAAGGATCTGGCATCTCACCTTTTTTTTGTAATCCCCATGCCCACCTGTAATTGTAAACCTTTCTGAAATTACATTCAATCATTTTTTTATGTGGTAATAAGCTCCAATATATTAGAGAAGAGGTAAACTTGTAAAATTACAAAACATGTGCATATAGGGAAACAAGTAGGACAAGTTTACCAAAAGACAACAATTTTCAGCTTTCCGCTATACTGAATAGGGTTGAGATTTCTGAAATTAAATGCTGGTTTTATGATTTGTATGAATCATTGTATCCATTGCATGCAATGCAATAAATTATCTGCTATGCATGATTTTATCCATAAGAAACTGTATACTATTAATCTTTGCAGTTTGGGGTTGCTTTCTGTTATAATGCACTAGAATTGCTCAATCAATTGCAACTAAATCCTGCATGCTCTAAACGATGACGGTACTGGTCTTTGCAGGTTTGTTGTCATAGATCTTTCAGCCGGCCCTTGTACATATGGTAAAATAGAAACTGAAGAAGGCAGTGTCAGTTATAGGTCATTGCCTCGATTATCACAAATAATCTTCCCAAGGGGACTTGCTGCTCCAAGTGCTCCGTCCACACAGGATATTTTCATGGGGCAGCTTGGAGGTTTAATTTCAACTACCATTGAGCATGTGATAGCTCCTGATATAAGGTATTGTAAGGAACTAGGGTTTCATGCTTCACATGATCCTATTAGTGGAATGTTCATTGCCATCTTAATGTCACAAAGTCTACTTGCAATTGGTTACATTGAGTGTTCATCTTTAGTGAAAATAAAAATAACCATAAGCGGAACAGTGAGTAATATCCATATTAGAACAATTTTTTTTACCCGTACTTGGTCATTTTTGTCAGTTCCTCATTTGGATTCATCGTCGATTTGCTTCAAGGCTAACTAGACCACTCTGATTGTCACATTTTAAAAACTTATCATCTACCCTAATATAATATATATTAATGTAATGTATTTTACATAGTTTGGCAGCAAACTCACCATAAAGATCTGGATAATTTGATGAGTCTTAATGAAATATAGATTGTTTCAACTCACAACTATGTCATGGTGACATTGCCTGTGAGGCTATGATATACTCCCTCCGTCCCGTTTTATAAGTCTTTTTGGAGTTGGGCAGGGGAATTAAGAAAAGTGAAAAAGGTGGGATGCTCTAAAAACGAGGAGGGAGAGATAGAGTGGAAATGTATTGGGAAGAGAAAAAGGCGTCTCGGGAAGTGAGAATGACTTATAATTTGGGAAAACTTGAGGAGTCCAGAATGACTTATAATTTGGGATGGAGGGAGTACATGATTTCTATCATAATCTATATAATTTGTGTGGGTAGTTTAAGCATTGTTCTATCTTTGAAATTGTTCTAATGCAACCCTTTTTCTCTACATGAAATCCAGATTTGAAACGGTTGACATGACAGTTAGGTTGCTTATACCTATTATTGTGCTACAGAACCACAACAGGTACAACATTCTCCAAGCAGGTCATAACTACAGTATAGATGTTCAAGCTATTGAAAGGGAGGTTAGTTAACTTCTTTTGAGCAAATAACTTCTAATTTTCTATACTGACCATACTGATTGCACTTTTCTTCATTCGTTAGTGAAGAATTCCTGTGCTACAAATCAGCAACATCGCTATCTTCACTTGTCATAAGCATTGTTTACTTCTATGAAAGATGAACAAAGGGAACATATACAATATGCATGTTGCCATGAAAATATATACTCTTGAACACCGGTGCAAATAGAACTTTAACAAACAATCTGATGCCACCATGGTTTGCTTGTGCTGCTACTGAATTCATGGTATCAGCAGTGCCACTTATGTGGCAGAAATATCAAGAACTTGTGCAAAGTAAACTATTTTCTTTTGTTGTGCTATCATATCATGATAGGTGAATTTAAAATTGCCAGTAGAGAGGGAGTTTTGTTTCCAGAACCTGTCTTGCTAAATCCAATCAGATTAGTGTTGCTGGCCTATATTAGCTGAAAAAGAATGTCATTAACGTTAGCTTAAGAAACATATCTGCAAGTATTTTAAGAAGCAGACATGATGTGGATCAGATGCCACAAAGTATGTGAATACATTGTCTTTGAAGTTTGAAATTCTTAGTTGGATTTTCACATGCTACTATTCATCCTAAAAATTTCCTAATGGTCTCATATTTCTCAGGTTAAAAAGATGGTGCACCCTGGGCAGGAAGTAGTAATAATTTCTGGTTCGCATGCACTGCACCAACATGAACAGTTAGCTGTTGCAGTTTCAAAAGCAATGCGTAGCCATTCTCTTCATGAAACAAAGCCTGATGGTCGATTTCATGTTCGTACCAAAACATACTTGGATGGAGCTATTCTCAAAGAGGTATGATATTTGGCATTTAAATGCTTATGTCTGAATTTCAATGAACATTTGCACTTATGGGTAGCCCAACATACCTACAAGTCTTGTATATGCTTCTTGATTGTGCTTAAATAAACACGACATGATAGTGAATTTTCATGTATTTTTTACTTAAGTTTCTAGAGATTAATTCTCTGAACAAGAACTCATGTAGGGAACTGCTATACTTGGTCATGTAGGGAACTGCTATACTTGGTTTCAGTGGATGTGTTGTACATATGATAATGCCTAATATTTTGGATAGCTACATGATCTTTAGCCAGCAAATCAAATTCTGTATAATTGTAATGGAAAAGGGGGATGAATTTAGTTCCGATAACGGAAATGTTTGCCTCAGTTGTACTTCCCCCCTTTTTAAATTGTTGGTGTTGGGACAACTTTAGTTGTTTTTTGAACTAGAATTCTTGTCCTAATGACAACAATTTAAAATTGGGAGGGAGCGATATTTAAGTAGTAGTAGTTTGAAAAAGATGATACAAAAGAGTGAGATTCATAGAGATAGTTCAAAAGTTCTTTATTTACTTAGATTTCACATGCAGCATTCCAATGGTGTGCTCTCAACCTATACAGGAAATGGAGCGCTCTGCTGATGTGCTGTCTGCTGGTTTATTAGAGGTTGCGAATCCTTCTCTCTCAAGTAGATACTTCCTGAAACAGGTAATACCTTCTATATGAAACGCCTGTAACTTTTTCTATTTTGATAAGTCTCATACTTTTTTTTTTCTGTATGGGTTTCATTATGATATTAATCATTTTTCTGGTTGCCAATGGCAGCATTGGACTGACGAACAAGATGATGTACAGTATTCTATTAAGCACAAACCTATTTGGGAATCTTATATGCCCAAAAATAAAAAAGATAAGAGAGGAACGGGAAAAAAGAAATATGGAAGTCTTTACAGAACTTATGGAACCAGAGTGATCCCTGTGTAAGCAATGCTCTCTTTCACAAAATATATCTGGTTGTAGTGCTCTACCATGCTACCCCTCCTTTGAAACAGTGCATATGGTGTACAGTTTGCTCGTTGTTTTTCTTTTTGTGAATAAAATTTCCATTGTACAGTGGGGCTTCCCCTGCTGTTTTTTGCTAAAAAAACAGTGCATATGGTCAAGCAAAGACCACAAAATCATTCTGTCATGCTACAAATTTATAGTTCTAACAATAACATAAAAGGTTTGCATTTCTTTTTTGAATGACCAAACAGCTTCGTATTGTCATTGGCTGATGTGGATGCTGAACTTCTCATGGAAGAGGAAAATCTTGTTTGGACAAGCAAAGATGTTGTTATTGTTCTTGAGCATAAGAATGAAAAGATTCCTCTCAGGTATGTCAAAACTTTATTTGCAGACAAAAAATGTCCTGTGGATTCTCGGGCTGCATGGATCAGGGTGCTTCTATATTTATATCATGCCTTTGATGTTGCAGCTATGTGTCAGAAACAACTAGGCAGTTTGCTGTTCCATCTCTTGCACAACGCCACATCTTGGCCGGTTTGGCTTCAGCAGTTGGAGGCCTGAGTGCACCATATGAAAGGGCATCACATATTCATGAAAGGCCTCTAGTGAACTGGCTCTGGGCAGCAGGCTGTCATCCTTTTGGACCATTCTCAAACAGCTCTCAAATCAGTCAAATTCTTCAGGATGTTGCACTGGTAATAATGTTACGAACAATAAGTAAATTTTTTCCTAATATGTACAGCAAGGGGGCTATGAGAAGGGGGCTATAGCGGCAGTATGACCTATGTCCATGTGAGGCATCAATGGAACAGCTTTTCTGCTTTTATATGGTTTGTGCAGTAAATAGGAACACAAACTATCAAATGAGTTTAAAGTTACAGTTTGCTTGATTTCTAGCAGATTTTTTCTCAAGCTATATCACCCCATTACTTGGGGTATCCATCCTGAAAAATCTTATGCTTACCACATAAGCATCATGCAGCGGTTTTATTTTCTCAATATTTCACCAGTATAAATTTGGTTTCCTTCAGGTGCTAAATGGCCTTCATATCTGTTATTGTACTGAACCGTGTTTTTAATGTGTCTAGAGAACTACAATTTATGCTCGAGTTGATGCTGCCCTTCGCAAAATAAGAGACACATCAGAGGTGATTATACATTCAATTTAAACTTGCTTTCATTTGCTTATTTTCTCCACATGCATGCTATAACTATTAACCATTATATTTGATTTGGTGCAGTCCATTCAATCTTTTGCATCAGAGCATCTTAAGACACCATTAGGAGAACTTGTTAAAGGTAATAAAAACAAGTCCAGCACTGAGATATGGGTAGAGAAATTCTATAAGAAGGTAACCACGTTGCCGGAGCCTTTCCCTCATAGTCTTGTTGAAAGGTTGGAAGAGTACCTGGATGTAAGTATGTGTTTCATATATTGCTTTATGTGCTTTTTGTGTGAAAGGTGTGTCTTGTTCTGATATTTTCCCCTGTTATGCTGTTTTAGAGACTCGAAGGACAACTTGTGGACTTATCTTCCTTGCTGTATGACCATCGTCTTGTGGATGCATATCAAAACAGTTCTGACATCCTGCAGAGCACTATATTTACACAACAGTATGTTTATATGGAGAAATACATATTGCCACCATTTTCTGTTTCTGAGCTAACTTATTGGACTCAATTGTTTCAAAAGAAAACTTTTTTGTTCACTCATTATTTCTGACCCATGTATGTTTTAAAACATATTCTTGTGGACAGGTATGTAGAACGTGTTTTATATGCCGAGAGAGAGAAGATGAAGTGCTGTAGCATTGAATACAGTCTTCCAAAGCAGTCATCCCAGGCTTTTGTGTATGGAGGAATCCTTCTGGCTGGATTTCTTGTGTACTCACTGGTTATTTTCTTCTCTTCACCAGTTCGCTAGCATTAGATGATTAAACATGCTGCTAATGATGAGGTATGTGTGGCTGGCTGTGAGCCCGTTAATCTTCATTAAAGGCATGTTCTGATACTTATACGCATGGGCATGGGGGCCTCGGCACAGTTTTGGGTTAGTGTTATCATATGATACAGAAGCAGTAGACTGACTGTATTCGTTGATGGTAATCTGTAATGAAGGGACGAGCACTTCGAGTGATGTTTTTCTTTCCCCTCTTTTCCAACCTGTTACAAATGATAGTGCTGACAAACATGACTTGTTAATAAATCTTCGCAGCTTAATTAATGTCTGTCATGTTTTTTTGGGGAGTTGCTTTTGGAGTTGGGGAGTTTCAGAATTGGAATCTGAATGTTGATATTCACAAGAATTTCATAGAAAATGTATGAGAATTGTATAAGAAACAATTTAATTTTACAGGAAAATCATAGGGCACATTGTGGAAAAACGCAGGTGGTCTAAGCATTAATCTTCACCCTCCTATTATAGTATCGGTAAGTTTAATCTCTTGTGCATGGTAAAATTGACCTAACACTCCAAGTATAACTCTGCAATTATACAAAGTATATGTACTACGCCTGTGTGTGTTGGGGCGGGGGGGGGGGGGGGGGGGGGG
>BCLF01000002.1:2060296-2096487 GCA_001602275.1 Zoysia japonica | reverse complement strand
GTGGGGGTGTTGTCCCCGAATGATCTAGTTTTCTAAAATGGTACATTTTGAAAACTAGTCCATTTAACTAAAGATATTCGGATTGAACTTGAGGTTTACTCTAACATCCAGCATTGCGATCGATCGTCATCTGTTCCAATGGCAGTGTTCCCTGACGTCCCGGAAAAGGCAGGCGAGGAGGTGCCTGTCGTAGTCCATTGTTGTGTACTGTACCACATGGTTGAAGAAGGCCACGGCGTCCTCGTCGGCAACCATGCAGTGCATGATCCCGCACCGGCGGAGGACCTCCACGTCCCTCCGCGAATTCACCAGTGAGCCGGCCAGCGCCACGAACCCTGTTACCAGGTTTCCCCCATCCAGCTGCCTCACCGCGCGGCCGCCTCCCTGCTCGAACGCAACCAAGTTTGCGAGCAGCACCTTGGCGCCCTCGTCCAACACGAAAGCCGGCATGTGAAGCACGGCGTACCGGAAGGTTACATCGAACACGTCCCGCGGGGTAGCCTTCCGCTTGAACGTCACGCCGGCCTCCTCCATCTTGGCGGCCGGCGGGATCATCGACGTCAGACGGCCTTTGCCACCCGGGCCGTCGCCGGAGCGCGGGGACGGGATGGCCGGCTGCTTCCAGACTGCCAGCGGCCCGATGTTGCCGTTGGCCTCACCGATGACGTTGCGTGCCTTGTTGTCATTGTCCGCGGCCGGGTTACGGACGTTGCACTCATAGTGCAGGTGCAGCAGGTGGTTGATCGTCTTGTCGTTGGATGGACGGATGGTGCGGCTCGACGGCAGGTCGCCGGCGAAGGCCTTGCAGAAGATGTCCAGGAGCGCGTCGCGCTCCGCGCCGTCCTCGCCTGCGAACGCGAGGCCGTGCAGCTTCTCGATGACGAAGAAGGGTATCTGGTTCTCCAGGAGGAGCACGTCGTGGTACATGTGGTGCCACGCCCACTTGGCGCCCCCTGGCGCGGCGAGCTGGCCCTCGCTCTTCCTCAGGAAGAACTCAAGCAGGAAGCAGCCGTCGAGCACCAGCATCTCCACGAGCTCGTCCGCGCCCATGCCGAACCCCTCGGCATAGCACCGGCGCGCGTCGGCCTCGACCGCGCGCGCGGCGCGCACGTACGCTCCGAGCCCGCCGGCCTTCTTGTTCCGCGACAAAAAGTCGCGGAGCAGGCGCCACTTGTGCTGCTGCGCGGCGCCGAGCCCGGCGCGGCCGTGGTAGTACGGGCCCACGGACACGACCTTGGGCTCGTACAGGTCGCGGTGCCGCTCCCGCACGGCCGCGGGGAGGCGGAAGATGGTGTAGGGGTCATCGGCCAACGGCGCCGCCGCGTCGACGCGGCGCTGCATGGCCTCCACCTGCGCGTCGTCGGCGTGGTAGAAGCAGTTTTCCTCCTCTCCCAGCCTGCTGTTGCTTCCATCCTCCATGGTGATCGAATGGGTTACGGGACCACGCGACGTCCTGCGGATACTGAGACCCCCAGATAGGGCCTAGGCCGCGACCGGTTGCTTACAGGCGAATGGATCGAGCGGACTCGCGGGGCGCGCTGGGACAGGAGCTGACCAGACCCGGCACGGCACCCGGGCAAGTGAGAAAGGTGCGTGTATTTTACAGTGTGAATGCTAATATTCGTGTAGCCCAGTCTCCGATCACACGGATTTGGTTGACGTCAATATATAGGCGAAGACGATGCAGGTCTCTGCATTTGGCTTGGTTGCCGCACATTCCAAAGCGACGAGGGACAATACCGGGAGAAGGGACAATCTTATCTGGCCAGGCTTTGCTGGTTTAATTGTCTTTTCGAGATCATGAAACAGAAGGATAGATATATTTTCTATTATTGATTCTTATTAGTGGATTGTTACCTCCATACAAAATACAATGAGCTGTGAAGAATGGGTAACATGTTGGTGATTCGAAGTGGTTTACAGCGCAGTAGGATTAGGAATTAGAAGACCATAGTACTATTATTTATTCACCAGTCACCATCATTTATGTCGGGTATGCAATACTTGACCATTGCAACAGACGTGAATTAGTAAAACTATAGCTCGAGTTCGAGCTTGAAGCATGGACGCGGTCCCGGCAACCATGACGGACGGCGACTGACGTGCCAAGCAATAGATGGGGCGTAAAAAAAAAAAAAGCTTTGTGCTCGGTCCTGTACCTGGGCACGTCGTAAGCAGCGTGAAACTTCCAAGGGTTTGCTTTGGACGGATTTTTCGTAGCTTTGTGACGGCTGGGTTGGCACAAGCGCACGAGTCGTCACGACTGGGTCGCACGGCAACAGGCCTGCACGTCAAGCTAGTCGGAGGATGTCATTTGGTTGATGTTCCTGCTCCGCACTTCACAGCACAGCTATTCTCACGGCATACGTAGGCACACGGACTTCCATGGATACAGCTTATCGACAGCCGGGATGGTTTACTTGGACGAGGGGCCAGCTCCGCCTAATCCTGTCGCCCCAGAGATGTTCGTCGGCCATCTGGGGGCAACAACTAGTCAGAGCCTGCGGGAAACGGATCTGGGATTTACTAGGAAGTTGGTTCTCCTACAAGGAGAAACAAACCTGGCCAAACGTGCGGTGCAGGCGTCAGTCAGATCGTGCGAGCGACGCCACAACAACCTCATCGAAGGTAGGCGCTGGCTTCCAACAGTCCACTGGCGCAGGCGGCGACCGCGAACGGTCGCCTCATGTAGACATGTTCGCGACGTGGATGGGCTTTACTACTTAGTAGAAACTTGAGTCGGCCCAAATCGAATCATCAACCAGGCATCTGGGTCCAGCTACTGTCAGGACGGACGGCCCACGTGTCATTGGCATACATGTCTAACACATGGGCCGAATCCTAAATCACTAAAGCCCAACCAGTAAAATCCTAAATCATCATTTTTTTCCGATGGAGCCATCCAACTTCCTTCAGTTCCAGAGGCACAAATCAGCTCCGATCAAATTTAGAAGCTGTTTAGCGTATGAGAAATAAAATGGGTTTAGGATTAGAATTAAAGAAAAGGTTAGAACATAGTGGTGTGGATAAATGAAAGGTCCACTGTCTTTATTAATATTTATCAATCCTATTCTGCATTGAGATTTATCTTTGATTTACGTTAATTTCATTTTATCATTGAGATAGTTTGAAGTTCATTGACTTTTAATATTAACTTTGATCATTCGTTTTATTCAAAAAAATTTGTTCAAATTCATAAAAATTTTAAGTTGTGATCAAATAATTCTAATAATAAATCAAATTATAACAAAATATATAATATTTATTAAATTTTTTAATAAAACAGATAATTAAAATTAATTTTAAAAGTCAACAACGATATCACAAAGGAGTAAAAAATTGTGACAAAATCTGTGAGTTGCAGTTTAGTATCCCAGAATCCAGAAGTACTCCGGCTAATGGGATTCTACTATCCCGTTGGATTCAAACGCCACCCAAATTTTCACATGGGTTAGAATCAAGCCAACTTTCACATCCTGTGGCTTGCACAGCTCTACAGCAATGCTATAAGCTAGTAGTATCTTCGTGATAAGTTCACATCAGGATTCGGATTACATAGTTCTCCAATTTTAAACATCTCGTTACCCATAACACCACTGAGAACAACAGATGTTCAATGACCAACTAAAGCTGCCGGATGATGAACCACCTGCCACAACTTCAAATGACTTCAAAGATGAAGATATCAGCAGGTCCTTGCTGATCAGCAAGCTGCATAATTTGAGATATGGGAAGGTCGGTAAGCGGATAACCCACTGAAAGAGGGCAAGCCGACCAGTTTTCTTCCTTGTTAATCTGGCTGCAGCCGAATCGGCAAAATCAAGACGAGGGTAAACAAGCCAAACCCAGATCTTGGTACAATACAGCCGAATAGATTTCATTTGAAGAGGTAAAAATTACACGGTTGCTCTCATACGGTCCATGTCAGACAATGCTTTCTAGGCAAGTGCATATCCATCAAAACACAGTGAATATCACTGCTCGGAGCCCAGTGCCTTTCATCATTCATATTTCATACAATCCATACTCGCAAACTATATAAATTAATAAAAATGCTCTACTATTGTAATGATAAAGTAAATCGAAGAGAACGGAAATAGAGACTTGAGGCCCTCAGGGATCATGCTTGTGATTTTCATCAAGGAAGAAAAATCTCAGGTCTCAAAGATTGTGCCATCACGGGACTCACAGAAACGGATCGAGCAAAGGAAGAAAGAATCGAAAAAAAAATCCTAGAGAAACCTCTAGCGGGGATAATTTTGGAGAATATAATTCGCTGCGCCTCACGTTGAGAAGTAGGCGAAACGACTCAAGATCTCCGGTGATCTGGCCCCTTTGGAAAATTCGAGCCCCGGAGAGAAAAATCTGAGGGATCGACTCATCAAAGGGGCTCGAGTCACGTTGGATTTTCGACGGAATAAAAAAAAACGATAAAAGAACAAGAACAATTGATTGGAAAACGGCTAAGACTTCATCCTACCCGTGGCGGCGCTGTTGTCAGGAGGGGCGTGCCGTCGCGTCTCTCTTCGATTTATAGGGGTGTGAGCTGACGCGTGATTAGGGTTTCAGGGTCGCCTGTTAGCGGGCCGGACGATATATGATAGTTGGGCTAATTTTGATGATGTAGACCGTATTGGGGCGTGGTGGTCTGGCCTCATAGGCCCAAAACAATCGATGGAAAGTTCATATCACAAGTTATCCGCACTCCCTCCATCGGCTGGTGGATTTCGGACATATACCTGGCGAAGTGGGTCGAACTAAATGTGTCGGGCACGAAGCCTGACCATTTTAATCCGACTTGAGCACGGCACGGCACAATGTGTGGCCGGGTCGGGCCGGCCCGAAGCACGACACAAACCGTGTCTGGGCCTATGTGCAGGCCCATTAGCACGGCACGGGCACGGCCCATTTAGAGCAGCTCGACTAGGCACGACACCAGGCCCGTTTAGCCCGTTAGCCCCGACACGGCTCGGTAGGTCCGTGAAACTTTTATTTATAATTTAACGTTAAATATATGTAATTTAACCAATTTATGTTTAAAATTTACTATTTTAAATATTATATAATTATTTTTCAGTAATTTTTCGGGATAAAAATGAAGTTTATTTTTTTTCGGACTCCGAGCCGGCACGGCCCGATGGCCCACCGGCACGGCACAGCCCGTCTAAAAACATCCGAGCCGTGCTTGGGCTTAGGCTAGCGGCCTGCGGGCCGGCACAGCACGGCTGTTGGCCAGCTATATTCGGCCATCCACAGTTCCACACTTCCGTGATGAGCTATTGCTAGTATTTTTTTTAATCCAAATTCTTTGTTTTATTATCCATACAAATAGGTGACACTTAAGTTCTCCTTTGGTAGGAATTTTCAAAAATACTTCTGCTCCAGTGTCTACAAGAAAGTGTGCTGAATAATTTTAGAATAAGCACTTATACATCTTTTCCTCAAGAATAACTTCTTTAGTTTGTACTATGAAGCCAAATGCACTAAAATCATAAGTTATTATGGCATCTCGATTTCTACATTGTGACCATTATAAAAGCTATTTTGTCAGATGTTTTTAGAAAGGTGCTTTTTGCTCGTAATAGATAGACATTGCTACAGATAATGCAACTATGTTCTCTATCATAGTGTTTCCAATGAATCTGTATCCTTTTCTTCTTCTTCTTTTGTGGTAAGGAGTAGACATGGATTTTCATACTGAAATATAAAGTCTTGATAGGCTAGCTAGCTATTACTCCCTCCGTCCTCAAACATGTGGTGTTCTGGCGTTCAAAGTGAGAAATTTGCTGCGATAGTAAAAGATGTGCCGGTCCCTACTGAAATCCCTAGTCTGTAGCCTGCGGTGCTTCTGATGCTACTACTCTTAGCTCACTGCATCTACATCTTTCTTTTTTTTTATTCAACATGGAGTAGATTAGGACGTCGCCCAGGCAAAACGAGTGGTCAACTTGAGTGCCTGTGGAGCCTAACAAAGGAAAACGTCACTTTTTATGGACGTGTTTTGAAGCTCAAATCATCACTTTTACAAGGACGGAGAGAGTAGGACTCTATCGTCTACCTCCGTCGTCCGGCAAGTTCCGTGACCATACGAGGGACTTGTTTATACCGGTTGTCGCGTGTTGTTGACGTCCAATGACCGTCTCCTAGCAAATGGCGGGCGCGAGATGCCAACGAGACCATATTTTGGGGATAATCGGAACTCTCGACCCCCGTTATCCGGGGAGCTCCCCATTTTTCTCACCGACAAAAAGAGCCTCACTAAAAAAATTCGTCCCGACTCTTAGCCGTAGATGGGTGTGATCCACCGGCTGTCCGACCCCTCGGACAACGATGTAGATGAAAAAATCCGCTTTACCATATTTTGCCACGTTACGGTGCTCTCAACCAGGCACACACGGACACGCGTGCTCTGCTTCTTCTGTGGTGCTCGACGCCTGTGGGCTGTGGTGACTTTGTGTGGCTGCACGTTTGTTCTCTTCTCCTCGCCATTTTGAGCGCCGTTGACGGAGCCAGTTGGAGGCCAGCCTCAGCCCCCCCCCCCCCCCCCCCCCCCCCCCGCGGCGTGCAACTTCACAGGAAGTTAGTTAAGTTTATGACTATTTCTACTAATTATACTAGCTAACACAAACAATGATCTCGCAATTGAGTGAAGGTGCAGCTCGGCTCGCTAGCTTGTGCTCCTCATCCAGCTTAGTCTACTTCGCTTGTCTACTATTTTTTCTGTTCACTTTTATTTGTAATTTTGTTTTTTTCCAATACACCTTTATTACTTTGTAATACACTTTCTTTTCAATATATTTTGTCTCCCTTCCTAATACTTTTAATTTCGTGTTCGAAGCTAGAATGACAGTTAAAAGTTTATCATCGTTGATCCATGATAAGTACAAGTGCATGTAGATTTGCCTGATCGCATCATATATAAAGTCTCTGCTTTTCACTGTGCATGCCACCGATCACAAGGCTTTTTACTCAATTATCTGAGCAGTTTATCTCAATCCTCTACACTGCAATATGTGTCCCTTTTTTCAATTTTTTTCTCCTTAAAAGTCAAGAGATATCAAGTAACAACTTTAAGTGTGCTTGCTAGTCAAGAAAGCCTTGCTAACCGACCCCTCCTTTGTATTGTGTCTGGCTTGGCTCCGCCACTGATTGTTGGAGCATCAGATTCCAATCTCCACCGAATTTGGGGCTGTGTCTCTGCACGCAGTATTGCGGCAATTGCATAGTGATCTGGAACTTGGAATCCCTGACGGTGCGCCGACTCAAGTAATCGGTTGTGGTTACATATAAATGATAAATTTAGAACAAATCGAATGATTAAGTTGCAGCAAAGCTTTCAACACACTGTACACAGAAGTCGCTGTTTGGTTGCACGGCAACGATGTGGCCATCGCAGCTTTTGCTCTTAAAAACACTCACGTTCTAGTGTCCTGGTTGGCAAGTCAACTTTCGTTGAAAGCTACAGAATGCATACTCCTCGCGGCAACATGGGGGAACGGTCACAGAACGCCGCACGGGAACCGGGGCTCCGAGTTGGAGTCCCCCGGTTGACGCCACAGAAGATCTCAGCTTCGACAGCGACGACGAGCGGCGCAGCGGCGGTCCGACCGCAAAGCGTCAGCCTACACGTCTTCCTGCTTGGACCGGTCTCCGACCTGGTTTGGTGCTCACGCTCCTTGCCCGCCAAGATTGCCCGCTAAGCGTCAGCCTACGCGTAAACTAGTCGCACCTCCCGGCTCCCGCGCTGACATGTCGCCATTACGCGCGTCCTGCCCCCACACGTCAGTGGGACGAGGGAGCTGAACCGATCTCGCACCGAGTCCACGGACCACCTCCGCGAGAGCTGGAGAATCTGTTCCCCGCTTCTATAAATGGCGGCCTCCCCTGCTCTGCGAATTGCCCAAGCCGAAGCCGCGATTTGCCGCAACCTTCCGCAAAAGCAGAGCGCGCATTCCGATTCCGGAGCTCTAGACAGTTCCCGAGCCTTCTCCTCCTCATCTCGCTCGCCGCAGCAACCATGTGTCCCACCGGCAGGTACCTCGGCCTCGACCTCTCCGCCGTCGCCGGCGCTGGGTGCGACCTGCGGCCGGCTTTCGACGTGCTGGACGCGGACCGCGACGGTCGCATCAGCCGGGAAGACCTCAAGTTTTTCTACGCCGACGAGCGCTTCGACGACGACGACCTCGCGGCGATGATCGCGGCCGCCGACGCCGACCGCGACGGGTTCGTGCAGTACGACGAGTTCGAGCGCCTGCTGGGCCGCGCCACCGGCGCGGCAGCGGGCGGGGCCGGGGTTCGGCACGCGTTTGAGGACGCGTTCCGGCTGATGGACCGGGACGGGGACGGCAAGGTCGGGTTCGAGGACCTCAAGGCGTACCTCGGGTGGGCCGGGATGCCCGCGACGGACGAGGAGGTCCGCGCCATGATCCGCGTCGCTGGCGGCGGGGACGGGGGTGACGGCGTGGGGATCGAGGCGCTCGCCAGAGTGCTCGCCGTCGACTTGGATGACATCGCCGCCTAGAAAGATTCGAATCGGCTGCAAAGGCCTTCGGCGCATTTTTTTTTTCGGGTTCTTTTGTACGGAGTATGATTTGGTTGATGATGACGAAGAGTGTCTGTTGTGATTGATGGATGCGTGGTCTCTCAGAGACGTGAAGCTTGTCTGTATTGTACTCTTACCTGCTCTTGATGCAAAATAAAATTTGAAAACTTTGGATTACCTGCGGCAACTATTGTTTTTTTTCGCTTTAACGAGTCTCTTTCTAACAAGGTGCCGTTTGAATCCACGAAGATTGTAGAATCTCACAAAATCTTCAGCTCTGATTGATTTTGAATTCAACATTGAAATTTCTCTGACATCTTGCAGAACCTTGCTAAAATCCCGTCTGTTTGGAAGCTTGCTGCATTTTTTCTATCCAATTTGCAAAATCTAAAGTGATTCAAACGGGACCCAAATATCCTCCAAAATCTCCCAGCACAAGATGAACAATTGAGCTTCATGCATCTCCTTCAGTTGGTCCAAATGCAATTGAAGCTACAGGTACAAATTCACTGGTTTTTTATTTTTTGCTGTTAGGGCAAGAATTCGAATTAAAAACAAACTAAATGTATGGTCTTTATGGTAATAATTTGAGAATGGAATAACTTTCTGGAGGGAAGAGGGTTCACGTTTGACCTTTTTTCGGGGAGGAGATTGTTAAAGAATGCTCCCTTGTTTTAACCATTTGTCTTAGGATCCGTTTTGATCTTTGGAATTGAATTTATTTTAATAATTACAATTTAGACATAGATTAATTAGATTAATATAGTTGTATATGAAATATATTTGTATATTTATTTTTATGCATACAAGAGACATACTTATATGTTGCATTTTTATTGTAAGAAAATGAGTTGAAGAATATGCTAAAAATTGGAAGTAGAATTATAGCATAATGATACAATCCATTTCCATCTCTCACTCTATAAATTTGAGGTAGACTTATTTGTGAGCTTGAAAAAATTATGTAATGTAAAAGTCCAAGCCAAATAGACTAGTAATTTATTATGTAGATTTCAATTCTACCAAAATGAAAGAATCCAAACATCCCCTTAGTTAAAAAATATTTTAAATGTGTAAAACTATAAGTTGTACTATTTTAAATTATTTTAACAATAATGTAAATCATAAAAAGTATATGACATTTTCATGTATTTTTAAGTAAAATGAATAGTGAAGATGATGTTAAAAGTTAATATCAACAATTTAAAAACAAAGTAAATACATTTGTAACACATCTCATGCTTCTGCCGCTATTATTTCCATTTTACTTTCTGAAAAAGGTCCATGGTATTATTTCCTTAAAGTGAGGTAATTTGATCAGCGTCCATTAACGTCTAAAAAATGGGTCCCGGTCCAGTTTTAGTTTGGCAAAAAAATCGGTCGACTAGCCAAATTTGTTTACAATGTTAAGTTCAATTTTTCACCGAAAACTGATTACCTACTTAAATCAAATTAAATTGGTTTCATCGAAAACCGCAAAAACCGACCATGTTTTAATCGGTTTCAAGAACCCTGGAGTCCATGTATGCTTTCATAGTCATACGCCAGTGCTAACGTTTTATCAACTTCAGATGTGAAACTGTCGTAGCCTCGGAGGCAGGCATGAAAGAAGTCGCGGCACTAGTTTGATGGACGAGCGTTCTGCTTTCCCGAACTGTTGACCTTGTTATCTCTGTTCTGCAAACGCTTCGATCGGTTCCTAGGCTCCTAGCCGTTCCTCTGCTTATTCCTTGTTCCTGATGAATTCGCCTAAAATCATTTTTCCCCTATTGTGTGACTGGAGTTGATCATGCCAAGATAAGGTCACCGAGCGCCTCGTCGACGCGTCCACGGGTGGTCCGCGATCCACACGCGCACCGCCCGCGGCCACGAGCCGCCCCCTCCACATTAGCCATCTTCCTCGACTGCTAGCCGCCGCGCACGCTTCTGAGACCCACCCGCCCGAGCAACCATGGCGCGGCCCCTCGCGCCTTCTTCCGGAAGCCTCCACCGCCTCCTCGCGGGCCGCCACTACCCGCCAGCCTCCCCCACACCGCCCCCACGCCCTCTCCTTCTCCCTAAGGCCCTATCCCCAGCGATGGCGGCGGCTACGCAGCTCCCTCGCCGCGGGCGGCGCGACGTTGCCGTCGCATCCGCTGCCGCCCCTGCGCCCTCCTCTCCGGAGACCGGGGTGGCGCCTGGTGCGGTCTGGGGGAAGGTCTCCGCCGTGCTCTTCGACATGGACGGCGTGCTGTGCAATAGCGAGGAGCCCTCTCGCCAAGCCGCCGTCGACGTGTTCGCCGAGATGGGTGTTGATGTCACCGTCGATGACTTCGTCCCCTTCATGGGCACAGGTAATCGTCTGGAGGTCCTATTTTCAGTAGAGAGCTGCCATTGGAGTTCGTGCATCCCCCCGTTCTCTGCTAACAGTAGGCACGGCTCCTGACAGTAATGCTCGACTGCTCGCGTCCCCTATAATTCCGCCATTTTGTGATTCCTAAGATGTACAAACTAATGCTCTTGGCAATTATTTGCTTGTGCCCAGTACTGTCATTATCATACGGCAGTTGCACAGGCTGATATCGTTCCATTCATAGTTTCATGATTACATACTTGAGTCCGAATAGCTGTGACATTATGTCCATATCTTATGAAATTCTGTTGCACCTAAGTTTATGGAGTTGCACAGTTTGGGTATTATGATGTCTAACCTTGCCTCTGATCCTTGGAAATAGTAGTAATTGTTGTAAGTTGCAACATACCTACATGTAAGGATTATAGAATCTTGGTAGTAATTGCTGAGAAGTTCGAATATGCTTGTTGTAATGGTGGTAAGACCTTCCAGTGAAAGGCTACCAACCAGAGTTCAAATCTTTGTTTCACACACAAAAAAGTCACTCGTTAGTTCCCCTAAATACATTGGGTTAAGAACCAACCTATGGAGGGTTGTGTGTGTGGTTTGGGGGCAGGGGCACATCTCAAGATGATCTGACCAAAAAGAGGATCTGTATCCAGTTTCAGAAATATTATTGAAATTTTCTCTGAGTGTGGGTAAGCATGGTTCAGGTGAGGCCAATTTCCTTGGAGGTGTCGCGAGAGTGAAAGGAGTGAAAGATTTCAACCCTGAAAGTGCCAAGAAAAGATTTTTTGAGATATATCTTGACAAGGTTGAATTATCGACCGCATGTCTCCTTTTCCTTTTGTAGGTTGTTTTAGAATTTGATGGCAGCATGCTCTAAAACTCTATTTTGGTCTGTAGTATGCGAAGCAAAATTCTGGCATTGGATTCCCAGGTGCTCTGGAGCTCATTATGGAGGTATTTTCTGCAAAATAATGAATATTACCTTTTTTAGGCTCCTAATATTAAGCGGATTTATGCGCTCTGTCTACACAGTGCAAAAATGCTGGTCTTAAGGTTGCTGTTGCATCCAGTGCTGACAGGATTAAGGTGGATGCAAATCTGGCTGCTGCTGGTTTGCCTGTGTCTCTGTGAGTTTTATTTTTTATCCTGAGAACAAGTAATGATGGCATTTTGCTCATTTCCAATAGGATAAATGCCTTTTTTACCCCTCAATTTTTATGCTTTACCTAATCTGGTATAGGATATATTAGTATTAACTAATACATTGCATGGTAAATCACCTGCTTCGTAAATTTCAACAGTATCTTGTCACAACATCATTGCGTGGCATACATTTTTGAAGAAGATGTATATTGCAATTCCTTCATTTGCTAATTCTCAGAGACTACACACCATATAGCTGTGAATATTTTTTTTTTCATTGGAGGAAGCAAAACTCAGAATCTGTGATGAAAGAGCTGAAAGTTTTTTTTGGTGTCATGATTTTTGACACTTAAATTTAAGGCAAACTTATAAATTTGGCCTTTCTTTTCTGCGCTGTGAAACCAAGTACTTTTCTATTTTCTGCTCTGCCATCTAGTGTTCCAAACAATCAAAACATCCTTTTGTTTTTGATCACCTTGAAAATGTATTTAATTTAGAAAACATAAAATCTCCATGCTTTTGCGAGTTTACTGCACATGAAACTTCCTCTGCCTGTACATGTGAAAGTCTAAATATTAACTGTTGTGACCACTTTAATCTTAGCACCACATGCTATGAATCCTTTTTGGATTTCAGTTTTGACGTCATTGTTTCTGCTGATGCATTTGAAAATTTGAAGCCTGCTCCTGACATATTCTTAGCAGCATCAAAGAATCTAGATGTGGATACAAATGAGGTAATTTATCATTATCACACAAAAGCAAAATGGACTGTTATGAACAACTCCTTTAGCAAATCAGGAAATGTAGATTATAGTGGTTTTAAAGTACAGCGGGCTTTCTGTTCTTTGCAACAAATAGCTTTGCTTAATTTGTAACCATACTGGTTTGAATCTTGCAGCAAATAGGTTTACAACCTTCATATGTAGCCTCTTGATATATGATAAGAGCATCTTACATTAAGCTAACACTAGTAGAAGATTTTGATTATAATTTATATGAAATAATTGAGGTTCAATATGATGAAAAAGGTGGATGCAGACTAGGTAGCATTAGGCCCTGTTACTTTCGCACCCAGTCTAATAATCTGTAAACTGAAACAAATGGGCCTCTTATTGTAAACATGTTATAATAATCCACAGGCTAGATCATTATATCCAAGAACCTACTCTCACCGGGCTTACAAATTAAAGTATGGATTATATAATCTGGAATAAAAAACAAACAGGGCCTCATTCTTGCAATATGAATATGCAACAATCCATCCTTTGCCCTGTCGTATTTTGTTAATTATTTATAATGTTGCATTTGTGATCTTTTGGTGTTTACCAGTGCATTGTGATAGAAGATGCACTTGCCGGCGTTCAAGCTGCAGCAGCTGCAAACATGAGGTGCAGATTGGATTCCCTTCTATTAAGGATCTCCCTTGCTTAAGTTCACATATTTTGAGTTGAACCTAAACAATTGTTTTACCACACTTCCTGACAGAACGGCATGTACCTGTGTATATAAGACCATGATGCAAGTACTTATGTTCTTACAGATCTGACTTTTGTTATCATGAAATTAGGTGTGAGGTTGTCTTTTTTCACATCCTAAATAGCTACTCTGATGTGCCATTTACTTTGATATGATAAATGACTTCAACTTCCTTATTAAAGGGGGTGTAGTTTAGTACAGCCGTGGCTTTAGTCTGCTTGTTAATCCATGGAGCACAAACACTTTATGATTATGAAGTAATGTTAGAGTAATTATTCAGGATTATGAAAGAATCCATATTTTTATGGTTGTTCTGGTCACTCATCTTGCAGATGTATCGCTGTGACAACTACTCTAGAAGAAGATGCATTACGGCAAGGCAGTCCCTCAATCATACGAAAGAATATTGGAGATATTTCAATTAATGACATTCTGTATGGGGGTTCAAATGCTCTGCACAGTATGTAATTCAAGCGAAGTCCATTTCAATCAATAATACTTCTCTTGCATGAAGGCTACAAATAAAAACTGCTGGATCTTCTCACACAAGATCCATCACATTGTTTTATCAGCTTGAATATGAACTATTTTCTGATCTCCCGTTGAACATTTTGCTTGTCTTGAATAGAACTGGTCTCCTCAAAGAAAAAAAAATTTGATCTGGCAAGAAGCTATAACATTTCTTAAACTGTTTCATTGACCATGGCACTAGACATCTGCTGTTGGTTGTACCAGAGTATTCGGGGCTGATGAGAAGATAGTTAATGCAGATGGATGGGAAGATAGTACTGAGAATAGTATTTCCTTAGGAAATTTTTCATCTGAGGGTCTGAATGGAGCAAATGATGCTGGATTTTCTAACACAAAAAAATCTTCAAGCTCGGGAAATGAAGGGTAAGGTTAGTTTCTGCCATAAGAAAAGGCTTCATTATCCCTTGAAACATTAGCTCACTTTCGCCTTGATGCACATGAGTTTTTTTTGGGAATAAAAAACCCACTGTAGGGGAGGCCCACACGGTGCACTTTATTAAAAGAACAAGGGAATACTTACAGGAAGATGCGATAGAGTTCAAGCTTCTTTAATCTCTTTCTGTCAACATGCAGTAGGACTAACGTGCAGTTCACATTTAAAAGTTTCCGTCAAATAATTATCATCTGAGCTATTCTCTTCCTGCATATGATGCTATTTCCCGTGTTTTTTTTTGAGAACCTGATGCTATTTCCCTTGTTGAAAAGAAGTGATTTTCTAATATATGAGTTACTACTCATGACTGTATGTAAACCGTAATTTGTTGATATTTTGGAACGGAATTTTGCAGACTGCTGGGTTCTCGACGTGATATATTGAGATACGGAAGCTTGGGAATAGCCGTTTCCTGTCTTTTCGTTACAATCAGAAATTGGAAGGTACAATTATTAGATAACCAAATTGTTTCAGAGTTTTCCCCCCTTTGCTTCAGCTGATCTATGGGGTCTGGTGTTTATTCATGACTTCGGAAGATTAAAAATTCAGTTAAAACTAGCAGGCAAAAACAAGAATTATAAGATTACTTGCAAGCTGCGTATTGGAAGACACAAAGAGCCCAAAAGAAATTAAGGCCCTGTTTGGCACAGCTTGTTCAAAGAAATAAGCAGAAGTTGTGCCAAATAGCAAACTTATTTCACAGCTTATTATTTATTAGTTCAGCAGCTTCTCAGAATGAACTAAAGCAGCTTATTTTTTCAGCAGCTGTTCACTAGCTGTTCAAGTAAGCTGCTTTTTTTTTATAACAAGTTCCAGCTGTGCCAAACAGGGCCTTAGTGAATGCTGAAGAATGCATTCCAGTTTTTCCCTGTATTATTATTATCCTCTAAAAATTATTATTGTCTTTGAGAAGAAATGGCTCTGCTGCATCAAAGTAGACTCTGTTTTGCCCATGTTTTGATTTCACGGAAGCCCATACTTTTAGGCTGACCATAAACGAAACTTTGTAGTAAAATGAAATGTATAGCACAATTTTTGTATAATTATCCAGTGATAAAATTGAGAATGTAATGGAGTGCTTTATCTGATCCCTAATTTAAGTATATTTGGGCTTAGGCAGAAGCATTAAATGAAGGGTAAAATCACCACTGAACTTTAGCTGTTCCCTCTAACTAGATACAGAATAAAAAATCTTTTTAATTTATGCAGACGATGCAGTTTGCATCTCCCAAAGGGCTTCTGAATTTTTTCATGGGAGGAGATAGTTCAATTTTTGCTAAGAATGAAGGTACATAATTCATCTCCAAAGGATCAACCTGACGACCAGGGGATCGTCCACTTTAATAAAATATATTGCTCATTTTACTACCTGTTTGCAGGAGAGTCACTGACATCAAGAGTTCAAGAAATAAAGAAGTATCTTGCTGATTTTGAATCTGGGTAAGTAGCTGCCTAACTGTGTGCGCTCCAATTTTCAGGGCCTGTAAGGCTTGAATTTGGTTGTTGTACCAACTACCAAGGGCTGTTCTTTTTTACTGAGTAACTAATTTCCTTCCGACATTTACCTTAGGGGCTCGGCTGCATATGTTCCTGAGTTTCCAAGAAAGCTCGACTGGTTGAATACAGCCCCACTTCAGTTCGGAAGAGTAATTTAGAACTTATTTTAGGTTATTTTCATAGCTGCAATTTTTCTACTGTGCCAATCGCATCTGTCTTTTAGATTTACACTGTAAAAGATGTGCTAGGGCTTCCTAGGTTATGATTAACTTAGCACAATAAGGTAAGTTGGCAACCTGTAGTCAAACATTGTCATAGTGATGGTGCTCTTATTGGTCAGGAAGTTGCATTGATGATGCTTAACCTTTGATGCATAAACATTTTGGATTAATGAATGCATGATTCATTGTATGCAAGTATACTGACCATCCCGTTTATGCCCGAAACAACATAAAACATATCCCTGGGAACATAAATGTTGAGCACTTTGTGCAACCTTGTCATACTTCAAGTCTTCATCTCTAGGGACATGTAGTTTATTTTTCTAGTTTGCTATTGCAACAATACTGTCACTACAATAACAATAACAACTGTTGCTATTTGTACAAAATGTCAGGATGTTGGTAGTTTATTTATACAAGCTACTAGGGTAGCTGTCAGACATTTTCAATTTTATCATAGTTGAAATATGTTCCCTATCCTGTTGCTCGAGAGTATACATTACTTAAGTTGGGGCACTTGAATGGTACCAAAATATTATGGATGGCTGAAATTAATCTCAGTTTCTTTATGTACTGCAGATTTTGTTTCTTGGAAACTCATCCTATATTTAATTATTAATATAATTGGACTTTTTCTGCAGGATTTGAAAGGAAGGGTTGTCCTGCTGGATTTTTGGACATATTGCTGCATCAACTGCATGCATGTCTTACCAGACCTAGACTTTATAGAGAAGAAGTATAAAGATAAACCTGTGAGCTTTTGTTTTGTCTTCACATGTTGGACTCCTGATTATATATTCAAAATGAGCAAATGACTTCTAAACCTTACCATTGGTTCGGAAGCACAATAACCGCATTTTGTGGTTCTAGATTTTGACAAATGATTCCCATCTTATTGTTATTCACTGCTTTGGAACTGGAATGCTTGCCAAAGTGCCATGTTGCATCCTTGGTTATAAACTTATACACAGGGTTTTAGAAACTGGCTCCAGTCTGGTTTACGGTTTGGCCAAAAACCGGCCGGCTAACCGGCAAAACCGGCCGGTTAGCCGGATTTGCTACAGTGCCAGGTCCGGTTTTCGGCCGAAAACCGGACCCAACCCTATACCGGACCGGACCGGTTAGGCCGAAAACCGCGAAAACCGCCGGTTTTCGCCGGTTTCTAAAACCCTTGCTTATACATTGCTTTAGAATTCAGCACAGTGAAATAAAATTTCAGAAAATTTCAAACAGATGAAAATCGCTAATAGATTATAAATCTCATTTCAAATGCAGCTAGCTTTGTCTCAACTTCTTAGTTCTCATTAAATAGCTCAGCATGAGTTTTATCTGGAAACAGAAGTAATTACTTTTTGTAATACTTCTGATGGTTGCATAGTTTAATGCAATAGTGTTTAATGATGTAATATGCGTGCCATATCTGTGTAATCACATTTATGTTGCCTGATTCTGTGCAGTTCACTGTTGTTGGTGTGCACTCCGCCAAATTTGATAACGAAAAGGATCTTGAAGCTATACGTAACGCAGTTCTACGCTACAACATTAATCACCCGGTAAGGCAACAATATGCCTTGGAAATGTTTAAATGAATTAGCATCATTCCTATGCCTCTACTCAGTTAACCCAATTTCCATTAGAGGTACTTGATTTAGGCGTCCTTTGGATTGAAGGAAAATATTCCTATTCCTGCGTTTTTCATGTGAAATTGAACTAATTCCTGTGAAATTCCTGCACAATTCCTGTGAAAATCCTGCGTTCCAAAGGAGCCCTTATGGATTTGCCCACTTGTTAACATATTTTAGATTCATGGATTTGCTCGCATGTTAACATATTTTATGATATCAGTGCCTATGCTGTTATGTTTTGTTTTTCTTCAAACAACCTTGGGGGTGGGGGGTATCCCCACCTGACTTCATTAAAACAGACGGTCAGCAGGCTGAGCTGTTAGATGGTGCATGAGCAAATACACTTCTATGATTGAAGAGTTTGATGTGCATTGCTTGCTTTTCTCTTCTTGGATTACTTGAGTTGCTATCAATTTGTAGGTTGTAAATGATGGTGATATGTACTTGTGGAGAGAGTTGGGGGTGAACTCTTGGCCGACATTTGTTCTTATTGCACCCAATGGAAAGGTTCTAGCACAGATATCAGGTGAAGGCCATAGAAAGGTATTGACACAATTCTCTTGAAAGACAATTAGGTATGTTAGCATAAGTTCTTTACACAGTGTCTGATCCTGCAGTGCCTCATTTTTTGCCCCTGTTTATTCATGCTGTTTTCAGGGTCTCGATGAAGTAGTTGGTGCAGCACTTGAATTTTATGAAGAGAAGAAATTACTACAGAATGATCCTCTTCCCTTGGCATTGGAAAAGGACAAGGATAGCCGTTTACTAAATTCACCTCTAAAATTTCCTGGGAAGCTGGCAGTTGATGTGCAGAACAATCGATTATTTATATCAGACAGTAATCATAATCGAATTGTGAGTATTTTTTGTTTTATTTTCTGCTTGGTTTCTACTGATGAGAATAATTTGCTTAACATTACATTTTTATTTTATTTGCTTAACCTTAGCTGTTAGTTCTCTGTTCTGTAATTAAGGTGGTGACGAACTTGGAAGGGCAGTTCATATGTCAAGTTGGGAGTTCTGAGGAAGGACTACTAGATGGCTCATTCGATACTGCCCTATTTAACCGTCCTCAGGTGAGGAAACATGACCATCTCATCTATTGCACAGAGTACCACTCATACAAAAACATGGTGAATTTATGCTTAACTTTCAGTAGTACTCCAGAAACTCTTGCTACTTTTGTCATATTCTGGACCAGATGCATTTTCTTAACCCTAAACTATATGATACAATTACTTAGACCACTATGCTCTGGCTTTCCTTTTGTAGTATAAAAGACAACTTATATTCCTTGCTGGCAATTTCAGGGTCTGGCTTACAATTCCAAAAGGAATATCTTATATGTCGCAGACACTGAGAACCATGCTCTGCGGTAAGTACCTTCATAAATTCAGTCAGGTCATTCAGTTTCTGTTAACTTACATTGCAGTCAGAGTACTTGCTCTTATGATTGTACATATATAGAGGAGGATATGTGGGTTGTTCAGTTCGATTCACAATTTTGCTACTCTTATGGGTTTGGATCAACGTTGTACAACATCTCATAGCTTGTCTTGATCTGAATTCCTTCTCCTTTCAGAGAGATTAATTTTGTGGATGAGACTGTGAGAACACTAGCTGGAAATGGAACCAAAGGATCCGATTACAAAGGAGGTGGTCAAGGAACTAACCAGGCATGCTTTTGCCCTGATATTTCATCAAATATTTTGGATTTATCATTGAACTGAAAACCTTATTGCATCCAATTGGCATGGGACACGTTTCATTTCTGACATACTGTGCTTGGTTTGCCCTGGAGTGCCACTGTGCATGTGGCAAAACAATAATGCTAGTTGGGGACTATACACATTGCACTATTTGATTCTATCACTAGGTTGATCCTTGTATGCGCAGAAAATCTTATCATATCATACTTTCCATTGATAGAATAAAGTAAGCTTGACTTGAAAGTGTTGATATAGGTCCTAAATTCACCATGGGATATCTGCTATGATCCCTCAGAGGAGGTAATATATATTGCGATGGCTGGGCAACACCAGATCTGGAGACACAATGTCCGTGATGGTGTAACAAAAGTTCTTAGTGGTGATGGTTATGAGAGAAATTTGAATGGCTCGAGGTAATCATGTTTGTCATTAGCTGCCTGGAAAATTTTAAATATGCTGCTCTATAAACATACGCTGCATGCAGAACATGTGTCCATTTTGCTTGATGATTGTGGGTATTTAATGGGTTTCTTAACTATGTCTATAATGAAGTTTAATTGAGATCACATAGTGTTGAGATTTTAATGATATATCTCTATAAGATGATCAATTAAGCTTATAGAAATTTTCATTTGGTTGTGTGAATGTGTCCTTTTGGTTATTGAAGATATTTATGATTTATTTGTGTAATACTCTTATGCATTTCTGAAAATTCAAATTTCTGTTGCAGTGCCTTCAGAACATCATTTGCACAGCCTTCTGGGATCTCGTTAGCACCTGGTATTCATGTTCCTTTCTTCTTTCTGTCTGTAATCTAACACTAATGAGCCTGATTATATGAATTATTCCCACAGAATTGCAGGAGTTAGTTGTTGCTGATAGTGAAAGTAGTTCCATTCGAATGGTTAACCTGAAAACAGGAGGTTCAAGACTGCTAGCTGGGGGAGATCCAGTATTTCCAGAAAATTTGTTTCGGGTATTTCTCTTGATATGGCTACTCAGCTAATTTCTGCGACACTAATCCGGCCAACAATTTTAATTCACTCTATTGTTCTGGTCAGTTTGGAGATTTTGATGGGATTGGCTCAGATGCACTCCTCCAACATCCCTTGGGAGTTGTTTATGCCAGTGACAATCAGATATATGTAGCTGATTCTTATAATCACAAGGTAGTTATGCTATGTTACTTAGTCATATAGGTCCCCACACTCTTCTTATTATTTAAGGGATAATAGTCAACTTCATCCCTGAACTATAGTCAAAATCTCAATTTCATCCTTCAATTTTCAAAAGGTCCAATTTAGTCCCTGAACTTTGGTTAGAGGATCAATTTTGTCCCTGGTCTGACATGGCTACGCATGTGGCATGCCACATCAGCACATACCACGCCACCTCATATTCAGTTTTAGATTCTGAACTTCAAATTGATTCTTTTTTCTCATACTGTAACTCTGTTTTTGGATCTGTTTGAACCATCGTGTTTCATAGAATTAATGCAGCAAAACATGGTCCTATATGAATATATTTTTCCAATGTAATTTTATAAATCTTACCTCAATACGTTTTAATTTTTTTTAGAAAACCTACAAAATAAGAATTTTTCAATGTTTCTTATGCGTTAGCAAAATAACATTTCCTGCATTTGGATTGTGTTAAGAGTTGGTTTGGTTAAAATATGAAGCAACATATAAACAATTTCAAAGTTATAAATTATGTTTAAATTATTGAATTTGAACATATATATGATATATCCGAAAAAAATCTAGGCTGCTCATGTTCTCTATTTCTCCCGTTTTGTCACTAGTTAATAAGAGCTAATGGAATAGTGTGTGGTGTTAACTCTATCTCCTTTTCTTTGTATAGATCCTAGTTACTAAACCTTTGTTCTCTCATTTTTTTTTTTGTAAATATCCCTGAGCTCTTTCATGATATTACAGTTCAGCTGGCCCATTTTACTCTATCTCCTTTTCTTTGTATAGATCCTAGTTACTAAACCTTTGTTCTCTCATATTTTTTTTGTAAATATCCCTGAGCTCTTTCATGATATTACAGTTCAGCTGGCCCATTTTAATTCCAAATAATTTCATGATGAAGCAGATCTATTTTTAAATTTTGGTATTATAAATTCTATATTGGTGTTACACGCTCATTTGCCAAGTTATCCTATTTTGGCTTGTTTTAATCTGGTGACAGATCAAAAGACTAGATCCTGTTACAAGAAAAGTTACAACTACTGTTGGTACTGGACGCGCTGGATATAGGGATGGTCTAGGGTTATCAGCTCAAGTAAGCTATATTATAGAAAACTAATTTTTGTTCATTATCCTTCAGTTATGATTGATCTATCATGATTGTCACTTTAAATGAATGCTAAAGTATTCAATTTTTCTAGCTGTCTAGCTCTATTATAGGTGTATAGTTGCTTTGTTTACCGTATGTGACAAACATTTTTTTTTACTACGGACAACTTACAGTTGTTTTGATTTTCTTTAATGCAGCTTTCTGAACCAGCAGGACTTGTAGAAGTTGGAGAAGGTAGTTATGTTTCATTTTTGGTTCTGTTCTCATATAGTTTTTCAAATTAGCCAAGGCATGAGATATCATTGCACAACTTTAGCCTAGAAATAGTTTCTTGAGTAACTGAAACTCATAGCAGAAAATTTTATTTGGCCTGATATCGCCTAACTTTCCTTTTATGATAAAAAAAAATTATTTGGCATGCTATCCGCTGTAGTGAAGCTAGGAAATTTGAGATGGATAAGCACAAGTTTGGCAGATAGCAGATAGTTCGAAATTTAGTGCCTTAAGCAGGTAATCTTCATTGTATTTTACTACAAGGTTGTAGGCCTTGGCCTACCCATACCACCCTGCTGGCTCCGCCACTGGTTATCTGTCACTGGTGCATTGCATTCTTCCTTTACGAATAGCAAAAACAAGGCTCACATGAGCAAATAACTCCATATAATTTTCTGTAACTTTGCAATCAAGCCGATATCTTTTTTAGTTTAGATAATGAGATGTCTCCCCTGATGGGGAACTTTTTTTTGGATGCTCTTTAAGCACCAAATCCGAGTCAAATATTCCAATAATCCAATATAATAAAGGGTTCTTATGATGATGCAACAAAAAGGCTCCACAAGAATTATATTTACCACTAAAAACTATCCTTGACCCTTAGTTTGTCATAATGAGACTATGCCGACAAATTCCTAGCAAAGCGCAACAGTTTTTGCTAATTTCACTACAATTATCACTACAGAAATCTTAGTTCCCAGACTTATAAATTCATTTTTTTCTTGTCGGTCATAACCATTATGTCACATTGTGTTGCAATTTGAAACTTATATAATATATAATGATATAACTGACCGTGCTACTGAAATATTATAGGAAGGCTTCTTGTAGCAGATACAAACAACAGCACAATCAGATATATTACTCTTAGTGAGAAAGGTGCTGAGGTGAAGACCCTAGATTTGATTGGAGTGCAGCCGCCATCACCAAAACCGAAGGCATTGAAACGCCTTAGAAGGCGTTTATCAGCAGACACAGATGTTATTAATGTTGATGGTGGTTCTTCAACAGAAGGGATTTTGTCCCTTGCAATCAGAGTCCCTGATGGTTACCATTTCTCCAAGGTCAATGAGTTCACTGGCTTTTGTTTTTGTCTTGCTTTCTAGTATTGCCAAAAGGCATTAGTTGCTCTAGTGTATTTGTATTTTGTTCTATTGTTTACATTAAGACCAAAATCTTTGGATTTCCTGTGATGTAGGAAGCTCGCAGTAAATTCGATGTGGAAACAGAACCAGCCGATGCAGTTGAGATTGAGCCAGCGAATGGATTTCTGAACTCGGAAGGGCTGGCATCACTCAAGTTCAAAAGAGTGGCGTCTTCACCGTCGACGGGAAAGATAAACTGCAAGGTACATGGGCAGCAATGACATTTTATTTGCTTATTAGTACATAATACCTTCATCATGAATCATTCTAGCTCTGGGATATAAATCTTGACATGTGAAAAAAAAGGGCCAACATTGACTCTAAAAGGTATAGGAATGCATTTAGAGAGAAAGATTGTGTGTTATAATTAATTGTGGGCATTGTGGCTGCCTTATGCAAACGCTGCGTTAGCCCTGCGCGTTGTGGCCGCCCGCAAGCAGATTTCACCGGCGCCGCATCCGTCCTGCGCTCTGCCCCAGCCCTCCACGCTCGCATCGCCAGATTTCACCGCCACAGATGCAGAGCTCATGGAGGGAGATTGAGGAGGTGGAACTCCAACTGAAAAGGAACGGTCCACAGCAATGTCGATGGCGGCAACTTCTGTGGTGGCAATTTGCGCAGAGGAAAAGAGGATATTTAGCTTCGGCCAGTGCTGCTTCTAGAACTTCATTGCTGACCATTGCTGTTTTTTTTTTTTTTTGCACGGGCCTGGAACTAGTAAATGTCAGCATCACAATGTATTCATTAATCCAAAAAATAACAAAATGGTTTGTATGACACCCCATAAAGGGACAGCGATTGGACATATGATTTAGCTTCTTACATATCTTTGGCGTGATAAGCATATTAATTCATAATGATTATTCCCTTTAGATAAAGGGAGTCATTCTCCTTGAATTATGTAATTGAGTGTCTTCTGAATAATTATGTAGGTTTACTATTGTAAAGAGGATGAAGTTTGTCTTTACCAATCTGTTGCTTTTGATGTCAAATTCGGTGAAACGGCACAATCAAGTCCAAAGGAAATTACTCTCTCATATTCTGTGGCACCAAGAGATACTTCTGGTGGTGCACAGTTAATGGCTGCTACAAAGAATGCCAAGGTATAGTTGTATTCACAGTAATCGTTTATTACCTTTTTTGTCCTGAATGTCAATTCGCCTCCAGGCCCAAAATGTAAGCTTTCTTTTTGGGCTTCTTTTTTACTAAAGTTCTATATCACTTACATTGTATGCTATTTAGCTGACATGCTGTTTGTAACCTAGCTCAATTGGCTTTGTAATTATTTGTCTCCCTTCAACCAGACCACAACTATAAATTAATAAGTGATGTCACACCCGGTTTTATGACTAAAACCAAGTGCTCCTTTATGTGTGCCCAGTAATCAAGTTTCACACATAAAGTGACTTCATTAATGGTAAAACAAAATAATGTTACGATTAAAGAGAAAAGCAACGATTACCGAATGCAGCGGAAAAGAAAACCAAGCGCACTGCAGCTTCCACAGGCAGTCAACCGGAGAGACAGCACGCCTAGACTTCAGCTCATGTGTCTTCAATATCATCTTAAACTTTTCATTTAACTGAGCATCATTTATAAAGTCAAAGTTGAGTACGGGATGTACTCAGCAAGTGCGGGAAAAGATGACATGAGGTAACAATCAAGGGAAAAAGCTATATAAGGTTTTTTTGCATAAAAGCACACAATAGAGAGACACTTTCTACTAAGCACCTATTTACTAAGTGATAGACATCGCACCTATAAACCAACAAAACTACAGCCTACCCGACTGTAGCATCAATATAAAAACTAATCACAGTCTCCCACTGTGATAATCAAACCATATCAAAATTCCACTAATTATGTGAGGGTTCGTGCATGCTTATGACCGTGAGCACGGCTGTAATGATAGTTTTAACTCTGCAGAGATTATACACAACTCCCTATGAGAAGTGATTTCATCTCTTATTTCTAAGTGGACTAAAGAATCTCCATTCCGTCCGTGCTGACCGAGCACTCGCACACTTCCTTTGACGTGAAGGCTAAGAGATCACTTCAAGGCTTTTCCATGGTTTTCTCCAGCTTGTACGTGCCCACTGAGGTTTCACTTAATAAGACACTAACCGTAACCTTGTAAAGGCCTCCTTTTGTGTCAGATGGTTCTCGTGAGTAACCCTCTCTTCCCTACACATCTCTCTCCAGCGGATCTAGGCGTAACCCGCTTTTTCCGCTCCACCGGTTGGCACGCACAAAATCGGTCTCCACCACTTACTACGCCAGGCCGCGCTCATACTTGGCTCGTGGTTGTACGGTAGCACATGAGTGGTCGCTCCACGAACCGGTCCTTAGATTTGGGAAGATAACATACCAAAGGACAGCGTCGGTAACCTTGCACACAGCCTTACATCAACCATACCCCCCAAATCACTAATCTCTAAGTTGCTATTAAATAACCCATTAATTCTCGTGAAGCAAGTATTATAATAAATTTATTTAATATCACCTATCTCGACAACAGCAAGCTAAGCATGTAATCTACCCAACAAAAAGGTAAACTAGGGCGACAAGTCATAATAAGGAAAGACTAGATGAATTTCTAATAATAGGTGCGCATTCAATTTGACACAAGCATGCAATCTACAAGATAGAGGTTCTGTAAAGTAGGCATTTGCCTTTGCAATAGTGTTGCTGCTTAATGATCTTGGAGTTTTGATTCTTGAAGTCATCGCAAATCGGATCCGAAGCGAGTTCGTCTAAGCGCAGGCACAACAGACAAAGAAACACAATTCAATCACAACCAAGCATACAACAGAAGAGAATCAACAAGATAATGTTATGAATGCATAGGTTATTTCGATACGATCGTTTTGGTATAAAATTCACTTAAATCAGAGTCATGGTTTAAAAGTTATAGCGTTTATAAGGTTCAGGGACTAATTTGCAATTAAAATTAATTTTTCAAGACTTAAATGCAAATTACATTAAAATAAAACAGTAGAACGTATTAATTTATAAAACTTTATGATTTAAAATGAAATTTATTAATTGTCATGAATTATTTTATAATTTACTAAATTTATAAGCGCTTAATTGTAAAGATACTATCATCATCATCATCATCATCATCATCATATTTTTAATATTATTATTGGCAATATAAATAATATCATGGTTATATTATACTATTAATATTATCATGGTTATATTATACTATTAATATTATTTTTATTATCATCATTAATCGTGTTGTTATATTTATTGTCATTATAATTATCATCACTATTATTACTATTATAATGGGGCTAAAATTAAATTTTGAGGACTTAATTGTAATTTTTGGGAATAATCAGGTACTAAAAAATTAATTACTGAAAAGTTTAGGGACTAAAGTGTAAATTTGTCAAATGGTAGGGACTGTTTTGTAATTAAATAAAAGTACAAGGGCTTTTTTGTAAAATTAATACATTTAGTAATAATTAAGTTAGTTATAATATAGTTATTATAATTATTTTTTGTTAAGTAATATTATTAATTATTTTATTATTATATTTATTAGTTAACAGATTAATTCTGAAAATAATTATCATAATTTCGCAATAATTTTAATTAATCAGTTGAGCTGACGTTAGCATGACGTCATGTTGACGTAGTAAGGGCTTGTTTTATTTTTATTTGGAAAAGGGTGATTAATCCGGACCTTTGATTTCAAAATGGATGGACGGGATTATTTGGCATACGTGGCATATTTTGGACGCTTGGATCTTGATCGGGCGGATGGGATTCAATTAAATCAAATGGCGGTGGCGCGATCTAATCTGGATCGCTCTGTCCGGATTGGACGGCTGGGGTAGCCCGCGCCTGGGCAGGGCGGCGGCCTGGCTGACCGGTAGCCAGAGGCGGCGACGCCCATGGCGGCTCGCCGGAGGCGGCCGTTGGCAGTGCTCCGGTGCGCGGTTCTTTGCGTGGAGCGGCTCAAATCGAAGAGGGGAGTGCGGGGATCTTTACCGTGGTGGTTGTCGGCATTGAGGAAGACGGAAGGGTGGCGCGCGATAGCGAGGAGCGCCGGGGAAGGTTCGACGGCGACGAGCGCGGTGTCTGGTGGCGAAACTCGTCAAGGAGCAGTTGCTTCGGGTGCGGCGCGGCATGGAGAAGCCCGGCACGGTGTCGAACGAGGCTGGGGCGTCTCCGAGGGGCGGCGTGACGGACGGCTAGGGTTTCGGGTTTTGGGGTGGAGAGAGAGAGGCGAGCGGCGCGGTTTTTATCGAGGATTGGAGCGGTTGAGGCGGAGGAGATCGTGGGGCACTGTTGGAGAGGAAATCTCGCGGAAATCGGGGGCGATTGGGGCAGCGCGCGTGGTGAAGCCGCATGCGGTTGGGGAAGGTTGGAGGAAGGGGATGACGAGTGGGGCCCACGCGTCAGAGAGAGAAGAGAGAAGAGAAGGGCGGCTGAGCCTGGTGGGCTGCTAGGGAGATTGGGTCGAAGTAGAGAAAGGGAGAGGGTTGCGCCTCAGGTCAGGTAAGCTTTTTCTTTTGTTATTACTTTTTCTTATTGACTTTTAATTTATTATTATTATTATTATTATTTTAATCAGATTATTTCAAAACTTTGAAATGATCTAGTACATTTAAAATATAGAGATAATTATATTCTATTCAACTTGAAATATTTTTGAAATAAAATCATATTTTAAGACATCTTTTCTAAAATCCAAATTTGAGTAAAACATCTTTTCGTTCCTTTTTATTTATTTCCTTTATTCTTTTTTATCTTTGATTTTAATTTCTTTTATCTATTTATTTATTATAAAACAATTGAAGAATTCATTTGAAAGTATTTGAGATGAATTCATTTCATGTGTTATTTAAAACCTTTTCAAATAAAACCGAATTTCACAATAAAATAATATTTTCAAGATATCTTTTCAGAAATTAAAATTATGAGAAAGCACCTCTTTTTTAAATCAAATAAAACTTGCTTCTAAATACCAAAAATCATTTTACTAGATTATTTCCAAAATAGTAAAATAATTTGAGATGGATTCATTTTAGTTCATTTGAAAGTTTCCAATTAGAATCAAAGTTCACAATAAAATCATGTTTTAAAGACATATTTTTAAAAATCAAATTTAGGGAAAACACCTCTTCATTTTTTATAAATAAACTTACTTTTAAAATAAATACAAAATCATTTTATTAAAGCAAGTTAATTATTAAACAAAACGTTTAAACTTTATTTTCAAGGAAATTTTGAATACCTTTAAAATTGAAAACAAATGAATAATAATTAAAATTATTTAAATAATTTCAAATTTTACTTTATTTTAGTGAAGAAAAGTTCACATCCCCAAATTGGAAAATTTGGGGTGTGACATCAGTTCCTTGATTGGTTGGAACACCGTATGCAGTCTGTTGAAATCATTTTAGCCCAAATCATTGATCGAAGTATAGTTGTACTGAACAATCTGATTACATGCGGCAAGCACAGTGGTATGGTGGCGTATCCAAAGTAATACTTGCGGCTTACATTTCTTTAGGAGAGTCACGGAATGATATAGATTTTAACATCATCTTACTATTAGTCTACTTGTGCTTGAGCCATATCAAGCAAAATAGATGGGATCATTTGATTGGTTCCAGATTATGATGGCTGACATCTGTCATGAAGAACTCAATGAGAGGATGGTAGGCCTACTGATGAAGGGAGACATAGAGATAAAAGGTGATGTTGTCAACTGAGTTATACTACAGTTTATCAGTTTATGCGGATTCAGACGTTGTGCATCCCTTCTTACAACACCTAGTGTGCTAGCTCCCTGCATTTTTATGGTTTCTGTTGCTGGTTCGTTGACTGATCGTTTATGTTATCGATTCATCACGGTCCGTGCATGGCAACTGCTCTCCTATACAGATATATACCATATTGCGTTAGAATATATCGTACATGGAACTGTTGGAAAGCATGTCATATATGAATTTTTCAGTGACACATAAGAGGGGTGAGCTGGTGATGCTGCTCTGGTCAAATGCCATCCTTAGTTCCTTTACGAATCTCAAACTGATAACGAGTCAGTAGCTGGCACGTTTGTTGACCTCTTACATCTTATTCTAACATTGACACCTGTGTTTCCCCTAATCCACAGACCATCTACCAAATGATTAGGGTAACAGATTTGGGTAGTATTAGAATTTCCCTTTGATTGAGTTTGTCGATTTCCGTGGGACAAGCCCCCTTGATTCAGTTTGTCAATTTTCATGGAACCCAAGACCTGACCAATTGTCAGATTGTTAATGCCATGTCAGCCACAGGACAGGTAAATTAGGGACCCTTAGCTGCCATGTGTTAGAACAGTATCGTGGGCCTCATGGCTGCCATCTGCAAAGCATTTTCTGTGTCGGGCCACCGGGTCTCTTGCATGAGCAGCATTTTGGCTATTAGGATCTGGATAATCATTGGGTAACGCTAGTCCTTAGGCTTTTGTTGTTAGACTGGTAAGAACATCGCCTTCCATTAGCTGGTGGTGTTAGGCAGACCACCGCCAGCCTTATTGTCCTATGATCGCCGAACTGACGGAAAGCGAGCCTGATAACCGGTAGTAGTAGTTCATGCACCAAGCAGCGTCGGTAGCTGGTGACCAGAGCCTGCTGAGCCTCTCTCCGTTTTTAAAATAAATGTGGTTGTAGATTTTTAAATTTTTTATTTGACTATTCGTTTTATTTAAAAAAATTAAAAAAATATATATTTATTTTATTGTAAACCGATTCATTATTAGAATTACTTTAATCTTGACTTGTTTATTTTTATATTTTCAAAAAAAAATTGAATAAAATGAATGATCAAACATTGATTTTAAAAAATCAAAAACGACATTTATTTTAAGACGAAAGAAGTATTTGTCAAGAACAGTACTGCTCCTTTGACCTGTTCATCCCCATGACATTCTTGGGCTCATGGCATCTCGCCGGCGGTCCTTCCGGAGTCCACAGCCTGGAGCGAGCAAGCAGTGTTGTATGCGCCCTGCAGCTAGTGATAAATCTGTGTTCCCCTTTATCTCGCATGGAGCCAGACTGCCAGAGCCCAGAGGATGCTAATCAGAGCCTTTTGAGTTCAAGAGACCCTAGGCGCGTTCAAAAAGAACCCGGCAGAGGATGTTTGAAAGCGTAGCGTTCGGCCTTGCGTCTTTGGCCCTTGGCGTGCCAATCAAAGTGTTTACCCGAGACGCCTGCTGCAGCGCCAATCAGACACTTACCAGAGCCAGCTGACAGCTTGTAAAACGATGGAAGTAGTATGACTGTACGAGGGGCCGTTTGGAGCGTCTCACCTGCCTGGCTCGGCTCATGCCTGAAAAAAAAGTGTAGAAGCACTAATCCAGCTAAGATGAACTACAGTACAATGTAGCTGACTTCGCCTGGCTCATCCTGCTCGTCCACAGTGAAGTGTTAGAGGAAGAGCTCCTTCGGCATAAGCCGCACCAAATGGCTCCTGAAGCCGCACCAAAGTGCCAGATTAATTTTTCTTTTTCTGGCCACAGGACAATCCGCTTCCTTATTAGCAAAGCTCAGAGAGAGAAAAAGATTTTTTTGAACGCGATGGACCAAAGGCTCCCGATGTGCGCGGTCGTCGACAGCATCAGTCGTTGCTACTTTGCACGCTCCACGTCGATGATTAACTATAGTAGGGACAAGCAATGTACGCGCAGGGGGGGAGGCAGTCAGGCAGCGACCAAAACCACCGCAGCGACACTGCCACATGTGAGAGTGCCTCCACCAGACGTCGCCACCAGACCAAGGATATCCTGTACTACCGCGTGCGGTTCCGAGCTCGGATCGGGCAGCGGAATCTGCAGCAACATGGGCTGTCCGCCCCCGCAACCTCTCCCAGCCGGCGCGGCTTTTTACGTGGTTCCGCCGAGCGGAATGGGAAGGCCTGCCCCTCCTGCCGCCAGCCCTCCCTGCCTGCCAATCATGCCGGTCGAGCTTGCGCGCGCGCGCGGGCGCCTAGGCGGCTGTGAAAAAAATTCGCTTATGACTCCCACCCGCGCCTTGCCCCTCGCCGGGGGACACACGCCTTTTCCACAGACGCGACACCCGGCACCAGACGCTTAGGCACCCGCACCGCCGCACGGCAACTGAGCAAGCGCTCGGCCGGAAGGCGAAGTTTTGCCCTGCCCACGACCGTCCTGCCGGGTTGTGAATTATGATTGCTCGTGACTCTTTTGATCTCGCCCGGTCTGCACGCCGTCAATGGCGTCCACCAGAGGAATGCGTTCGTTCGACAGGGTGGTGACGGTGACTCATCCGTGCAAGCCGCGCCACAAAACTTGGTCGTACGAATGCCCGAATCTGTACTTTGGATTTGGTGAGGTACTACTAGAACGAACGGCCCTGCGGTTGCGTCTCAAGACACGTGACGTTGAACGAACACGTCCTGGGATCCTGGCGGTGTGACACCAATTAGCAAGCAGACACGGAGCTAGGAGCAACACTAGCCTGAGCAGTGAGCACAGAGGCACCGGGCGGGCATGCTGCCGCCCTACACTGCACTGCACATCCTCACGCCGCGGGCGACCCAGCTCCCTGCGCCCGAATAATAAAAAATCCGGACAACCGTCTGGATCCTACTCAACCTTTCTCTGTGTAATCTTCAACATTCGGGCTCTCCTGCAAAAAAAAAAAAAACATGTCGATCAAAGCGAAGCGTGATCCCGTCCGTTCGTCCCTGAGAGTTGACGGCGTGGGGGCTCGTCCGGACATCCGGGCGTCCGGTAAAAATCCACTCATGCCCTATGCCGCTCCCGTAAATGCCCGCCACAGGCCCCCTGCCGCGCTGTTGCTGGCACGCGCGCGCGAGTGGCGAAAAGCCCCGGGCCATCTCGAACTCGTTGCTCGCAAGCATCTGAAACACAACGGGATCGACTTGTAGTTGCTTCGATCAAACAGTGTGGTGGAGCCGGCCTGCCGACCGCGACCGATCGGCGTGCGTGGCTTGCCTTTACTTGATCCATGTGGTTCGGTTCTGCATGTTACTAGCAGTGCATTGGCGACGAATCATTGCAGCTAACAGTGTAGACTCATGCTGATGTTGTAGGTCTTTTTAGATGCTATACTGTAGTTTCTATGATGGCAACGGTGAGGGCTCTGAGGACGGCTGATCCAAGTAGGAGTATCAAGTTCTATCCATGTTGCTTCTTTTTCTTCTTTTTTGTGTTTTTTATTGTTTTTTGCTCAGCTTGTTCGTACGTTTCTACAGTACTAGTTCTTTCTTTGCATCGGCACGTATAACTTGTGCGCGTACGGCGTACCTATGTACGCAAACGATCCAGTATAAAATCTGTGTATTTCAGTTGTTCAAGTAGTCAGGTGTACATATGGCGCATAGTAACATGGAGCACTTGCGACGACAGCTAGTAATTGTGAAGACTCACTTGATAACCGTACGAAACATGGTGTGTTTAAAAATGCAGAGTTGCGATAACTCAGGGCCTCGGACGCAGCCCAACCGTGCAGCGACTATTTGGAAAATGTACAATATGCAAACATAGAAGATGATCATGATTCAAAGTGACGGTGATCCGTTCGGTTTAAATTTTTCTTTGAGCCCGGCTCAGGCAAGCATATTTCGCGAAGCTCGAGTCTGGAGTTGTACTGTTGAAAGCAAACCATGGCATGCAGATGCAGATACTAACAACCAGCATGCACGCGAAACACTGCTCTTTGGCCGCAGCGGATGCGGCTTGGCGCGCGGCAGGGCACCGTGTCCCGCGCGCATAGTCGCGCCTGCACCGCCAAAACACAGTCCCAGCTTTAGCACACGGTGTGTCCTGCACCCTGGACGCCCCGACCCAGCCGCGCCGGGCGCTCAGCTCCAGACGTACAGGTACAGTACGGCGTCCCTTCGCTCAGAGCCGTCCGTCCGCCGGCCCCCGCCCTCGCCGCACATCACATGATCCCATTACGCCGCTGCCGATCGAGCTCGCAGATCACGAGGCACCGCGCCGGCCATCTCTCTCAAGAAGCTGCCAGCGCATGCCCAAGGTTTACCTCATCGCTCACTCGCGGGGGCCGGTCGGTCGCACAGTGTGTGGTGGAGCCTGCAGCATCGTGCGCGGCCGAGCCGATGGCTTGCCTTTACCTGATTCATGTGGTTCTGAATGCGTGCGCCATTAGCGCTTAGTACTGTGTGTAGCGATCATGGCAACGCTGAAGGCCTCGAGGGCTCTTCTCGTCCGTACCTGATCCAACTGAACTATTCATGATACTCCAGATAGACGTGCATTGGCAAATCAATAGTTCTGTGCTGCTGATTACAAATTTGATCATGGCAACTGCTGCCGAGTGCAGACGCATGTGGAACTTTTATTCTGCGTATTAGACTAATTTTATCTGCACCGTTTGCTACATGATCAGATGGCCCGGATGGTTTCAATATCTCGTCCAACAGAATTTGATTGGGGGCACTTAATTTGCGCTATTCACCATGTCATCGAACTACGCATTGCAGTCACTTTTTCAAATGCTGGATGCTCTCCCCTTTCCCAGATCCCCTGGATCGATCACCGACCTGCTGAGCTGAGCTGAACTGAGCATGCACGGCATGTGCACGCCAGATGATGCAAACAATTTGAGATTAGCAGCTGTAAGGAAGCGAGGGAGCAGGCATGCGTGCAGGCTATGGCTAGGCTTTGGGATTTAAAACTCGCGCGCCGGGCTGCACGCAGCGCGGAGCTCAGCTGCAGAGAAGAGATCGAGGTCTAAACAACTCGTCCAAAACAAAAAACGCAGCGCGGATCATGACGGACGGCTACGGCGAGCGTAGTACGAGCGAGCTTTGGGAGCGGCTCGCTTTTGATTCCGCTAGTTTACGCCTGCCGAGGCGGCTGTTTTGACTTTGCCTGGGTGGGCAGCCGCCTCATAAAACGGGGGCCGAGCATCCACGCGCACACGTCTTTTACACGGCCGGGCAAGGTTGATCCGGTGTGGATCGCACATGGCCATGGCCTTGGACACCTTAGCAGTACTAGCATCGTTCGTTCCTCACGGGTCAATCAAATCCAATTTCCCTTCACATAGGGGGCAAAAATTTCACCCCTGGTTTTGAGTAAAGATTGTTGCAACTTTACCAACACACCTGAGACGCGGTAAAAAAAAAGGTCACTCTGAACCTCTGGTTTCCAGCTAAACAGACAACGTCGAGTGAAACCTCGTTCACCCACTTGAGTGCAAACCAACAAATTAGCGGATAAGCCCGGGGTTTAACCCGAGGGAACCGAAAGCTGAGTAGACAGGACACGAATGATTCAGCCCGGTTGTGCCGCGGGGTTGCCTGAGCGGAGCAACGTCCGCGCATGTGACCCGCCGCCCCGCCCCGCCCCGCCTCGGGCTCCTCTCATGTTACCTCACCGTGCGACCGCCCCGGTGCCGCGCGTCCATGAGGAACATGCAGACACATGCTACAGCTACTGCGCTACAGCTAGTCCCTGGAGCGGAGAGGATGCAAAGCTAGCAGCGGCGCAGCGCCCCTACGCCGGCGTGTGCAGTCCCTGTTAATGATGGCTAAGCGAAGCATTAGCATCGGATCACTCGCCGGAGGGATAAACAAAACGCAGAAGCCACTGGAGCCGCACGTTATGCTAGCACACCAACGCCTAGCTAGGTCCAAACAATGCGAACGACGCGTAGTTAGGTTGTGGGAACCGCTTGATCTGGATCAGCGGCCAGCCGGATCCACTCTACGGAGCAGCACTGGAATATGGGCAGTGCGAGCTCACAAGTGCTACGTACTACTCCTCCTATGTTACATGGGCAGTGCCTGGACGTGTCTGCTGTTAACCTTGTCATTTCCAGGGGCGTAGTGGCTAGCGTAATAGCGCGACGCGAGCGAGTTTTTGACGGGGACACAACCAAACCGTTTTCTGTGGCTCGCTCTAAACATGTGAAGCTGTAGCAACTATAGAAAGAGGCCAGCTAGGTACTGTATGTTGCAGCGCTGGACTCTGTTCTGGGCTCTGGATTAAACATGCAACAGGGGTGCGGTACACGGTTTGTGCCGTTCTCTAGCAATCTGATGGAACGCCACATGGTACGGTAAAACCTGGACGGAATCCACGGTCGTTCAAAGTTTCACGCGAGGAGTACTAGGACAGAACGGAGGAGACGGGCGAGGTCTCAAGCACCATGACCAGGCCATCATGTCCGTGCGATCCCTACACCCCCGTTGAGCTGAGCCGAGCCCACTGGTGGACAACCACGGTGCCAGAAAGTCCAAACCCGGTGGACCTCATTATCACTCACTCGGCTGCTTACTCCCAGTGTCACACATGCAAAATGAATTAGATCGAAACAAAAAAAATATTAACGCATCAGCATTCGGCGCAAGGGAAAATCAGAGAGGATCACAGGAGGGAGGGGAGCAGAGCAGTGGAGCACCATCAGCGTTGGCCGTTTGCCAGTGGCGTTCGTTCCTCTCCCCTTTATATGCCCAACCTCCCAAAGGTCTCGCTCCTCCCCATCCCAACCCATCCCATTCCACCTTCCTCCTTCCTTCCTTCCTTCCATTCCCCCGTTTCCCATCGCTGCACACCAACCGGCCCGCGGATCAGCAAGGAGAAACAACTCTCAGATCACAGCTCGTGTCCGACAATCCTGCTCGATTTCGTTTGCATCCAGTCCGTCGAAAGCTCTGTTTCCGGGAAAGAAATTCTCGGCGCTCGAGGCAATGGCGTCGACGTCGGGCTCTACGGCGGCCGGGGACGAGAGGGAGATGGAGCGGAAGCGGAAGCGCACCGCCGCGGGGGGAGAGTCTGCGGCGGCGGTGTCCAAGTGGCGGACGCGGCGCGAGCACGAGATCTACTCGTCCAAGCTCCTTGAGGCGCTCCGCCTCGTCCGCGGCGGGTCGTCATCCACATCCTCCTCCGGCGCCGCCGCGACCCCGCGGCGCAGCAGGGCCGTGCGCGAGG
>BCLF01000002.1:2028640-2060048 GCA_001602275.1 Zoysia japonica | reverse complement strand
CGCGCGGGCGCACGTGCTGGAGCCGCGCGATCCTTGGCAACCGCTCCCGCCGCCTCCAGGCCGCTCGCCGCGCGCGCCTTCGCAACCCTGCCGCCCCGCCTTCGCGCAACGCACCCGTCCCTGCCGCGGCCTCCGCCGCGACCTCACAGCAGGGAGACGGCGCAAAGACGCCGCCCCTAGCGAGGAAGGCGAAGTTACTGGGGCGGCTAGTGCCCGGCTGCCGAAAGCTGCCGTTCCCGGCGCTCCTGAGCGAGGCCTCCGACTACATCGCCGCGCTCGAGATGCAGGTGCGCGCCATGACGGCTCTCGCCGAGGCGCTGTCCGCCGTCTCATCCTCTTCGTCGTCGTCAGGTAGCGGCGGCGGCGGTGGCGGTGGCGGCAGCACCCCTCCTCCGGCATGACCCTAAGCCAACAACAAGCTTCACGATTCGTGCATTCGTTGTAAATTTTTCCCTCTTTTCCCCTTGAATTTTTCCTCGGGGTTAGTTAACCTCTCCCTCCCTCTCCTCTCCTCTCCATCCGTAGTTTGTCCTGTTCTGCCTTATTAGTTGGGTGAGCGGTTAGTGTGATGATGATGAATGATGATGGCGTTCTTCCAGTGGTTAACTCGCAGTGCTGCAATCTAGTGTTTGTAGAGGCCATAGGCCAGTGGTTTTGCTGTCTAGTCTCTTTGATTCCAGGATTCTTTTGTTGGTTGCGTTGTTCTGCTTGCTTTGCATCGATCGTTTTCTGATGAATGCATCATCTGAAATGTTGAGATCACAGTCGTGTGCCTATGCATTTTTGTACCCTTCCGTTCATGTGCTTCCTGCTGAACTGTGCCTGATTCTTGCAAGTATCATAATCTTGCGATTATAATTACCGTGTACTTTGAATACAGTTAAAACATAGCAACCCGGAAACGATGCTCTGTTGCTATCTCGTGGTAACCGAGAACGAAGAGTCCTTCGTGAGACCTGCCCGTGATCCCGGGTTAACTCGACTAGTCGAGTAAAATCCAGATTTATTACGCGATCCAAATCTCTGGCTGCCTAATCCTGGTACCCACAGCCATCCTGCATCGGCCCACCCATCCGTGTTTTTGTTCCAGTAAATAAAGCAAGAGGAGGGATACTGATACATCATCTTCGTGTCGTACGTGACGGTTTATTTCAAACCGCGCTCTAGTGACATGGATGGAACGTGAAATGTTGCAATGCGTGGGTGAGATTAAATATCACGTGGCCGATCTGAGCGGCACGCCAAGTTGAAATCCCAGGGCCCACGTGCAGTCAAAACTCACGGGGCCCGTCGCACAACGCAGCCCATCGCCATTGCTTTGCAGTTAAAACCATCTCATGGACAGAGCACAGGAGGAGGAGGACTGGAGGAGGCAGCGGCCCCCACGTCAGCAGCAGTCGTCCGATCGTACGGTTCCTTCCCTTTCTTCACTCACGTCGCATTCGCCGGCCCCTCCGTAACGGGGCTCCGGCGAGCCGAAAGTACGGCCATGCCCCCCGCGCTACGCGACACCGCCAAGGGCACCGTCGCGGCAGCGGGTGAGTGCCGGAGGCTCCCGGCCGAGCGAGGCCGGGCTGGCTGGCTCATAATGGAGACGGGGCCCAGGCGTCGGCGAGCGGCTGCGCTGGGCGTTGAAGGGGCGCGGCCTCCACGTGGTCCGTACCGGTGGTGGGGCGCGGGGGCGGCCGCGACGTGGCGGGCGTCTGATTGGCCCGGCCCGGCCCGTCACTGTCGCTAGTTCCAGCCATGGCGCTCTGCCGCCGCCCGCCGCTAGGGCCATAGCTAGGCAGGCTGTGCGCGCCTCCGAGGCTACCTGCCGAGCGGTGCTACGCCGCGGATCATGATTCGTGCGTCACGAATCAACGCCGCCTTGCACTGTGCCCTGCCGTGCACCCTACTCCGGTCGATCCCTGTGCTGTCTGTGCGCTGTGACGATGCGTCGTAATCCAATCGTCTCCGCTCCCATGTGTTGTGTTGTGCGTCCATGCCTTTCACTCGCTCTGCAGCTTGATCTTCTCTAGCGCTTCCTTCTGTCTAGCGCTGCAAGTTTGCTTCTTTCTAGTCTCATCCAATCCAAACCAAACCCAAAATCACAAATTACACTGAATTATTTTCTGCACATCTGAGAGTGGGAGCTTGGCCAAAAAACGGAGCAATCTCAAGTCATTTCGTAATCACGTACCAGCTTCCAGTGACGTGGATGTTTTTTCCTTCTCTCTTTCGCTGGGGACGGACGGTGATGTGGATGTTTGGTATTGGCGCATTGCTGCACGCATATGTCGTGATGAGTAAGAATTCATCAGCTGCGGAGTAGTGGCCGTGCTCGTGGGTGCTGATCCCGTTCCGATCGCTGTTGGTTTCCCCTGCCCGTTCGTCGCGTTGGATGAAGGGATAGGGTTGGTGGCCGGCCGTGGCCAGCTTTGGTGGCTGGCGCCGCGGCCTCGCAGGCGTAACGCAGCCTTTACCTGAGCTGGGGGATTTGCTGTGTCTGTACTGTGGCAGATAGATTTGTTGTTCATTAGTGGCACTCGTAGTTATTTCTTTTAAAATTAAACTGATTTTTATAAAACAATTTCTATGAAAACCGTGCGTTCAAAGGAGCTCGTAGTCTGGTGCACCAGTGTCCTGAAAACCTGCCTGCCTTCAGCTTCGTTTCATATGTGATGATTCTGTTCTATCTGTCTTCGTGCCAGAGCCTGCCATAATCAACGTGGAACTATGCTCTTGGATTCAGTCAGATGATATATGCTTGTATGGAGTGGTCTTATCTCCTCTGTACTCCTACACCTAGCAAACAGTCTCTACTTCCAGCGGAAAGAAAGGCAAATGGATTTGGAGTCCACTGACAACTCCAGAATTGAAATTTCACCACTCTCTGTAAAAAACAGCAGAAACATTGGTCAATCTGGATCCGAGACCAGCGCTAGCTCCCAAGCAGGAACGGATCGGGCCTGTATTAAGCCGACCGCGATTGATCCTCGCATTAGATTTGCCGGCGCTCCAAGACGCGCGGCCAACGAAGTTTGCCCCGAGCCCGTCACGCCGCGGGGCCCCGCACCCAAGTCTGCGAACACCACGAGCCATGTGGGATGGCTGTCCGACGAGACGTGGTCCCGGCCAGCCCCGTCCTGTTGTGCGTTCATCCCTTTCCCATCGGGTCGGCGTCGTGTTGGTGGCGGTGGCATGGCGTCGCGCCGCTTTGCTCTCGTCGTCCCTTCCTCCTTTTCTCTGTCTCGCTGCACATGGGCCTTGCTTTCCCTAACCTCCCGTCTGCACTTCGAAAACTCTTTTTCTATCCGCTTTGACAGAGGGAGACCAAAACGGAAAACCGTGGCGAAGCCCACCACGTGGGGGGATTGCCCCCCGAGCCACACGCGCTGACAAAAAAATCCTGGTGGAGTGCCTTGGCACCTTTCACAGCTGACGTGGTCCGGTCTTCTTCCTTGGAGTCGCTGAGATTGGATCTTTCTCGCAAGTGTTTTAAAATGCAGGTGACAGGCGGCCGAAATCTTTTTTTAAAAAAAAAAATAGGGAAAGAGAGCATCCAATTTTTTTATTCTTTTTTAAGCACATACATGACGTAACAGAGGAAAGAGAAGAGAACAATATCCATCCTCGACAAGTCCTCGACAAGAAGGATTGACCCAAACATGTCACGAGGACGGCCGAAATCTTTATCAGTGTGAGGGTTTTTATTTTTGCCCGATGGATCTGAACTTAATCTGCATTTAGACATGCAATCTCTCTTGAGATCATCAGGTTGTCTTGACCTGATTCTCGTCCGCACAAAGTGTGTATACGACATGCAAGCAGACATGAGTGTCAGGCGGTCGATCGTTGGCTTTGAGCATATGCACGAGCCATGTCATAAAAAATGGAGCATAAACAGATGATAAGGACCCAACAAAAACTAACAATACATGTACACATATATGTCCTGGCCGTCTGAAACTCAGCGAAAACGGCAGCACACGGCGTTTCTCTCGCGCCTGCACGTTGCGTGTCGCCCTTTCCCGTCTCTCTGCCCCGTGAATCCGCGACACGGGAGGTGGGGAGCGACGTGACGCCGTGTGATGGTGTAATCATGGTGTTTTCCTTTGCCCGGGGAGATTACCTGGAGACGGTGGCGCTCGCGCTCGCGCAAGGCGCATGCACCTGCCTGGCCGGGTCCGGAGAGGGCGCCTTGGCCGTCGGTTTCGCCCCACGGTCGACGCGACGAACGGCGGTCAAAGGAACTGCACGAAACCGACGTCCATTGATTGGGTCTCGAGCAGCGTCGTTGCCCGTTGGGCCGCCACTTCAACGGTTCGCCATGCCGATGCCGTCGTCGCGTAAAACCTCTAGTGGGGTCCGACTGGTTTTACTCCGTAGATTTGATGGATGAATGAATACCGTGACCAGTCACTGCAAATGCTTTTCCATATGGTCCGCAGTCCTTGCTGCTGTCATCAAGTTCCAGTCGCTGCTAGTACCCAACAAGGAACAACAATGAAGACCAAGAGTTTCAAGGCTCGCCGCCGACGGGACCTTTCCTCCTCAGGATAGCTAGGCTCACCGCCTCCGCCACCGGTGACCAGAGAGTGCGTCAAGTGGCGCGCGTCAACTTGCCGGAAAGGGCTCCAGCGCTGCGCGGGAGTGAGGACCTGAGTGCCGAGTGCCGACGCGTCATGTACGACGGCTCCTGCTGCTGCTGTGGTTGGGTCGGTTACAAAGGCGATTGATTGGCCTGCGCGCACATGCATGGGCCGCGCCAGCCACTTGGGTATCGTGGACCCGTGGTAGGGCATGGACACATGAGGAGAGCTCGCCGACGAGCAGTTAGGTTTTCCCGTTTCTTCCCCGAAGAAACGGCAGCCAACCTCCCGTCCCCTCCTCGCCATTTGTTGGATACTGCCGAGCCCACCTCCATGCTTCCGCAATGGGCAGAGAGCTACCCACCGTTTGGCTGTGCATTCTGTGTGCTGCTAGCAGCTCTCGTTGCTATTCACCGCTGGCTATTTCTAGTGCCATGCACCGCCTGCTTTGCTCTGCGCGGGTTCGTCGATTTTGCTTGTCGGCACGCAACTGCCGGACAATGTACCGATGTGGAAATCGGACTGGAAGGAGCAGACTGGGGGCGTGTCGTGGCCCAGATTAGCATCCGCCATCACCACTAAGCAATCAACGCGCCTTTCTTCTCTTTCGAATTGCCATCACAAGTTCAGGTTGCAGAAACGTTTGCTTATGGCGGCCCTGCTGCATGCAGTATAGATGCAACAAAAAAGAAAAGAAAAGAAAACGTACTACACTAGGAAGCATTCATTGCCTCGCCGAACGAAATCGACATGTAGAATTTTCGATGGAATTTGTCCAAGAAAAAATTCTACTGAGAGGAAGACGATGAAATCCTGCATTTTGCATCGATGAAGACTAAAAATATGCACTACTATACAGCCACCACAGAAGCTGAATTTTTTTTTTTTACGAGAGATGTTATAATGGTTGGAGTGAACCACAACCGTTCATTTAATCAGATCTAATAGTTAAAAATAAAAAAAAAATACCTAGTTAAAAGTACTAAATTGATGAACTTAATACTAAAAATAATAAATCTGATATCAATTTTTAAAAATTAATGATTGAAATTAATCGAGGAGGGGAGGTATACCTCCCAAGCATCGCAACACGTTTTACTCGCTTTGTTTGTGGGTGCTAATGTCTTTTTTGTTTCTTTTGTATCGTGTCGTTGCCTGTTAGTGGCTGGACGGGCACCGTTTCTTGTATTTAAGTAGGAAACAAAATGAGTGCGATGAACTAGAAAATGGAGACGAAAACAAGTTTGCAATCATCAGAGTAGGTAGGTGACATACACATGATGTCCATGGAGAAGTCATACGCCTTTTTGTGGTCACTGACTCAGTTTATCGGCGCGTATTCTGGACCTCTGGCGTCCGAAATGTCAACACGAAGCTGTAGAGGGATTCCCGCGTACCTCCTCCATGCCATGCAAAGCGGTTGTTAAGATATAACCTCGTAAGTCAAACTAAGAGAGTAAGAGATGGTTAAACACGCAAAAACAAAGAAAAATATATTCAACATTAAGGGCAGTTAGTAATACCTTTATTCGTAAGTTGATGGTGTCAGAAAAAACCATTTGAGAACACATTGAGTATTATTTAAAACACATGGTGTACAGTGGCGAAGCCACGTTCAGGCCAGCCGGGGCTCTGGCCCCCCTTGGTTTGCAAATTTCTTTGAGCATTTGAAGATTGTGGAGAAGAAAATTACAATAAATCACTTGCAAATCAGCTTAGCCTTTAATCTGACCCCTCCTTGCCTCTAGAGCTGGCTCCGCCAGTGATGGTGTATCATAACGTGTAAACTGAAAAAGACCGAGTTTGACGCGTATATGCTGAGAAGACAGTGGATAGTTTGAGGTTCACAAAAAATATTTGAAATTTATTGTGAAATGCACGACTAGCATCCAGGGTTAATGAAATTGTCGAAACCTGCTGGTTTTTGTGAAAACTGGTGAAGCCAGTCCGGCTCAATTTCACTCGATGACTAATCTTTATATATTAAAGCGCAAGCGTTTTCTTAACCATCGTTGCGTCATGTTACCTTAAAAAATATTAACCGTCGGATTAAAATCTAACAGTAAATATTAAGAAGGAGAAAAAATTCTTTCCCCGTCAATGTAGGAGTGTGCTTTTACTCGGCAGAAGCAAGGCATGAACGACCGTATCATCGCCCTAGCTTTTTTAGGTTTAACATAAATTTTGACTATAGTCATATTTAATTTTTTATAAATTTCATATATTATAATTTGCTTTATCATTAAAGTTATTTGAATCACAACTTAAAATTTAACATATTTGAATTAATTTTTTAGATAAGTTGAATAGTCAAAAATGATATTAAAAATCAACAGTAAACAATGATTTAGTAATGGAGGGAGTATGTGGTAGTATACATGAAAAATAGCATAAATATAAGAAATTATAACTGTTTTGTTAAATCAAATTTACTTTTGCAATAGATTCAATAGAACTATTTCAAAAGATATAAGAGAAATTCTTATAAATTTATTCTACTTCTATGTACTGCTAAAATTAAAGACTTTTATATGTTATAAAAATGTATATTTAGATAACTTAAATTGTTTTATCTTTTAAAAATGCTCTTTGATTACTATGAGAAATAAGATTCAATTTTTTTTCCGCTTACAACTCCGGTCTAAAAAAAATAGTAGCTTTGAACGCAATATTAATCAAACATTGCCAATATAAATTAGAAATAATTTTAAATTTATTAAGTTACAAAAATAAAAATAATTTGTTTTAAAAATACTTTCTTAAAAGTGTATCGATACTACTTTTTATTAAATATTTTATAGATAACAAGTGTCACACTTATGCTTTGAAGACCATATCGACAACTTTTTTTGGAGTATATGTTGATGTAACTTTGTCATCTAAGATAACTATACTTCTATTTATTAAATAATAAATTTAAAATATACTGCTTCAACTAGAGGTGCACAATAAAATATACGCGAAAAGCGCGACAATTGGCACGCAGATTTTCTAGTTTTTTCCTTAAACTGAACTTGTCACTGTAGCAAAAGTAAACGGTCCATTTTCATCACTAACTGACCAATTTTCTTTACTGTTGAAAACGGGTCGGTTCACAGTTTTTTAAACCTTGCCAGCATCACGTGCGTAGACCACACATTGTACTAGACTACCGGTATTCTTGATGTCCAATATATCCGTGGCGCAGGGATGAAAACCTGTCTGAATTTAAACAATACGTGATCTTTAAAAAATCGAAGCACGCAGGAACTGGATCAGCAGATCAAGTGATGGAGAGGGGTGCCACGAAGCCTCCGAGGAAAAAGCGAGCGGTTCACTCGAAAACCGTAACTGATACTGTAGTAAAAACGATAAACTGTTGATTTTAACAGCTAATCGATCGATTTTTTCCAGTTTTAAAAATAGGCACTATTGTGACTTTTTAAACCCAACCCTGGCTGGTACTAAATCCGTTTATCATGCAACCTTGCCGGCCGGGGGGCGGAGAGTGGCCGTGGCCTGGCACTGGCCGGCCGGCCGGGGTAGCTCGGAGCAGGGTCGCATCGATCAGGCTCAATGGAATTGTTAGCAGGCAAATGCGTACGCGCACTCTGGCTGGCTGGCTGGTGTCCGCTCCTTCTTGGTGGGGCACCGACCGCCCACAGAAAATTTTTCGTCGGTCATCCATGCGGATCATGCACGCAGCGCGGTTTCCCACGTTGCTCGTGAAATGACACGAATGCGTCCATGCATGCAGCTCCGCGGTCTGTTCCCAATAATGTGGCTGTGGCTGATTCCATCCACAACCAGAGATCCATTCTGATGATAGGAGACGACAAAGTATTCGCGATACATTCATCAGGGCATCTAAAAATACAATAGGTACAGCGAAACAGAGTAAACAAAACCGTTGTACAGAGCACGTATGGCTCAGGCGCCATGCACAGTCACGTCCCTCACTCATATGCGTACGGCTGATTAGAAAGAGAGGATGAGCAGGTCGCACATGGGGAGTGGACAGGACAAGACAGCACAGGGCTAGGCCGGCGCGCGACGCGCCCATACCAAATTGGCAAAGCGCGAAAGCTGATCCGAGCAACTAGGAGCCCGATCCATGGAGAATGGAGATGGCCGCGAGCCGTAACCTCAGCGCCATAGCCCCATCGATCAGTGCACCTCCGTGTCTTGCTTTCTGTTCGTTTTGCATCACATGCGCGCAACATGGATGTGTCATGTGCCAGCAAAGTTGGCGTACGTACGCTTGCATGATTGGCGAGAGTGGACCGATCGAGCGCCGCCCCTCCCCCCCTCCTACCAACGTGAGACGTACCGCAGGGTCATCGATCACTCCTGCGAATGCACGCGGACGTACGTACGGGTCGCGATCGAGCCGCGCACGAGTGACCGGGAGCCAGAGCCCGCGCGCGGTGACAGCGGCAGCGCATGTGGCCTGTCCGGCGAGGTGAGGCCGGCCAGCGCCACGGGTGCGAGCGCGGGCGGGAACCTGGACCACCAATAATGGACGGAGACGGGAGGGCAGCGCTGTCATCCATCGGTCGATCGCGCGGTGGCTTTGCACGGCGTCGGCACATGCGCGGACGTTGCGGCTGGCTCTCCACGACCCGGTTATTGGGAGCGCTTTTGTTGGGGTCCCGGAAAGTGTACGGCGGCAGGTGCGTGCGCGGTGGCGCCTCGTTGTCGTGGCTTGTGGCTGGCTGGTGGATTTTGCTGAGGAGATGGAGTGAGGATCCTGACCCGGGCTCGGCAAGCCTTGCCGGCGAAACCAAAGAGGACGGACGCCCAAGTCCAACTGGGTTACACGCTGTGGGAACGGCCTGGTTATAAGCTGATCACGGGCAGAGATAGAGCTCCCCATGGAAAAACAGGGACCAAGCGTCAAGATCGAGATGGCACTCTGCGTGATCGCATATCGTGCTCAGCTGAAAGCGACAAATGTTCAAGCGTGCCAGCAAACAAATGGACCAGTGCTCGACGCTCCCAATCTGCCGTTGGCCGCCTGCGACAGTGCGACGGAACGCAGGACGGGCGACCGTCGATCTCGATATCAACGGCTCGTTTCAAGAGACTCGCTCTGTTTCTCGCAGGACAAACAAGGGGCAGATACCCATTCCCGAAGAGTGGCTTTACACACGATAAAGTTTGCCGGCACAGACGCGACGCTGTCACCTTTCCGTGGCCAGAGTGCGTGCGTGCTCGACGGCGATTGATAGATGGCTCGGCCAGGAGAAGCGGCCACGCACGCACGCTCTAGTTGCTGGCACTGATGGATCGAGACATGCACGATCGACAGGCAGGCAGTCAGCCCATGCATGCTCCTGCATCCTGTCCAGTGTCCACGTCCACAGGCGCGTGCAAATTCATGGATTCCCGGAGGCCTTGAAAGAACCGACGAGAAGCACCCAGCACTACTACTCTTCTGCAGTTTGCGTTAAGAAATACTCCTACGGAGTAAGAATGATGCGGTATCTCTGCATCTCCCACGGTTTCACGGGTCCTCCAGGAAGAAATGATGCGAAAGGATTAAAAAATCATACTCAGTGGCACCGGCGCAGGGTATGGCTGCTCTGTTTTCACTGGATTCCCTATCGTCTTCAGAAGTCCAGGAAGAGCAATAAAACTACAGGTGTCAAATACTCCTATTTGAGATCATGACAAGGCACCTAATTTAGGAGGGAGTATGTTCGTGGAGCTTCTAATCGATAACCCCAATGATCTGATGGAAGGCTAATGATGATCATGCCGGCCTAATGCTCCTCTGTCTCCTCTCCTAAACAATGCTTTACGCTGGAGGAGAGAAGAGCATACGTGCTTGCCACTCCAGCTCTCACTTTGCAGTTCAACTCTTCGCAGCTAACCATGCATGCAAGTGGGACATCATTCAAAAGCTACCATTGTTTTGATACGGCCCAACTAAAACGCCATTTAAATTACAGGGAGATGAACCCACATCCTTATCCTAGCGGGCTCCGGGCTGTGACTGAGAAGTGAGAATCTTATTAGTATATCTAATGCTCCTTTTCTTGTTTGTTTGCATTGTTTAGTGGACACGCATCATTGGAGCAAAATGATAAGCATCTTGATCACGGTTTCTTGCAGGGAAACACAGGCTTGATATCTCCTCGGATGGATAATATATATGTGTCAGACTGAAGGTAACATGCATGCCGTCGTGCTGGTAATATATTTCGGAGGATGATTCATGTGCAATATGCCAATACCTCATTAGAAAAATATGTAAGATTTTGGTCACCTAAGAGCTACTTGTTCTAGTATTACAAAACAAATGTTCCGCACATATATTTTCATTGTTCTGAAATTTTGATTTTGACAAATAAAAAATCCATGTTTACTTAGAAGTAGTAGCAAATCTGAACCCATGAATAACATACCTATTCTTACGTTGACATCTGTGTATGAACAGTGAACGCACACCTTTCGGTGCCAACAATTTATATAGTAAAATTATTGCAAAACGCTAGTCATCAGCACCCCTTAATTTAGAGCTTGCCAGATGGCTAGCATGCATGAACGTGTCATCTATACACCACCGATCGTCCAATAATGCAACCAAAGTTCGCCGGCTAACTAACCAATCCCCCGGTGCAAGGGACCTAGCAAAGACATCTAAAAACGCATTTCGTTACACATGCACATTGAGCTGGAATGACGGTGCAAGAGGATCAGCTGATTAATTAGAGATAGATTAGGAGTCCGTCTTAAGCTTCGTGACCACGGCCGGGGAGAATAATCCAGGGTGGTGCATGCAATGACATGCGGAAAAAGGCCATGGAACGAACGGAGCTAGCTTGTCGAGCAACTGACATCTCATATGCGGCATGCGGGCGTGCTTTCATACGCCCATACAGATGGGATCCGACGGATATAATAGCGACCGGTGCGTCCCTCGCAGCTGGCGTTCTCGTTCGTTGGATGGCACCGTGCATGTGGGTGCATGTGCGCGCGTTGCAACGCCGAAGGAACAGACCAATCGAGCTAGCTACTAACAGCACCACTCATGCACGCACGCACGCTCTACGCCGCTACCTCGTTCTTGGTTTGATTGATCTATACCGACGATTCTAGCCATGCACCGCAACGAAAATTTCATATGGAGGGCACGTATGGATCAACGGATTGGTGCGTGACTGGCGCCTACCAGGCAGACAACCAACACGTCCGCCCGCCCGCCCAACTGGAACGAACGGGCGCGCGGCGGCGCAAACTTTCGGCGAAGCCTGGTGCACGACAGCGTCGGGCACCGGCCGTGTCGCGCCAACCGCAGCAACGGCGCCATTAGAATAAGCCGCGCCCGCTCCCTTTTGTTGGTGGTTCGCGGCGACGGCACGGGACATGCGCATCTGGAAGCCGCGCCGGCGTATGATTGGGTGTCGTGCGCGCGCATGTTCTCGCTCGCCGGCGGATCGGCGGGCGATCGATCCCTATCCGTCCGCGGTGTAAACAACAAAGATTGCGGCTATATATGGGCGCGCTTGTTTGACTCTGCCCCGAGTGACGTGCCTCTTCTTCTATAGAAGTGCACCCCTCCTCGTCGCCGTCGATCGTGATCGTCCCGTCCGGCGAACAGCGGACTGAAGGTGCGGTCGAGCTAGCGGCAACAGGGGATGAGAGGGGACAGGAGCAAGGCGGTGCGGCCGATGGTGCCGGCGACGAGCGAGAGGGACACTCTTGATGACGCTACGTTGGTGAAGCAGGTCAGGGAGCTCCGGAGGCTGGTGCCGGCAACCCGCGAGCCGTGCGGCCTCGGCGAGCTGTTCTGGGACGCCGCGACCTACATCGAGGACTTGCAGGTACAGGTGAAGGTGATGCGGATGCTGCTCGAGAAGCTGTCCGACGAGTGAATTGTACTCTTCAGCGCATGAGCGCACGCTTATGAGTTGTCAATTACAGAATTGTGTTGATCCGTTGGACCGGATCATACTACTACACACTATGATCCAATACATCAATTCACACGAATTATTTCATTCTTTATTTGAGTTATCATGTGTGCATAATATGCATCCGATATGTTTGTAGTGTTGGCTCTTTCATACTTGTATCTCTCAATAAGATTCGCTCATAGTCATCTCCATGCTTATCAGTTATGTATGTATGCTTGCTTGCTGTTGCAGCATACTCTCTTCATATTTTAATTGTCGTTGTCAAGACAAGAATTATATTTTAAAAATTCAATTAAGTTTGGTGACCATGACAATATTTAAAAACAGAGGGACTAAGTGCATGGACAATAATGGTTTTTGCATTCCATGCAGTTAGGAAGCCTATAGGGACCTTAGAATTGAGGAGTAAAAAAAATTTCACCACGCACAGAAGGGCGGATGCGCCTCGCCTGCCACTGATACAAGACCCCTCCCAGCAAAAAAGGAAGTCATCGTGCGGGGGCCGTCCGACGGGTTGAATCGACGGCCGTGGAGGTGGGGCCGCACGTACGTTGCGCGGTGGAAGAATCGGCGCATTAGAATTGAGGTGGCAATTGGCAGCGGCACAGGCCGCACAGCAGCGTGGAACGCTGGTCTAAAGAAAAACAGTGTGGAACACTAAAATTTGGGCAGAAACTGCACGGCGCAAAGGGCAAACGAACAGTCGATGCCGGCCCAAGAAAATCACTGCCACGAAATTGGGTGGCCCAGCTAACACAAACATATATGCACAGGCTAGGCCAACGAACTAGAGTATTTTCCCTGTCCTACTTTAGTTTAGTTGCACCTATATACATTAAAACGAAAAGGTTCAGATGACAACCTTAGTTGCACATATTTATATGAAAAATGATGATTTAGGATTCATTTCATGTGGAAGCTTCGACAATTTAATACTTTGCGTTGATGATATATAGACAGGTAGGATGGATGACGTGTGAGTTGACGTCAAATATGGTAGTCCCATACACTTTTATGGTAGTCCCATACACTGATATATAGACAGGTACAATTTTATGTTGTTGTCACCGTTGACGAATCATTCATTTTATTAAAAAAATATTCAAATGTGTAAACCTATAACTTGCATTTCACATATCTACAATGATAAAGTAATTATAACAAAATATATAATATTTATCATACTTTTTTTAATAAGAAGGTAATTAAATATAATATTAAAAGTTAATAGCAACAACAATTTAAAACCAAAAGTGTACTACATTGTACCATAAATTTTGAACGTATTCCCTCATCACATACCCTCCTCTCATTTTGAACTGTTGCATGGATTGGTTGCGTTACAAACAAAATATTTTAAACTAAGAAGCTTATTCGCAGTGGTTAGTTGCATCAAAATTAGGTAGAAATATCATATTGGCACCACCCCGTGTTCCTCCATGCCGGGTATAAAAGTATTTTGGTTCATTTGGAAATTAAATACATTTTGGTAACGAGCCCAATCGTCTATGGCAGGAATGGAAAGCCCACTCTACGGAAAAGCGAAAGCCCACTGAACAGCGAGCCTACAACCTACCCCGCCAGTCCGCCACCCAATCACCAACTCAACGAGATCCTCTGCCCAGGGAGTAGGTGGGCCGCGCTGACGGCTGGACGAGTAGGTGGGCCTCCCCTGACGGGCCCCCTATCTGTCTCTAGCGGCCCCCACATCAGAGACGGCGCGCGACCATCGCTAGCGACGACGGCGCAATGTTTCTACGGCGGATCCTGACCGGCGGAGGCGGACTGGCGGCGCTGCGGGCGGCGCGCACCGTGAAGGAGACGATGGGGTCGTGGGACTCGAGGTGGTACCCAACGCGCGGGAGGTGCTCATCGGGCTCTACACGCGCACGCTCAAGGAGATCGAGGCCATCCCCAAGGACGAGGGCTACCGCAAGGCCGTCGAGTCTTTCACCAAGCACAGACTCCAGATCTGCCAGGAGGAGGAGAACTTTAAGCGCATCGAGAACAGAATTGAATGTGGGCAGGTAGAGGAGCTCATTGAGGAGGCTCAGGACGAGCTCAAGCTCGTCACCAAGATGATTGGTGCGTGATTTTCTGTTATCCCAGCTCCCCCTTCACTCACCTCGGTCTCGTTGTATTTGCACTTGATTCCATTTTAGACTTGGCTAATCCGTAGGTAGTGATTAGGGTCTTTGATGTGTTTGATTCAGATGGTTCATTTTACATGATAGGAGATGGCTTTACTTATTCGAGGACGGACAAGTTGCAGGTTACGTGTGATCAGCTCATCTATGAGAAATGGTGGTCCGATCCTAGGACTTTGGTGACTTTGATAAAGTTTCTTGGAGATAAGATATCACCAAAGTGCTAGGATCAATGGACCACTAAGAAATTTCGGTGAGCAAGGAATGTTTAGATTGCGGTGGCTTTTATAGGATTGTAGAATTGATATAGGTAGTAGGTTTTATCCAAGCGGGTCACGTGAGCACACTCAGCTCTTTGATGCTCTAATTGGTACTTGAAAACAGTATGGCAGAAATACACTGGAGAATTTATACATGTCTTGCCTGTAAAAACCTTGTGTGTATCTGGTCCAGTGGTGCATTCTGCAGCGGGAAATGCCACTTACCCCGATATATTCTCTTCCCTCCTGTTACGAGCAGTGCACTGGGCAGATGTGTTAGCGTCTGAAATAGCTCACTGTATACTTTTGGGACTAGACTATGTGTCTCTTTGTTTGAGCTGGAGCTTTTGAGCTTTTAAAAAAGCTGGCTGTTGACTAGTTAAAAAGCTGGCTGGTGGAGCAGTGACTATTGGCTTTTGCAATATATACTTAGCTTCTCTGCACATCAAAAGCCAGAAAAGCAGCTCTGAATGAGCTTTTCAGCTTTTAGTTCACTTCCTCAGAAGCTAACTTTTCAGCATTTCAAAAGCCAGCTTTTCAGAACCTTGTTTGTTTCAGCTTTTCGGGTTTCAGCTTTTCAGCTGAAAAAGCCAGCCTGAAAAGTTGAAACAAATAGGGCCTATATCATACCGTTGATGCATGCAGCATTTAATTAATTTCGTCCTTTACGCATGTTCTGGTTAAATATATCATGTTTCCATGTTCCTATCTTTTGATTAATAATAAGTAGAAAGAAAAAAGATTGAGTTGGTTAGCCCCTTATCGTGTTCAAGTAACAAATAATTGAAAGCAATCCCTAAAAGATGATTTGTTTCTCATTCTGGACTTATAGCACCTTAGTAGCAAGAATGCAGATCCACACACCTTATTCGTGTCAGTGTCACCTTCTGTTTCCCCATGGAACTGCAAAATTTTTAATTTGTATCCATATGATGAGGGAAATCAACTGTGGGCTGAAAAGCTTTCTGATGATGCATACATGGGAACATCTTTTATACGGAGTAGATGTTAGTATTACTTTTAGTGTGCCAAGATATTGTTACAATAGCACTGGGTGGTACATTGGTAAACACTCACTGGCAACCTTATTCTCTCAGATTTAGAATGCTGAATGCGTCTGGATATTTGTGTACCACTTGTATGATTATGTTGTTCTAGGGTTAGTTTGAGGCTTCCAGCATGTGCCTGAATGTGCCTTTTGCTCATTAAACCTTTGAGCTTCCATATTGTTTTAACATAATTGTTGCAATGGGTGGCAGAGTGGAATCCATGGGGTGTTCCTGATGACTATGAATGCGAGGTGATTGAAGATGACATCCTGATTCCTAAGCATGTTCCGCAGCACCGGCCTGTTGCGCTTCCTGAGGAGTTCTTCAAGACACTTGATGTCGTCAGATCTGATCCTGCTCTGCAGGGAGGAGACGCGCCTTCTCAAGTGAAGGCGTAAGGGTGTGAAGCTGTGAAACTCTTTTAACCACATGCCATTTGCACTGAGGCTAGTTTGATCATGGGTCATTTGCCAGCAATATGTTTGTTCCAAGCAGAATAAACTTACTGGTTATACACTATAGTATGAAAGAGTATGCTTTAACACAGTGATCCGACACTGTAGAATTTGTGTCTCCTGAATGCTTCATTCTTTGTGAACATTGTTCAGCTGAAACGAAAAAAAAGTCTGAAACCGCCACCGGTCCATTTCTGATTTGTCCAAAAGAAACCTTCAGTTACGCTGGTTACGCTGCGCTTCTCGCTGGTTACGCCGGTGTAATCTAGCACTTCTGATGTAAATAGACCACAAGTCATCCCGGTAGAGCCTACCGCCCACGGCTGGTTACGCTGCGCTTTGCGCTTACATTACACCTACTGTTGTCATCGGTAACAAATACAGTACCATCTAGCTCCCTTGAAGTCAGGATGTCTTTTTACACCAAAAAAGTACAAAACCCAACAAGCCTCAGTAAGGCTATAACCTATGTCCAGGTAATTCAGTCCCACAAAATACACCTCACAATTATCCAACTAAAATATGACAGAAGGTTCAGCCGGCAGTGGAGCTGGCCAGATGCAGGAGGCCGTCCGCAACGTCCAGCTTGCTCTCAAGCACCCTCCACGGTACTCTACGGCCAGTAGAAGTTGGGTGCATAGACGCAGTTGAAATCTGGGGGAGGTAGAGCCAGCTGCGGAAGAGACGGCTGGGGCTGCGGGAGGTTGGGGAGGAGGTAACGCGGCTGGCCGTTGTTGCTGGACTGCTGGGAGGATGAAGAGGGAGCGTGCAAAGTGACTTGGCCTTCTGTTACTGAAGCTGGCTTCTGGTTCAGCCGCCTTCCAGGTCCGTTCACGGGAAGGTCGCTTTGCAAGATCGCTTCAATGTTGTACCGGCTTGGCTCGAAGTTGGTCACGGCCATGGCGCCCCTGAACTTCAGTGCTGCAATGTCGTATGCCTCGGCAGCTTCTGCCTCAGTAGCTGGAAGGAGAATATTTAGTATAGAAGTGGCAATATAAAGGCTACATTCATTGTTCAAGGCTTCTTAAGTATATATGAGGCATTAGTGTTACAGGCTCTTACCAAAAGTCCCGAGATACAGGTCCTTGTTACCTGCAACTCGACCGATTCTTGCCTGCCAACGTCCATTTTGGTGGTGCCTGACAAAACAAATGTGAGGCAGGCCGTCCTGGATACAGAAAAGATACTGATCAGCTATCGGTTTCCTGCAGAAAAATACCTTGTCACACCTCTGTAGATTGACGCTCCTCTAGCGAAGCCACTGCTCTTCCTAAAAATTTAGTTCCTTGATCAGCTCACACATACAAGCAGGATGGATATCATGAGGTTCCAGTAGCATGGAGTATAAAATACCTCCTCAGTGAGGCTACAACCTCATGCCTGCTCATGTACTGCATCTCCTTAATCTCGTTGATGTAGTTCTCTCTCTGAAAACAAAACACGCTGCAGTTTCAGTCATATCATGAGCAAAGGTAACTATATGAATCAATATTTGTGATCCTCCTAAAAGGAAGATGCACGTTCAAATGGTTCAACAAAAAAAGTTGGCACACATTGCTCAGTTTGTAACTAGCATAACTGAGTTTCACGAAGTGTGATAGTCTAAAAAAATATCATATTAGAGAATAGAAAATACAATAATAGGATAGTTAAACACCTCATTCATTTTAATGCAAGCCCTGAAAAATAATATGTGTATTCATGACAACTGGTACCAGGACGCCTTAGTGTGTGCAATGGGAGTATCTGAAATGAATTCTGATGATTTCTCCATTTACAGTGTCACTGAAAATGGAGAAAAATCCATTACTTACAGGGTAGTTAGTACTAGCATTAACGCCCCAGTACTTTAGAGCAGCAAGATCATACGCCCTAGCAGCCTTCTCTTCTTTGTCATAGCCACCTGCACGACAGGAAGTTTTTATATCTACACAATGTTACGCTGAAAAATTACACTTTGAAAAAAAAAAACCAAAGAAGCTAGGATGAAACAGTTCATACCCAAATATACTGTAGAACATCCCCCAAATACAGTCAGCAGGAGAAGAGCAATAAACAGAGTAGACAACAGAAGTCCAGTTAGAACAAAACGAAAACAGAAGATATACAATTGCAAGAAGGATAATATGAACAACTCTTCTTTCGCTTGTCATGAGAAATGTGATTTATCATGTTGAAGCATCTACTTGAGCAAATATCGCACAGTATGCAAGCAACGACAACAGAAGGTACAGTAGCACTTTGTGGTGGGCATGTTATTTTTACAGCTAAATCAAAATATTACGCCGTCGTCATAGTTTCCTTTTTCCCACATAATCACGTATACCATACGTGCGGATATATTTTATGCAAACGTGTCTGATCCAATTAGTAGGCTCCAGAAGATTCTTAAAGTTGATTTCCAACATTCCGGCATGTATGCCGGTCCATGGTGTTATTGCATGCTTTCCAAGCCTGAACCATAAATGAACTGATGAAGTGTCAAACCATCCTGCTTGCGGATACGGCCAATGCTATCGTCAGGACGTGAACTGGTATGCAAATATTTGCGGGTTGCATAAAGCATGTACAAATACAAATTCAATTCCATCAGCCAGGTACATGCATGCTGGCCATTCAAAACGACTACTATATCCACCGATCGAAACTAAACTTATACGCACTCCCTAATTTTCAAGTGGAATTCCAGCCCTTAACATCACCCAAAGCAGCTGCAGTCCATGCAACCTCTATCTGTCCAGGTTCTAGATTCCTTTTCTGTATGTCTATACGTCCAAAAGGGTACAGCAGAAACCATAAGGAGGGGCATGTACGAGCAACACTACTCCTAACTGAGACGAGGCGCCACTGCAGACGCTGCAAAGCTTTTGGCTTTCGCTAGCTATTAGCTGGCGTTACAAATGTTCAGCTTATTTCAAAATTCAAAAATCGAAACCCTCTGCCCACGTACGAGAGGCGGAACAATCTGAAAAAGCTTGGCGTAGAAGAAAGAAAGCTCTAACCGATCCAACCGTGCGTGAACTAAAAAACGAAAGTGAAAAAGGAAAAGGCTGCGTAACCGTATCTCTGAAGACCCTGACAGACGGCATGTAGGAGTACTTGCATAACCCCGGCGAGCTAATCACCACGTCAAGTCGTCAAGAGATTATTAAACAGCGATTCAGCATTGAGGATAATCAAACAGCTTTTGCACCATCGACCCAAGCGCAGGGGCGATAGGCATGGTGAAACCGTGGAAGAGCGGGTCCGGCACAGCAGAGAATCTGGGGGACTGGAGGTGAAGCAGCCTGGTCTCTCCTGGTCATCATGCCGCTCTGCAGCGACGCCGGTCACTTCTCAGCATTTCCCGAAACGGCGACATCCCACCGCATCCACTTGCCGCAGGACACCAGATATCCGTCGATGTCCTTGCCCTGAACCAAAGCCCCGTCCCGTCGGAGCCGCACCCAACCATGGCGCCCGGAACCCACCCGATCCCACGGTAATCACACCACCTCAAGTTCAAAAGTCCCGGTAATTAGATAGGAGTTGGAAGATGGTTTGAGTTGATCACCTTGGCGTCCCTTGCGCTTCTGGCCTTCCTTCCGGCTCGTGTTGTCCCACAGGTGAGCCTCGTACCGCCCCGTCCACCTGTGCCTGGATCAGCAACAAGTACGCGCGCGCGATTAGTCACTGTTGATTACACTCGCTAACCATGCTTTTACACGCTCGCTAAGCGCGGTTTTCCATCTTCAGTTCTTCGCAGCCGCCGCGCGCGCGATCGGCACGCAACGGAGAAGTACCTGGTCACCCCGCGGAAGGAGGAGGTCCTGTGGCCGGTGGCGGTGGAGTGCACGAGCGGCAGTGCCGGCGACGGAGGCGCGCGAGAGGAGGTGGCATCCCCCGCGACGGTGACGACGGCTGTCGTCACCTCGGGCGAGGCCGGTTTCGCCCTGTCGAGACCCTTGTCGTGGCCGTGGTAGCAGCCGCATGCTCCGGAAGATGACGATGGCAGGAGGAGGAGGGGCTGCTGGCTTGCGCTGAGGGGAGCCGGGTCGGCGACGAGGAGGTCCTCGGCCGTGAAGCCGTCGAAGGGTAGGAGCAGAGCGTCCGGCGGCAGTAGGCCTCCCGTGGCCCCTGGCTGCGAGTAGGCCAGCGAGACGGCGCCGTTCGTCGGTGGCGACATCCCCTGCGCCTGGTCCCGTGGATTCGGTGGGGCTTCCCGCGCTGACGAAGAGAAGCGAACGCGGGGCCGGGGGATGAGGGCGGCGCGGAAGAAGCGGCGGAGAGGCGGAGGAAAGAAGTGATGTCGGCGACGGATATTTATAGACGGCGGGGTGATAGCGAGCGAGATGGTCTTCCACTGCTCCTCTGGTCTTTCATCAGAAGAGGCGGAAGAAAGCAGCTGAAGGATGGAATGGTGGGGTAGGTGGCCAGCGGTGGGGCCGGGTCTTCAGGTGGCTCTTTTGGCTGCGACTGCAAAGTCCGGTGAACCTCTTTTTTGTTTCCGAGTTCATCAAACACTGCGGCGGTTTCGGTTTTTTGAATGAATTGAATTGGTTATGTCATGCTCTAGGCAGGGTAACGAAAAAGGGAGAGATCATCCCTGAAGGGCATCTGTTCAGTTTTAAATTAGTGACACTATTAATGTTTAACATCAACTTCGATCATTCGTTTTATTAAAAAATATGTTCTAATGTGTAAAATTATTAGTTGTAATTTAAATTTCATTAATGATAAATCAAACAATAGCAAAATTTTACATATTTGAACAATTTTTTTTAAATAAGACGAATGGTCAAAGTTGATGTTAAAAGTCAACGGTGTCAACATTTTAAAACCGGAGGAAGTACTTTCTATGTTCGAAAATTTAAGTATTTTTTAGTCTGATTTAATTAATAATATCTTAAAAAATTAAATACTTTCTAATGTAAAGTGTTACAGATTATGAAAATATATTTTATAATAAATTTAATTACATAATTTATATATAATAAAATATTATTAATTCTTCACTATTAACAATCAAGTTACAGACATTTAATTTGTATCAAACTCAAAAATATTTATTTTAGAATGGAGGTAGTATGAGTCAGAGATGAAGCTATATATTGTTATTGGAGTCAGTTGACCTCCAAAAACTCTAGCAAAATCAAGGTAAGTTAGTGCTTAAGCTCTAAAAACCCTCAATCAGCTAAAGGGGCTGACCTGAATGAAGAGCTTGTCTAGCGAGTACAACATAGAGAACACAAAGTTGAAATATGCATGAGAGATCGAGTGGCACATTGCATCTTGCCATTCTTGTACTACGTTGGATCGTTGATTATGCCCTTAATATTTTTTCTTACCCTCTGTTTGAAACGCAGAAATTTTATATAAATTAACTTATTTTCAAAATAAAAGTTTCCTCCATTTTCAAACGAGATTTATGCCTCATTTGAAATACATGAATTTAAAAAAAACAAAAAATTTATAAAAATCAATTAATTTCAAAAAAAAAACTGAGAAATTAAAAAAAAAATCCTCATTCCAAACGTGGGCTTAATGTACTACTCCAGTTGACATCACGGCCGTGGACTTCACGTTACATTCCTCCCCAGCATGAAATGAAGCAAGCCGACCCATTCTCCTCATTTCTAGCAGAACAAAACAATCCTGTGATTTTTCAAAAAAAAAAAAAAGCAATCCTGTGATCTCACACCTCGCCCATAAAAATCGGTGAGAGGTAGCCGGACGTCGCAGAGCAGCACAAAGATGATCTGATCATATGGACGGTGTCGGTGCAGCACAGCACGTACGCTCGCGTTTCGACCTAGCGCGAGCGGGGGCCTCGGCTCGGGGTATGTAGCGCCGGTCAGCTACGCGGGAGGCGTGATGATGCCGCGCGCCCGACCCGTCCCCTCGGGGCCCGTCGATTTCGCCGCAGCGCAGGCAGCCGGAGCAGCCTGAGTCCGCACCGCAGGCTGGGCTGCAGGTCGGTTCTGACTGATTGAAGTGCCAGATCGGTACTCCCTCCGCCAGTCTATTTTTTTATTATAGTTTTAATTAATAATTTTAATATATTTAATTAATTTTAATAATATAAATTACATATATATTATAAAAATACTTCTTTTGATAAATTTAAAAATACAAATACTAAATTTTTAAATTTAATTTAATTTATAAAAATTATTAGTTAAAATTATAATTAACAAAAGCTTAAAAATAGATCTACTGAGACGAGGCAGTAGTGCGGTACGCGGCACACTATTCCACTTGAGCTTTTGCTTGCTCCGCCGGATGGGACGCGCCGCCGCACAGGTACCCGAGCGCGGGGAGGGAAGGGGTTCGTTCCTCCCGGTCAAAAAAGCGAATGGATTGGGGATTTGGGACACGGCCGCCGCCGTTCGGCGCTGTGTGGCCGACGCGGCGGAGGGACTCGCCTCCTCCCGCCGGTTCTGGTCGCGGTCCCTATCCCTCTCCACTGTACTCGTGGATTCATTTGGTCTCTTCGTTCCATTCGCCTCTCCTGCGACTAAACATCACAGCGAGTAGAATATAGTAGTTTAATTTACCTATATCTATAAGCAAAAATCTTTATTCATATTTGTTACTCGCAACAAGTAAAAAACGTTATTCATACTCATATTCACTGATATTTTTTTAACTGTGAGTATACTTATACACTCGTGTATATCACGTGCAGCTGCGAGGAGAGAGCGTATGTGGTTAAGCTGTGCTACTTGAGCAACATCATACCATTTAAAATCATATTATATTTTAAAAATAAAAATAAATAGAATAAAAGTTAAAAATAAATTTCAGCTATAATCTTTGCTTCGTTTGTATATTGTAACATATATATTTAAACTATTTATCAGATAAACAGATATGCGGTATAGATACTTGAACTTTTTATTACCCGTATTTGTTTTATTCAGAGGTTTAAAATAAAACTTGTACGCGCGAGCGAAGAATAAGATCCATGTCCGACACTCACGGGGTCGAATATCCGCGAGAGTAAGCGGATAATAGATATTTATTGCCATCTCTACCTGCAACGTTAGATGGAAAGCAGAAAAGAGCGGACATCTGAATCCACCGAGTGAGCTTTTTTTTATTTTAATAATAGATAGAATCCAGCGTCTACACCCTTAAAAGATATATACAGTCAAATTTGATAAAAGAGCACTATAGACTCTCTCTCACACACACTAAAAGACAAACACACAAAAGCAAATTACAAGGTTAAAACCTCTGACACCACTACAAATACTCAAAACAATAAAAGCTCTGGTGATGATTGGATGGCGGTAGGGGTTAAAGTCGGTACTCAGCCTCCCTTTTGCCACCGCCGACAAATACCGCCCAGAAAAACTAGTGTTCCAAAGACAATCGACGCCAGATGACACCAACAAACATGACGGTAGCACCGGAGGACATCCTAGCCGCCTCACAGTAACGAGCGCCGCGCCACCGAAATCTTGCGCCGACACCGACAATCAAAAACACCATGATAAAGTAGCAGCAACTCACGACATGATGACATCAAGTCGCCGGACAGATGCACTGCCTCCCACATCTTCAGATTACCAAGTTGAGCCACTTCAATCTCATCGCACCGCATAGCGAAGGCCGACGGAGCGAGCTATAGTAAGAGTACTACTCTAATTTGCATTGCCCAATAAGGTGCAAATTTAACTAGTTTGAGGTTTATGAAAGACATCGCATTTCATGTGACAAAACTTTCGCCGGAACTGCACTTGCGCGCATCGGTCAGAGTGAATTAGGTATCAGTATTTGCCTTCAGAATTTAGTGAGGATGTCGATCGCTAACACAACAAGAACTAGAGGTTATGGCTGCTGATCTTAATTTCCAGAAAAGAAAATGGGAAAAACTTCTATAATGTTTTTGCAGTGGATCTACAATATTTGCAGTATCTGATTTGTGTTGCTAGAGAGAAAAAAAAAGGAGGACCTGAATTAGAGAACTTTCCTAGATACAGTTACAAGAAAAACGAACCGAAGTAAATGAGAGTTGTAAATACTGTAGCCTCACGCCTTATTACTCTTACCTCAGTCAAGTTGTCAAAAGTACTGTTCGCTTATAGTATGTTTTTATTTAAGACTCTCCTAAGGGTTCGTTTGGATCTTTTCTAATAATTATAATTTAGACATAGATTAATTAAATTAATACAGTTATATATAAAATATATTTATATATTTATTATTAAGCATATAAAAAATATACTTAGATGTTACATTTTTTTACAGAGAAATAAGTTAAAAAGTGTGCTATAAATTAGAGAATAAAATTATAGCATAATGATCTATATAATTCATTTTTACTTCTCACTCTATAAATTTAAAATAAATTTATTTGTGAGCTCGAAAAAGTTGTGAAATATAAAATTCATCCATTATGTAAATTTCAGATTTTTCAAAATAAAAGGATCCAAATAGCCCCTAAATGAAATTCAAGAGCTTGCAATTCCTGAACCTGTAATAGTAACATAATTTTGCAAAAAACGTATGGTATTTCGGCCATTAGGTAGACGAGACGATATGCAAAACCTAGAGTTTCCGTGCATTTTTTGGATCATAATCAATAAAGGTGGAGTAGTAGGGACAAAGGTTCAGCATGCAACCTAGAAAAACGAAACATACATAAAGACCCATCTACTCCAAGCAGCAGCCCACGAAATTCCCCAAATAGAGCATGAATCACAGAAACGATAAATACTGGTTAATGACCGCAAATGTGCTGCTAACTTTTCAGATTATCTGGCGCACAGACATGCTTATTCAAATTAAATTTGGCACAAAGCAAGGAGAAGACACATATTAAGAAATGCAAGCAGTACGCGTCCCACAATTTAGCCAAAGAACGGAGAGAAACGCATCCATCAACAGTGCCGAACTCTGCAAGGTTTGGGCAGGAACAAAAAATAAGCCATTGTGTCTTACACTTCTGATCAAACTTTGTCAAGATAAATGCAGGAGTAATACATCATTTTTCTTGCTCGAAAGTCAGATCGCTACATGTGAATTCTTCAACAGCAGGACCGGCAACATATTTTTGTTTTGTAGTACACAACAAAAAAATCGAGCCCCATTGATCCAAAACATTTTCATACCAATCTCGAATGGATGCACTCCATTCAAAAACTTTCGAGACCCGTTTGGAAGGAATCTCATAAGAATTTCACATGAATGAGAAATTTTCCTGCATTCCAAACAGGACCTCAGCTGTGCCCAGCAGCAATTTAAGCACGGGAAGCAATTTACAACACTTTTATGCTGCTAGATACAAAAATTATACCTACAGTTCCATATACTTCCTAGATGATATCTTGTGTCACCTGTATACCAATTGGTATGCTATGTACTTGCACAGGCCCCAAAACAAAGTCCTTCCAATGAATCTATTTTGCGCTGAAGCTTGACGAAACATCCAGCCATAGACAGCCAGCCCAACCAAAGAATTTTCCATAATCCTTGTCCCTAGAGGCATGAACAAGCCCCTAAACTAAAACGATAGCCACAATCGTTAGCATGTGATGTCGAAAATGGCCTCAGCAGCAGCTCCTCACTTTGTCCTATGGATATTCACAACTGAAGTTCAAGTGCAGTATGACACCAGAGCACTAACTAACTGCATTGTTGTCCCGCTTCATTTGTTGGTGGACCACCATATATGGTGGCAGATTCTCCAAGTAAACAGAGTGATCAAAGACAACTTTAGGCAGCTGAGGAGGCCCAACAATGGACATGGCTATGTCCGAATGGGCACATTTTTCCTTTCCATAGACATTATTCAAGACACTTTTCATGAAGTCTTCTTTGAGAGAATTTGTACATATTTGAATATCCCCCCTGTACATGAGACCCCAGAAAAATACAACATTTGGAGCAGTGATTATATGATCAACTTGTTCTGAGGGATCTGGGTCACAATAAACACCAAGATTCTCCAGCTGCAGAACATTATAAGATTTTCACTTAATATTACCAGCCAGAAATGTGATGGAAATACACAAAGGTACCAATAAATAACCTTTAGGAGAAGGTTGCGGAATCGTGATTTCACCCATCCAACCCAGTCGCGTAATTCTTCAGCCTCCGGAGCAGAGAGAACTATGCGCAGAAAGCATTTATATTTTAAACCATATGGAAAAGGCGCAAAGAGTAGACTCCAGTTAATATCTGTAATTGTGGTATCCTGTTAAGTAAAAAAGGCTGATATTAATGAAGCTGTCATTTAGGGATATTGGACTTAACAGAATTGCACCAATAACAAAGCCAAGCAAAATGGTAACTGTCGCAATTAGAACTATCAGAGACCTTTTTATAGTATATACCTTATTTGTAGAACTATCACAGAGTATAGATCTAAAAGTAATCAGGGTTACAGATTCATAGAACAAATATGTAGCAAGACACATTCAAGTATCTGAAAATCAGCGGCAGGAGCTGGTATAGTAAGATATTTAAGACCTTTTGAGTTTTCTGGTAGATCAGCAATAGGTATATACAATTGTCTGAACTGAACCAGCCCTTTTGTACTATTAAAAGAGAATTATGACCATGGAGAAAAGAAAAAAAAAGTAAATAATAAAGTAACTTGAAAGCTTAATTTGGAATGTTTAATTCTTAAAAAGAGCTACCCACAAAATAAGGAAAAAAATAATGCTCGTCTTTTTAGATTTAATTGACATCTCGAGTATTTCAAAGGGCTGCCAGTCCTCGGAACTAGAGGGATATATTTAAGTACTGTACCATTTGCTAAAGAAGGTAATTATGATGAATTGGTATACTGGAGCATGGTACCATTCTCGTTACTGTAGTATCAGGTCCGCCCAGTTTGTTTTTGATTGGATGGCTGGTCCAAATTCATTGAACTATTGCACATCTGACTTTTGTCCTCAAATTCAGAGGACCACGTTCCATTTCAAAGTAATGTTGCAATTCAGGAAAAAAAAATATGGAACTGGAAGGCATTGAGGTGCACCATCTAATATGGCAGACATGTCTACGCTACTTTGCAACATATGCAATCTAACAATTTATTTATTGAAATCTGGCAAGGACAGTAATATACAACTTGTTTCTTTCTAAAGAGAAAAGGAGGGACACTAATAAAATAAAATACTAGCAAGAATAACCTTGGTCAAAGAATGACCCCGCCGAAGTTCTTCTTTGATTTTGTTGAACGTACTTTCTGTCATACTTGAGGAGCAAAATTCAGGTGGAGTGCAGGGCAACATTATGGGCATGAGAGAGCACCCATCAGGACTCCAACAAGAAGGAGGTGGATCAAGCAAACTCACTGGACGAGGCCAAGGCCAGCGAACAAAAATATCAAAAAACGAAGTGAACAAAGTATTGATGCTGGCATTTGGGTGTCTGCGACAAACATAAGCGGCAAGAATCACCAAATGAATTCCAGCAAAGAAGCCCAGCAGCTGAAAATGACATCATACAGTCATTAATATTGTATACTTGAAGAAAAAGAATAAAATGCAACATCCATAAGCAGTTATCAATAAACTAAGGGAGGACAGCATACATGGCAATTGAGTCCTCTTCTTCTCGCCCATAGTTTGAGGCATCGCAACAGATATTGAAATTTCTGCAAGAACGCTCCAGAAAAGGGAAGCACTCAGATGGTGGGAGAAAGGTTTACAGAATTTAATGTATAAAAGTTTCAACAAAGTCCAAGTAATAACAAAAAAGAGGATACTCGATTCAGTATTCAACTTAGACAACACATACAAGCAGAGGAAAAAAAACTGAGGATGGTAAATAAAGCATATAAGAAATAAAGTGCAATAATTGAAATAACATTAGGTGTGAAATATAGCAACTGTAGAGTAAAAAAATATGAAGAAAAGATGATGGAACATAAATAAATGCAGCGAGTTTGTTGTTGGACCTTGATATTAGGAACCAATTGAATGATTTGTCTATTAACACGTACTCCAGAGAGACATCTCCAACTTGCCCCATCAACATTCTCTAGCACTCGGGGATCAAATGCATGCATAGCCTACAGCAGCGTAGAGCATGTGAGAACATAAATCAAGCATCGTTGATCATGCACAACAATGTGGTCAACAGTTAAATGGCTTCATATTAAAATGACATACAAACCAAGGATAATGCATAATCATGTAGTTTATGCATACTGACATTAAAGATATCAGACTTCACATACTATGCATTAGCTCAATAACAACCAAGATCTTAAACCTCAGTGAAATATGTACAGCCCATAAAGTTGATAAACTGAACCATCCTGGAGGGAAATCTAGTTCACACTTGTATTGCTTTCAGGATATATTATGTGTGCCTCAGAATAACCGATCAAGGAACAGCATGACAAATAGGAAAGCATTATGTAACAGGATAGCTAGATATAGAGATGCTTCCAAAAAAAAAAAACTTGAACTGCAATACAATTATATCGATGAAATGAGAAAATGAAACACAACTATACAACATGGTAAGCAAATACTAAGTAAAAGACCACGATACTTACCTCTGCAGCATTGATCACTGGCAGTTGGACATAAGGAAAATCAACTAAAACCCCATTGAATTTAAAACGCATCAATGGAACCTTAGCACCTTCAATGGAATGTAATTCTGATACTTCTGGCCTCCCTTCAAGCATTTTTCGCAGAACAACGAAAAAATGATACTGCAAGTTAAATATGAGGGTATCCTGAGTAGACTTCATGATTAATGATAAAAAACAAAATATAAAGTTAGTACTGACTTGCAGTGATGCAATAGAGGGGCCGACGCAGAGTGCGTCGATATCAGATTCAGGTCCATATGCCTTCAAAATAAAAAAAAAAAATCTAGTCAATGGTTTGCCACCAAAAAGATAAATCACAAACTTTAATAGGTTAAAGACTATTAAATAGGGATGCAAGTGGGTACCCAATGGGTATTTGTGGGTCAAGCTTCTAGTTCATTTTATTCCACTAAGAATATAATGTGGAGAGGGGACTTAGTTCATTTTTAGATGCATTTATTCTTGAAAAACCATTGGATAAATATTTATTCTTGAAAACTATTGTACAGTTTAAATTCATATTTAGCTGCTCGGTAGAACCCCCAGACTTACTAGCTCAGGTAAACTTTTTTAACCCTTTCAAGGACACTGTTTAACAATAGATACATATTTCCAAAAACAAATTATCCCTTATCTTCTAAACATCCATCATTCTGGCTGCCACATCAACAAAAAATCATAGAGTAATAAGTTGGATATGTATGACTGAGAACCCATCGTCTCTAATCATGCATAATACTGCCTCCAGTTATAAAAATAAGTCGTTTTAGGTTCAGTGCAACCAACTATTCTAAGATTGTCCATCTATATATTTTTTTAAGAAATGAAGGATATTTTATACAACAAAATGACATAGTAGTTTGTCACTCTGTCTATGTCTCAAAAAGCAAGTATTTTTTTAATATTATATTTTTACTGCTTTATACACTTATCACAGCAGAAAGTTTCATTTAAGAGAATATTCCGTCATCTACATAATCACAATAAAAATTGGATGTAAAATGTTGTGTAGACAGTATTATTGAACAAAATATCACTTCTTCCTGATTCGAGGGAGTACCAAACATCAACCATTTGACAATCAACATTACTTCTTCATTAACTACTGCAAATCCTGACTGCCCTGCAACTTATTACCATTATATGGATTGTACAAGACCCGTGGAGTCAAACAGATCATTCCATAACATCCTTAACACCAAAACTGAACAAACAGAAAGTGTGGTTGGGGGGGGGGGGGGCTATGTTGCTCATTTTTCTTTGTTGAGATACCACAGAAGTCATGATAATTAATTGGCGATATAAAAACATATTGAAAATGTCACATATGCATGGAAACACTATTTCATACAGGTGAACTTGTGGAATGAATAGTGCCACGAACTAACAAAAGGCATGCATAGCCACCATCTCCCAGGAATAACTTGGACATAGCGATCAAGCAACTAAATATTGTATGTAGGCATCAATCTCGTTGACAATTTTGATCTAAGTTGAAAACAGCATGCAATAAACAAAAAAAGAAATGCAACGCAAGAATAAATTGTAATCATGAACGGTAATAACAGCTCGACATTATATCTCCATAAAGAAACAGATCGTGCACAAATTTGGCATTCCTTCCTTACCCCTAAATCATAGGAGCCATAGGTCAACACGGTGGCTGTTGTGATCCAGTACTGTTCCCCCTGCTGATACGCCACCATCTTCGCCCAATCCATCACTATCTGCAGCAAACAGAGCCAGATCAAAACATCCCACTCAGCCGACATACAAGCCTAAACACTTAAGCCCAAAACCCTAACCCCATTAGGATATTACCTTGCCGAGCTCGCGTACCACCTGTTCCCTCCTCCGGTCGTCCTCTGGCGAAGGCACAACCCCCGCGCCAGAAATGAACTAGCCTCGAAAAAACACCAGCTCCCGGAATTAGCCACGATTCCACAGGAAATCACACGATACGAGACTACACGCACGCTTTGAAGCTCCTGATCTCACCTTCAAGAGGGAGCGGCTCCGGCACTCGTCCATGTGCGCTACGTACTCGGGGTCGAGCGGGCGCCTGATCGGAAGCTGCAGGAGCACCCCAGGAGGCGGCGGGCCCGGGAGGTACATCCCCGTCGTTGGCGGGATCGGCGGGGGAGGCGGCGGCCCCGCGTACGGCAACGGCGCTAGAGTTTGGGGCTCGGCCTTGCGGCCCGCCGAGCATCTAACGGCGTGGTCGAGCGCCATTGCTGACGGAAGGGGCCGCTGGCGGGGACGGCGATGTAGAACGACCGCCGGCCAACCGGCCGCCAGGCGCTCCGGCGGAGCGGTGGCCGGCACCTAACGCCGCCTCGCTTTTAGGTGGCGTACGCGGAGACGACGCCGACGAGAGTTTCACTTTTTGAATTGTTTAAGGCCCTAATTGGGGGTTTTGAGGTAGGAAGGGTGGGGACCGGAGAACCAGACGGAACGGAAGGGGAGAGGCGACGGGAG
>BCLF01000002.1:2000351-2019656 GCA_001602275.1 Zoysia japonica | reverse complement strand
ATTTGTGGTAGTTTTAATAAACTAATTGTAATTTTGTGAAATTTACTATTTATTTTATATATGAATTTGGGGCATTTATTTTCAAGCATGTACTTTGTCTGTCCCATATTATTTGTCTCCTAGAACCTTCAAGTTTTTCCAATTTATATGTCATACTCGCTTACAATACAACTTTTTCGTTCTCAGTACATACCTATCTGTATCTCTCTCTTTCTCATTTTAACCCCTTTGTGTGCCTACACAGCGATGAGTAAAAAAAAGACAGAGGGAGTAACTATGATTAGTTTTTCTATGGACACTTTTTTCATGCTAAAAGGAGTGCTAATTTAAATAGCACATCTTGGCCATTAATTTCTGAAACAATTTATAGTAAAAAATAGACTCATTCAAACATTAAACATTATGTTGAAATGCATCATTATTGAAGTTTATATAATTTTGTTTACATGCACCTAAAGCATAAAACTGTTTAAAAAAAATATCATGCCCTCTTTTATAGATTTTTTTCGATGGACTCTTTTATCCTTATACTGGATAAATAATGTAAAATAGCACCACAAATTTAAGAAAATGTGGAAGTCACATACGGAAATGGAATCAATACCCATTGTTCCAAAAAGAACGGCCATCGAGGGGCCCCTGATCAAATCCTTCGCTTAAACCGCATCCTCTCCCATAATCCCATTTCCGCGCGCCGCTGGCCCGCCGCAGCCACCCCACAAAAATCCTTTCGTCGCCCTAGGGTTTATGCCCCCGGCCGCCGGTCGCGACATCCGCCGAACCTCCCGAAACATGTCGGCGCCGTCGTCGCTCAAGCCCCCGGCCGCCGTCGCGTCTCCCCGTGCGGCGGTCGCCCCGAGAGCGTCCGGCCGGCGCGGAACCTGCGCCCGCCCGACGCAGCGCCTCCGGTACTCCGCCACCGCCGGAGCTTCCACCGAGGTGCGAGCAACACCCTCCCGTAATCCCGCAGTTCTTCGTCAGCGGTAATGATTGGTTATCATTTCTAAGCGCGCCATGCCGTCCTGTTGATTAGATGTCTGTTCCCCTGGACTGGACGGAGAGGTCGCTCCAGGAGCTGAGCAGCTTGCCAGACAAGGATACTTTCTGCCTTATGGCGCTCTCACCGCTGGACGGCCGATACGAGCGCTTTACCAAGGACCTGATGCCCATCTTCAGCGAATTCGGCCTCATTCGATACCGTGTCCTCATTGAGGTACCTGTCGCAGTCTGAGCATATTCCTTCTCGTAGCGTTCAATCTGGGTAATAGAGCTGCGTGTAATCTTGATTTGAGAATTGAGTACTGGGTGAGGCCAACAATCATTTCTGATTTGGCTTCTGTTCTGCAGGTCAAGTGGTTGCTCAAACTCTCAGAAATTCCTGAGATCACTGAGGTGCCACCGTTCAGTGAGGACGCCCGGCACTTCCTGGATGGGATTATCCATAATTTTTGCATTGATGATGCAAAAGAAGTAAAGAAAATTGAGAAAGTAACCAACCATGACGTGAAAGCTATTGAATACTTCCTGAAGCAGAAGTGCAGCTCAAATCCAGAGATTGCGAAGGTATGCCAACCTTCAGGTTGCAAAGAATTTTCTGTGTACATTTCTCGTGGCTACTCTGTAAGTTGAATGCTATTCTGAATTTTCCCAGGTGTTGGAGTTCTTTCATTTTGGATGTACCTCTGAAGATATCAACAATCTGTCACATGCATTGGCTCTTAAAGAGGGGGTAAATACAGTTATGTTTCCTGCCATGGTTGACATATGCAAAGCAATATGTTCCTTGGCAACACAAAATTCACTCCATGCTATGTTGGCTCGGACTCATGGGCAGGTATGAAATCCACCTTTAACACATCTTAAGTAATACTAAATGCTTTTATATGTGCACATAGTATTGTGCTACCAAAATTCATGATATTTTTGTTACGAGCTTGTGTGAACTTAACTCCAGCCTCTTTTTTTTTTCTACATCATCACAAACAACTCTCGGTGGCTTTCTTCTGAAAGTAGTATTTACTGGAGGTTACTATTTAACATGTCTTGCTTGGCCTTCCTGCAGTAAGTAATTGTCAATAATGATAAGTTGACAAGTTTATAATGGAAAAAATGGAACAATATGATTTCTCAATTCACTTTTCTATTCCCAAAGCAACATGGACGGAATAACACAACATTTTTTTTTTGCCAACCTATGTTTTCAAGGCGTCCAGGCGCACTGAGAAATTTACATGATTATATATCGTCTGATATATAGCGTCCCCTTGCCTCGCCTCATGATTGCCGAGGCATCGCCTAGGCGATTAGAAGTGTGCAGAGCACCATGTCTGGCCTTACCGCCTTAAAAACATACTAGTTGCCAACATAGACTTGGAAATTTACATGATTATACTGTTTGTCAGATAAGCTTTTCTCCATTTATATGAGTAAGGTTAACAAAAAAAGAATAATCTTTTTTCAATTTTAAATGTCTTCTACCATACAGCATAATTTTAGAGTTCATTTCAATAATCCTTGTATGACAAATCAAAGTAACAGCCAGCACTTTTGCTTACTCAATTGCCAGTGCAAATGTCATGCACGTCTCAAAAAGGCCTGCTCTTGTATAAAGCTGTATTCAATTTCTGCATGCAGCCAGCGTCACCAACAACTGTGGGGAAAGAGATGGCAAACTTTGCGGCCAGATTATCTGATATAGGGAAGAGCTTTTCAGAGGTGAAGATACTTGGGAAATTTGCTGGTGCTGTTGGAAATTACAACGCTCATGTGGTTGCATATCCAGAAGTTGACTGGCCTAAAGTGGCAGAAGAGTTTGTCTTATCCTTGGGTTTGCAGTTTAATCCTTATGTTACTCAGGTAAACAATATGTTTTGTTGTGCCATTTGTTTGTTTCATTTTTCTTTTTGTTCTTGCACAATGAGGGAGGTTCCCCATGATATGTCATGTTATACAATTTTGGGTTATTGTAACCATCAAATCACTTGATCTGATGTTGTCATCCCTTCCACAGATTGAGCCTCATGACTACATATCAAAGCTCTTCAATCTATTCACCCAGTTCAACAATGTACTGACTGATTTTGACAGGGACATGTGGTCCTATATATCATTAGGCTATTTCAAGCAGGTAACTTTTTAAAGGGTTTCATTCAACTCTGCAAGGTAAACATTGTAATTCCATTTCTGTATACCATTTTAATTTACTACATCCTCCTGGATTCTTCTTCAGATAGCAAAGGCTGGCGAAGTTGGTTCTTCCACCATGCCTCATAAAATCAATCCCATTGATTTTGAAAACAGTGATGGCAATTTATGTTTGGCAAATGCATTTCTATCTTCGATAAGCATGAAACTGCCAATTTCCCGGTTGCAGGTAATATTTCAATTCTATTGACATTTTACCAATCTTTGGTGACAGAATAAATCTGGTACTCGTATCGCTGATGACAACGCAAGTATCACATAACTCATATTTGTACTGATGAATCACCATGTAATTAATTGACAGCGTGACCTGACAGACTCGACAGTTTTGAGAAACTTAGGTGTTGGATTAGGGCATTCGCTATTGGCTTACAAAGCTACAATGCGGGGAATCAGCAAGGTCCAGGTAGGTGCCCAACAATTTTCCTTTTATCTCTTCATGTCTGTTTGGTTGTTGTATATTGTTGTTGTATGGACAGTTTCAATTGTGATTGAATCAGTGTACTTGCAATTTGCCTGGTAGCTGAATTCGCTTAAGCATCTATAAGTGTGCTGTGATGTCTAGGAAGAAGACAGACCCACCTAAAAGAACTGGCGTTTTGGACTGATAGAAGAGCCCACACCATAAATTGGTGGTTGCTACTTGCTATTCGTTCTCCAAACTGTTTTTCAGAACCAATTAATTCATGATAAATTCACTTAGCAGCACAGGAATATTGATTTGTTTGGTGCACACATATATTTGCATCTCTTAACCAGTGGAACCTTAGATAGCTTTGTTAAATTTACTGGCTCTTCTAAACTATTATGATCCAACTGTTGATTTTGTGCTGCATTGGCTATCTATACAGGTGAATGAATCACGTTTAGCTGAGGACCTAGAGCAGACTTGGGAGGTCCTTGCGGAGCCAATACAGACTGTAAGGATTCCTTCTTAAGTTCTTATTCTGCTCTTTCTCATCTGAATTTTGTTACGATTGCTTATAATGTCTAATCATGTGCTTGGCTGGAGTATTATACTGACTCCATGTAGATGAATCTTGGGATGATTTTTGAGTCAGTACTAGTTTGTGTTGTGCGACTGTCGCCAGCTGTTCGTAAGAGTTAGTGTCTACAATCATCAGGTTCTATCACATGACTGTATGTATTCTTTGTAGGTGATGCGAAGGTATGGAATACCTGAGCCATATGAGAAGCTGAAGGAGCTGACTAGAGGCCAAGCTGTCACCAAGAACAGCATGCAAAAATTCATTGATGGTCTCGATGTGCCTGAGGAGGTGCAATTAAAACTTTCAGAGCTAACACCACATTCTTATACGGGACTAGCAGGAGATTTGGCCAGAAATATTGACGGGTGGATTGATCTGGAATCTGGGTTTAAGATCAAGTAAGTTTCCAGCCTTGCACCCAATAACCTTCTCCACATTTTTATGCCGATGGTGCAAAAATAATAGTCAAACCCTGTAGAACAGTGAAATGCGCTGTGGCCTTAAAAAGATAGCCGCCAGTGCCGCCCTGATGTACCTGGTACTCATTATTTTCCATTCGTGCAGAAATGGGTTATACGGAATAATGCCATCTGCATTTTGAGTGGAAACTGCATGCGAAAATAGTGCTTGTTTCTTTTATCGGCAGGGAGTTCTTATGTAGTGATTTGATTGATATAGTATTAACCGCACAAGATAGTGATACGAGTCCCGGGAGGAATACGAAATGAGGGCTTCTGGGATCAACTGGTCGTCGTTTGATAGGGAGCACATTGAAGCTGGCCCTACCTTGCAGGACTGCTAAATAAATATTAAAAGCCGTATGGAGTAGGAGTATTATTTTGAAGTCTTGCCATGACAGCGATCAGCAAACCAAGGAAAAGAGGAAACATTCGCATCGTTCGCAAGCTTGTTCACAAAGAAGTAATGTTCCAATCAGTGATTTTGACAGGAACAACAGTGTTAGCTCCAAAGAGTTTGATCATCCTTATCCTGAAGAATCAGGCATCCACAAACCCGCAGCGATTTTGCTGCACGGCTAGGAATACGGCTGGGTCAATCCGTCATGCATTTTGCTTGCTGGCGAAGAACACATAGCCAAGTTTGGAGTAGAAAACTCTAGCTTTCGTGCTGATGAGTCGACGCGTGAGACGAACGATGCGTCCTCGTTCACGCGGAGGCGGGGTCGAGCTGGGAGCATGTGTTCCTGCGTGTTTTGGTTGGAGCTCGGCGGCGCTGTTCGCTGTCGTGCTCGGACTAGTGCGTTGGCGGAAGATTTTGGCAGGAGCGCAAACGCGACAGGACAGGAGTCGAGCGCAAGGTTTAAAAAAACTGCGGTAGACCGCGCGAGAACCGCGGTTTTTGATTAAACCGTTGCGATACGGTTTTATAAACTGATCGGTTTTCGTTCGAAAACTGTTATTGACACTGTAGCAAAAACATTAAACGGTTCGGTTTTAACAGTTAGTCGATCGGTTTTTGGCGGTTTCAAAAATTGATACTGTAGCGGTTGTTTTAACTCGTCGAGCGCTGGACTCTGGAGCCTGGTACTACCTTCGTTTTAAGTGTTTGTTTCAGTTTACAATTTTTTATAGATTTAGTTATTTTTAAAAATCTAATATTTGTACTTTTAAGTTTTTATAAAAAAATATTTTTTTAATATATATTTATATATATTAAAAATAATTTATATTTATAAAAATTATTGATCAAAACAAGTTTTATTAAACTTGGATGAACACTTGCTCTGGACGGAGGGAGTATGGTTCGTCGCCGCGGCATCTGTTTGTGGGGCGCGCGACTTTTGTCCTCTGCTATCGATCGCGGGCTCGCGGCAACTTTAGAACGACTGAATTCAATGGCATGTAGCACTGCGTATCGGACGTCACCAGTACCACGTGACTTGTGCACCAGTACAAAAAACGACGGAAGCGTACAAAACGACGCTCCCGTTGCACATGGCACGCGACGCCATCAATCCATTCACTCGGCTGGTTAGGAAACTCAGATATTTCCGCGATTAAAAGTTGCAGCCTCTCCCATCACACGCACCGCGGCCAACTGGAGATAAATTTGCTAATCTTCTCCCCAACTGCACTCAGATGCAGTACCCAAATGACGCACACAGCCGACACGCAAATCCAATCACAAAGCACCATAATTATTAGTCGCAAAAAAATCTAATTATTACTGCCACCAGCATCCTAGATAGAACAGCTAATTACGAGCAGTAATCCACTACAATCACGCAGCAGGGCGAAAAATTGCGCGCCATGGAGACTCATTTTCAGTCAGAGCGTGCAGCCGCAGAAGAGGAAGAAGCAGCACATCATGGAGACGAGCGCGACGGACTCGACGGCGGTGACGACGCCCCAGAGCACGGCGTCCAGAAGAAGCGGCACGTCGCGCACAAGCTCGGGCCACCGCCGCGCCGCCACGCCCAGCTGCTGAGGCCGCTGCCACTGTTGCGATCGCCACCACCCATGGAGCCGGAGGAGCGGAGGCGAAGAGGGGAGCAGCGCGGCCAGGCTGGGAAGGCCGAGGTCCGACGGCCACCGGAGCATGGACACCAGGTTGCCGCCCATGGGCCCGGCCGAGGCCGCGCGCGGCCGAGCGGCGAGCTCCGGTCGCCGGCTGGTCTCCCTCTCCTCTGTCGCGGCGCGCGTCGGCGTAACGGCGTTGGCTCGGGCGGTCGATGTGGCCGGGTGTGATCAGTGACGCGAGGCGATGTGGTGTGTTTGTTTGGCCTCACAGTTTGGTCTCTACGGGGCGATCAGATGCGAATGCGATGCCCATGGTGTAGGAGTAACTTGTTCCTCCTCCTACGGGCATTATCTCGTGCGTGCGTTGCGAGCGGCTAGCACGCCGTGATTGGTCGCCGTGGTGCGGATGCGGTGCGGTTCTTTCTCGTATAGTGCTGGGCCGGCGCCGAGGACATCTGGAATAGAGGTGGTCCGGAGCCTTCGGGCCTGTGATGGATTTTAGGGCCCAGCGTCTGTTTATCTCCATGGGCCTCATCACTTTGTCATTTTGATCATTTGTAATAACGTATCCTTCTTTAACTCTCGTATAGAGAATAAAAATAGCTGATAAATTGAAAGCAGTACTCCCTTCGTACTTTGGGTTTAGTCAAAATTAAATTATTTAATTTTAATTAATAATATTTAAAAAGTAAATAATTTTAATATTGAGAATTGTATATTATAAAAATTCATTTCATGATAAATCTATAAATATAATTTATATATAATAAAATCATATAAATTCGTCATTATTAGTGATAAGTTTAACTTTGATAAAATTAAAAAAAATCATTTTGAGATGAAAGGTGCATTTGGTACAGTTTTGATTCTTTCAGTTTCACTTTACAAATGTTTCTTGCGAGAAACAGAATCATTTCAGAAACTGTTTAGCAAATCTTTAGTGATTCAGATAGCGAGCAGGAGGTTACATGTATTAATATTAAAAATTTGAGAAACTTTGCAAACTTGAGAGAATTTTTTTTATGAATTTCTATGATTAACCGTTGTAATGGTAAAACTTTGAAAATTAATAGAACAACTTTAGAAAACTTTAGAAATAACTCAGAAGATACCTACTACGGAATAGTTCGATGAGATGAATCTAACAGAACAATTTTGGGAAACTTAGAAAACTTGAGAGAATTTTTTTGAATTTATAAAGATTAATCAGAGGAAGGGGCAAAGAGGTAAACCATTGAATCTAATCGGTTGAAACACCGATCCAGCCGGTTCAATGTCACAAGCCAAATTTCGAAACGTTTTAGTCGTTTCACAGGTGAACGATTCACCGAAACAAGCGTTTGGCAATGCTTCTAGGGTTTCAGAGGAGAAACGGAATTGTTTCTCACGTCCAAACGTACCCGAAGTTAGGGTCCGTTTGGCTCATTGAAACGTTTTGGTTTCACGTTCGGAACAATAGAAACGATGCCAAACGACGAAAACATGAAATGTTTCGCCGGAGAATCCATGAGAAACATTTCGATTTTTTGGCCTACGGGGTGAAACGGCCGGATGAGTGTTTCACCTGTGAAAGGCTTCATGCTATTGCAAATTTTTTTAATGATTAATTTTTAGGAATTTAGAAAAGTTTTCTCAAGTTTTAAAGTTTTTCAAAGTTATTTTGTTAGGTCGTAGTTTTTTGTGAGTGCTCTCCGAATTATTCTAAAGTTTTTTAAAGTTATTTTATTAGTTACCAAAATTTTTTAAAATTGTTTTATTAGTTCTTAAAATTTATTAAAGTTGTTTTGTTTATTTTCAAAAAAAATTAAAGTTGTTCCGATACTTTTAGTATTAATACAAGTAGATTATATTGGTCATTTCAATTCTCCTCTTTGCTTTTTTAATCTGAAACACTAAAATTTTGACAAATAGTTTTTAAAGTGACTAAAACATTTTTAGATTCACTGAAATCTTCTATTTATCCGGAGAATCGAAACGAAACGCACCTAAACAGTCCCGCTCTTTGGAAGTCCAATAATCCGCTTTCGCAAGAACCGCTGCGGCGCGCCTCTGCCTGACCGCAGGCTGCCTAGCGGGGTCTCTCTTGCCGACCGTATGTATGGCACAGTTCCCAAATATAAATCGAACGACCCCTTCCAGAAGAGAGCTAGGGTTTCGCCTCCTCGCCCCGTGACTCGCCCTCCCGCCTCTTTCCCGGCAAGGCGCGACCGCAGGACACTCTCGCCGGCGCCTAGCCAGCCCGCCATGGGGACGGAACGGAAGCGAAAGGTGAGCCTGTTCGATGTGGTCGACGAGACCTCCGTCTCCGCCAAGCTCCGCGCCGCCACCAACGGCGCCGTTGTGGGGTCGGGCACTCCGTCCATCAACCGGTGGAACGGGCGGCCCTTTTCGGCGCGGTACCACGAGATCCTTGAGAAGCGCCGCACACTTCCTGTGTGGCAGCAGAAGGACGAGTTCCTCCGCGTCCTCCGTGAGAACCAGACCCTCATCCTCGTCGGCGAAACAGGAAGCGGAAAGACCACTCAGGTATGCTATCTGTGCTCCAACACCCATACGCATTTGCATATACGCTGATTGGGTTATTGGGATATTAGATACTCTTAATTGACGCTTGTTGTTAAGGCTAGGAAACGCATTTGCTTTTTTGTATATCATCTTTTATACTATGAATCGCATACCTGTTAAGACAACTGAGGCGAATGTGTGCTTGATTTCATCTTAGTTGCACTGTTGCTTAGTCTTTCAACCAATGATACTGTTGCGATGTTGGGCAGTCATTCTTGCTCCAATATTTTGAGAATTAATTTAATCCGCATTATATGTGGCACAGATCCCCCAATTTGTTCTCGAGGCTGAAGGCCTGGGTAACCGTCCCATGGTGGCATGCACACAGCCGCGGAGGGTTGCAGCAATGTCTGTCTCCAGGCGCGTTGCAGAGGAGATGGATGTTACTATTGGGGAGGAAGTGGGTTACAGTATCCGTTTTGAGGACTGCAGCAGCCACAAGACTGTTCTCAAGTAAGCCTTTCGGTCTTATGTTTGATTTGAAAAATATAACTAGATGATCCATTATCCCTTTGGCAGATTGATATGGAGTGTATGCTTCTTTCTTTTTTAGGTATTCTGATCTAATCATGTTGTGTTGAACACTATTGCTTCCTATCAGATATTTGACAGATGGTATGCTTCTGAGAGAAGCAATGGCAGACCCACTTTTAGAGAAGTACAAGGTGATTGTTCTTGATGAGGCTCATGAGAGAACATTGGCAACAGATGTCCTTTTTGGGCTTCTGAAGGAGGTTATAAAGAATAGACCTGACTTGAAGCTTGTTGTTATGAGTGCTACCCTTGAAGCAGAGAAATTTCAGGGTTACTTCAGTGGTGCACCACTGATGAAAGTACCTGGGAGACTTCATCCAGTTGAGATCTTCTATACTCAAGAACCAGAAAGGGACTATCTAGAGGCTGCTATCAGGACAGTTGTGCAAATACACATGTGTGAGCCTGCGGGTGATATTCTTGTATTCCTTACTGGAGAAGAGGAGATTGAGGATGCCTGTCGGAAAATCAATAAGGAAGTTAATAATATGGGAGATCAAGTTGGCCCAGTTAAAGTTGTTCCTTTATATTCTACGCTGCCTCCGGCAATGCAGCAGAAGATTTTTGAACCTGCTCCAGCCCCATTAAAAGAAGGAGGCCCTCCTGGAAGGAAAATTGTTGTGTCCACAAACATTGCGGAGACATCCTTAACTATAGATGGTATAGTTTATGTCATAGACCCAGGATTTTCCAAACAGAAAGTTTATAATCCAAGGATAAGGGTGGAGTCCCTCCTTGTATCACCAATTTCCAAGGCAAGCGCCCATCAGAGAGCTGGTCGTGCTGGAAGAACACAACCTGGAAAGTGCTTCAGGTTATACACAGAGAAGAGTTTTAATGAGGATTTGCAACCACAAACCTACCCAGAAATTCTTCGATCAAACCTGGCAAATACAGTTCTTACCTTGAAGAAGCTTGGAATTGATGATTTAGTGCACTTTGACTTTATGGATCCTCCAGCTCCGGAAACTCTAATGAGGGCATTGGAAGTTTTGAATTACTTGGGAGCACTTGATGATGAAGGTAACTTGACACAGTTAGGTGAGATGATGAGTGAGTTCCCCCTGGATCCACAGATGTCGAAGATGCTCGTCATTAGTCCGAAGTACAACTGTTCAAATGAGATTCTATCGATATCTGCGATGCTTTCAGGTACTTGATTTTATCAGAGGCAATTTGCTTCTGCACATAAATTATCTTATTTTTATATGGCATCTACATCATTTTTCTTGCATCATTTGTCTGTGCATGTAAAATTATAGGTATTTGTATATGCGTGCATACAGGCTGCTGCATGCATGCTTATTTGTGCATCTTATTTATGGGCTGTCATCAGCAACTGTCATTCACCTGGCTTCTTGAGCTATTGGTTGAAATGATCACACAGTTTAGGCTGATGCAGATAGTTGGTGTTTGTTGAGTTATTCTGTCAAGCAAATGGTATCGTCTCGCCTCTTTGCATCTGCTGACCACCGTGGACTTCGTCTGTTATTACCATATTCTTTCGCTAGTACCCAATTGCTTCCTCCGGCCTAGGGAGGCTCAAAAGGCCGCTGACGAGGCGAAGGCTCGGTTCGGCCACATTGATGGGGACCATCTGACTCTTCTGAATGTATACCATGCCTACAAGCAAAACAGTAAGTCCATAACCCTCATTCATCTTGGGATGCAAGTGTGACTCACAGATCCATCCCTGTTTTTTTTTTCACCCATTAAGTACAAAGTGAATCCCATTTGAGTGGTGGGGATCTTGAGTCAGCCCTACTTGCATCGTACCCGATTGAAATATGTTTAAGCTTTCTGCTGCCTAACAATATTTTTACTGATGTTGCAGGTGAAGATCCTCATTGGTGCTACGAGAACTTCATCAATGCCAGAGCACTTAAGTCTGCAGACAATGTTAGGCAGCAGCTTGTTCGCATTATGACTAGATTCAATCTCAAGATGTGCAGCACGGACTTCAATAGTCGTGAGTACTATGTCAATATAAGAAAGGTCCTGCTTTCAGGTTATTTCATGCAGGTCGCTCACCTGGAGCGGACTGGACATTACCTCACTGTGAAAGACAACCAGGTCTAGCTTTGAAGTTCCGTTGTAACTTTCATTTTAGCTTTTTGCTTAGAATGCTGTATTGCAGTCTTTAACTCTTATTTCATCACCAGGTTGTCCATCTGCATCCCTCAAATTGTATGGACCATAAACCTGAGTGGGTCATTTACAATGAATATGTCTTGACCACCAGGAATTTCATCCGCACTGTCACCGATATCCGTGGGGAATGGTAAATTGTTACCTGCACAAATCTGTTCACTCTTTAGGATTGCATTTGAAGGATATCTTATTTCTTTTTTATTTTTGTGCACTACGCAGGCTGATTGATATAGCTCCCCACTACTACGACCTGAGCAATTTCCCATCATGTGAGGCGAAGCGTGTACTTGAGAGGCTGTATAACAAGCGAGAGAGGGAAAGAGCCGCAACTAGAGGATGAAATTGATGCTTTTTTCCATGCCTCGTAATTGTGCCATGGATGTATCCTCTACCTCAGCAAAGGTGTCAATGTTACACATTGATATGCAGCAGCATATGTTGTCATCCACAGCCTGTCATTTGATCAGCAAGACGATCATTACTATATAGAAGATTTCTGAAATGTTCACTGGTGTTACTCTGTAACAGCCTTTGGCTTTAAATTTATTTTCTTCCCTAGAAGATGTAAGGTAGGTCGCAGATTAAATTTTTGGAGTATCAAGCAGTTTTGTTTCCTAATCATTTTTCCTGGTTCGAATGAAGTCCAACCGATTATTTTAGTGTGCCTTCGGTTGGAAGATAAGGTTAGATGGGCTCGTCCCATTCATTTTTTTTTTGGTTGGATGGAATGATTTTGTTTGGTTTGAGGGATTACATATACTAAGATGAAGATAATTAAATTATTAATGCTAACATGAGGATAATGTGCCTAAGGCCGGCATCTCCTTCAGGCGTCCTACATCTGACGCCTGCAGCTGATGCTGCTGTCGGAGTCAGGCTGCCTGGGTTGGGGCTATCGAAATGGAAGAGCTAACGACATAATTTCTTATCAACATCCTGTCTTTCAAGCTTAACAAAAATAGGAAACAAAATCTGATTTCCACAGCTGACCTGCTAACCAGGTATGCATCTCACGGATATACAGGTGTATCTACTTTTCTCGTATTCCCTCTTGGGGGTTGTTGCTTGACCGTATGTTACCCTCTTCAAGGTCTGTTCTTGTGTTGTCCGATTCCATATGACCATGTAACTCGGCTAGCATTCTGGGCACTGCATGATGCGTCACCAATCAAATTGCTAACAATTAAACTTGCTTTGCCACTATACTAGAATGGCAAAATGAACAACCTACAAATTGAAATCTTCTAGTATCCTGCGATGCCAACTAGAATGAATGATACAAAGTATAGTGCAACCGAAATAGCAATTCCTGCTATAAAATTGTATGCAAGGCGTTTGTTGTCACGACTAGGAACAAATGCAATCTTCAACGTATTAGTCAACTCGAAGAGCCTATAGGAGACCTGCAGGAATAATTGATAATGTAAGCAATTTGTTATGGGTTAACATCTTCAATGTTTTGCAAAGGGAAGATCTACATACTGCAACATATATAGCAGTAGTAAGCATGAAGTTGAGCATTGGGTAATTTGGGATTATTGACAAAAGCCATTTGGGCTGGCCATTTGGAACCTTTGACCTGCAGGAGATGTCCATGAAAACGAGTCATTTTCAAAACCCCAAAAAATCAAATTTTACTGGGGAAAAGTACATATAATAGAGAATATGGTTACCTGAGCCAGATATGAAACTGAGATATGTAGGTCTCCAGTGTAATCTTTCCAAGCCAGCTAGAAAAGCACATGAACAAAATACTAAGTCACATTACCAAAAACTAGCAAGATGTCTAACAACATAAGTACCACACATCACAACAAAGAAAAACTTACGCGAAGAGCGTGAGAGAACAGCTCCTGAACTCTTGGGTGAAGTTGCGTAGGCAGATGTAGACACTTTCAAATAAAACAAGCACGTGGAAAATCAGATTTCACTGTGATGGATCGAAAAACTAAAACTGAAAGGGAAGGTACATACGTAATCGGAATCCAGGATGTATAGGGATGGTACTTGTTGTAGGTAATTTTATCCAGCTTATAAATATATTCATACCATAAATAACCAACCTGTGGTGAACATACAGTATGTCTTATCAGAAGTTAGATATTTACTAAATAGTTTGGTGTAGTTGACTGAGGATTACCGTTATGGAAACTGTAACTATAGATGCCTTAATATATAGTTTAGATCGTATTTCAGTTTCTTCAAGCTTCTCCATCCACTTCTCAACCTGAGATAGCAATAATTTCATTGACATGAAACATAACTTTCTCTCTCTTTTTAGTCATTCTGAGAATGACCAAATTATCTCAAAATCTATAAGAAATGGGCCAGCTATGCAACAATAGAAGCAAGTGATAGAAGGCATACAGTTGGATGGAAATAAGCATATATCATCCCCACAATCCATATGTAACGATCCAGCCCAGATCGGAATTGCCATTCATGTAGCCGAGGGAGATCTGGTTTAGAAGGATCTGTATAGCCTGCATGCAGTACAAATAGCACTTGTCACATCTTTTCAAAAAAAAAAAAAAAACCATAGAACATCCACAACAGAAATATTTCGGAATAACTTCTTACCTAAAAGAAATGTTAATGGGCTCCAGACCATGTCAAAGACACCCGGAACTTCCCATACTAGGATAACCACCAAGAAGCAAGCAACAAATTTCATAGCCATCACTGATCTAACCTCATTGTATTTATTTAGAATTCCAAGAGCACCATAAACCATGAGGGTGAAAAGGGTGTGCATTGGACAAATATAATAGAGTGTGTAGTCATTATTTAGGACAATGCAGCAGAATATCACAAAGAAATTGAGGCGCCACATCATCTGTTAAAGATCCAACCATGTCAGGAAAATTTAAGATAAAAAAAAAACAAGAATAGTGGAACCTAAAAACACACCTGAGCAAATCGTGCGAGATTGAAATCCTTTCGCACATAATAATAAGAGAAGTTACCAAATCCAGTCATCCAGACATATGCAGCAATGAATACACGAATGGCATTGTAGATCTCTTTAGCGTTGAAGTAGTGGTACATCAAGAACAATACCTGAAATCAGACGAAATAACGCTAAGAACTGCTGCTAGCATAGTGAAGTGATTGAAACTCTTAAACTCACTGCACATAAGGTCTCTCTTGACCAAATCTATCTATATTAAAGCCCGTGGGTTCTCTCAAAATCCGTGAAGCCACGCCACCCGTTACAACTCAGCCGCTCGATTCCAAAAACTCATCCTAGGAGCCGTCGGTTCGGTTTGGATCGTGTCTCCGCCCAATTTCCAGTCAACCCGAATGTTCTAGGACCGTCGTCCTCTCTCTCTCTCGACGAGCCCCCGCCTTGGTGTCTCGTCATTGTCGCTGGCCCCTTCTCGGCTTCTCCTCCCTCCCGCATCCTGCCTACCCTCCTCCTCCTCCTGCTTCCTCAAAGCGCGGCACCACACCGCCATTGCAGCGAAATGCACCCACGCCACCCCTCCGGCCATCGATCTCAGCAACTGTAGGCTCCGGGCATACAGCTTCTCCGGCTCCCTCCCTCCGTCGACAGCCCCAGATCCGGATGATTATGCCTTCATTTCAGCTTCCCCTACAGTCTAAGCGTCTTCCATCTAGAAAGTTAAATAATCTCTCCGTTATACCGGCTTTTGTCAAAGCTCTAGGAGTCAGGAAATGCAGCACGCATCAGACGAATCTATAATCATCAGCAGAATACTAGAGTTCAGAACAAGAAACCGTGTATCCGTTTCCAAAATCAGTGATTAGTTTCTATCAAATGAACTTGTAAGCATGGCATTAGTAATGGTAGCTGAAGATAAGCAAATAAACAGAGTTCTTGGAGAACTTTTCGCCAATGAGGTACTGCCTAAAATATTGTATTCTCTCTTTGCTACCCAGCTTATATTGTCTTTCATTTGATTTGATCCTTTACATGTTACAGGGCAATGGGATGTGCATTCGAAAATATTGTGAGTTGGCTTTTACCTGAATGAACAAGAGGAATTTAGTTTATTTGATATAATGGTATGGGCTTGTGAGAGAAAAGATATTGTGATTGGTTATCATCTTGCCAACACTAACCTGGTGATCATTAATCCAGAGCATAAGAGTGAGTTAGGAAATAGTCATTAGATGATGTCTTTGTCGTCATCTCAAAAAGTGACTAAGTTTTTCAAGGATATCTCACTTTTTAGATGTAAGCATATATTATAATTCTAATTAATGCTAAGCAAGATGATAACCGAGCATACATACGGTTCTGACCAAACCCATAGCTCTGTACATATTAATTTGTCATCTCTATAGAATTCGATTGTCCCCAACAAACATAATTGTGCACCTGGAACTGTTGTTATAACAGACATAGTATGATGCAGTTTGGCAGCAGTAACTTGTATTCCTTTGACATGCATACTGATTCTCAAAGCAGATTTACTATTATTTTTTTAATAGTTCATTGGCATCAAGGAGTATCTTTACTATGTACCTGGGTGATGTTTTACAACTCAGGATGGCAGCTTTTATCATTGGCAGTTCTAAATCTAAAAATTTCAGAGATGAAGTATGTTGTAGAATAGTGCTAAAAAGGAATAAGTGCACTTATTTTTTATTGCACCTCTGGTTTCACAAGTTTCATATAACTTTTCTTTTATCTATTGCATATCATTAATGAACCCACCAGCATAAATTTTCAATAACATCACAACAATTCTGGACATGTGTTAATGCACAATGTACAGAGCAGATGAATGGACACATGCTTTATATGTACTGATTTCGTTTTTCTCCAAAAAAAAAAGGCAATATAAGACTATTGGTTTGCCTCAACATCAAGTAATAACGATATAGAGAGCAAGATCAAACAGAAGATGTTCTGTAGCCAAAGTTGCATAGACACTGATCTGCAAACCTGATTATCTACACGTAATCTCTTTACACGAACTTTCATACGCGTAATGCAGAGTTCGCATGCACGTACCTTCTTGACGCTTCTATCGCTTTCACCTTCATTGTTTTCATTTTGATCTATGTTCCACTTCTCTTTTTCGGCTGTCACGCTGTTTTTTGAGACTTAAGCATTGTTGGTCCTGTTGTACAATTCATGTCTTTAGTACACGTAAATTTCTTCAATTCTTTCACGATAGGTTTCATTATTGAATAGTTTATTAAAATGATTTTCAGTGTTCCATGTAGTCTCAATTTTAATTGGTTCTAATACATCTACTACATCTGCATTTTATGTTCACTTCCCAGAAATTATGGAAATAAATATGTACTTTTAAATGCCAACAACAATAATTAATAAAGATTTTTTGTATTTATTCATTCACATAACAATTCGAAATTATAACATGGTCGTACAATATATTACACAACTAAGAGGTGCGGCAATATTGCCGCGCACTATTTCTAGTTAACTTATCTAAAACTCAAATGTTGTGTACAGTTAGTCAGACAGGACAGATGGCAAGTGGTCCTCGTGTTAGGACACAAATCGAAACCCCATATCCCGTTGACCTAACAAGGGTGTACACAACGGACTAACTAATTTACATGTCAATGGGTCTGTATGTACTGCAAATATGAGGACCCACAAATGGACCATCATAAACAAGATGACAGTATACACGTTAACTATGGATGATAATAGGAATATATGATTGCGTACATGTAGCATTGTCTTCTCATAACCTGCTCATGCATTATCAAATACAACCAAGCAATGAGCCTACGCACCCTACTATGCTTCTGAGGAAACAAGAATTAGACAAAATAAGATAGAGCATTACAGATACCTGCATCCAACCCTTCCATTCTTCGGTTTGATGCCTATTCAAATACAGTATAGATTTTCCAGTGAATGAGGACTTGTCTTGATGGACCTTGAAGGAAGTCATAGCTGATACAATAATTAGAAGAAAGTAGAGGAAAAGGAACAGATCACGGCTGTAATTCTGCAGAAATATAGAACACCAAAAAAAGTTAAGAATTAAGTAACAAAAAATGGCAACCAGTACTAATTTTCAGATACAAAGTTAAATTAAAGCAGCTATTAAGCCTCAAATCTGGAAAAGTTATAAAAACAGATAAGAGCCGTACAAATAATATAATGTGGCAACCAGTACTTTCAAGTTTCAAGTGAAGGCATAAGATTCTAACAAATATAAGCACAGTCATACCTTAGCAGACTCTCCGAGTAAGTTAGTACGATCACAAATGTAAAAGTAAAGTAGATATCCTCCAAATTCAGATCTGGAAAAAAAAAACATAGCTACAAAGTTAACAGAAAAGTGCGGCTGCAGAAGAATAATTCAAGGATGTAACAACAGCTTACATAGCTCTCAGCGTCAAACAATTCTCCAGAAGAAGTGTATGGTCCATAAAGAAAAGTCTGTCAAATCCAACAGAATTTGTCAGTGCTGTGGCTCAATGCCTTTAAATCCATGTATCTTAGCACATTGATTTATAGAAAATAAAAAGATTGCACGACCTGAACGTTTGTGATGTGAAGGAAGCATAAACTGGCTTCGCAACTGCTGTTTTGCCACCCTCCTCCAATAACATTGTTTGATCTTCTTCTTTGATTGAGCTGCCATCCATTGCTACTAAATTGATATCCGAGTGTCTACTGACAAAGATAAAAAAAATAGAAATTCCAATAAGACATTAAGAATCCTTCTAGAAGGCTATCGTACTGCTACTATAATACAGTCTCACGCTCTCATTTTTAACGAAACATATGCATACGACAGTTCAAGACATAGGAAAAAAATGCAAGCACGCACAAGTAGGACATATTGAAAAATAAGTCTTCTCCTTTTTTTGTTTTGTGGACAAAATTAGAAAGAAAAGGGTACCATATAGCATGTGGCATATATGAATACATATCACAAAGTAACAGCAACTTACGCTTTACAAGAAGCAGCATTCTTTCTATAAAAGAGAACCTCTGCATATGCCCAAGCCGCGAAGACCCAAAGAAAACCAAGAATAGCTGAAATCTGTAACATGGAGTGCAAAGCACATTCACTTAGAGAGAGAGAGAGAGAGAGAGAGAGAGAGATCTGGATCATGCGTTCATACTGCGACAATTTTGGTTGCCTGACAGTATAAGATCTCCAGAACCACAAATTACAAATGGAAGCGATTTTCATATTCTTCAACCCTTAAACCCAAAATCGTGGATTTGTCCGTTTTTCAAGCAGTTCTGCTGAGAGTAACTGTCAAATCATCACCCAATATTTGGAGACAATTTTTCATAAACAACACTAAACAGACCGATGCCACCCATGATCCACAGTAAAAACAAATTACCTAAATCTCAATACCATATTTGGCGCCATTTATTCGAATAAGACAATAACCAGACCTACCCC